>CAJQZP010001060.1:10317500-10560000 GCA_907164705.1 Parnassius apollo | reverse complement strand
TTTCAATGTCATAGTCCGGCTACCTTCAGTTTTTGAATATTAATTTTTCTATTAATCTACGCAGAACGAGCTTACAGTAATATAGTTACTGTAAGCCTGTTCTGCGTAGATCGGTCAAAAATTAGAAAAAAAAAACAATATTTAACAACTGAAGGTAGCCGGACTATGACATTGGGACGTCAAACATCTCAGTGCCCTCCCCCCCCCCCTCCCCACCGAGACCAAACGTCAACGAACAAAACGTCGGGAATTAAAAAAATAAGTTATTAAACGCGATAAAATCCGTAAATATAGTTTTATTCGATACTTTTTCTCTTTCACGTCAGATTTAAAATTATTATGACTATACATGACTTTTATATAATTATGTAGATAAAGTTTGTATTTACTTTGCAAAGACAAGTTATTCACAATATGAGTTAAATTACCAAAAACACTAATATTAAATCAAATTTCGTGGAATTTGTTCAAATGGCATTGGCTTTAATTTTTTAAGAAATTCACCTAGTCTTCATGTAATGTGTAGGTAGTTGAATATCCTCCTCGAAGGGGTACGTGGGTGGGAACTTGACCGGGAACTCGAACAGGTGCGGTCGGAGAGCCTCCAGCTCGCGGTCGTAGCGCTGCAACTGCAAATTAAACGTTTTGTACAGTTAATAGAGTTGCTTTTTAAATGAAAATTAAATTTGAATGCGTTGATTTAGTCGCTTTGAGTCGAAACATTTAACAAAAAGTATAAACAAAATATGGATTGTAACATAAAGATTACAAGGTATAAAAGGAATAAAAGTTATTTGCTAAGCTTTGCGCGTAACCATCAATTCCAACCAAAGATGGTTCGCGAGGCTATTGAAATCTAAAGGTGTGTCTACACTAGAGGACCCGAGTACAGATTCGTTTAGTGTAGAGAGACTTACAAGCCTCGAACGAGCGCGCTTCGAGCGTTTGGTTCGTGCTCGACTGTGCTCCGCCTATTGTCGGTTTTTTGACAAACACAAAGGGATTTATATCGCATGCATCGATTTGCATGTTGTAGGCTCGTTGTACGTCCACACTTGAAACCGTGAGTAGAGCGGCTCAGCTTGTGCTCAACTCGTGCTCGGCTCCTCTAGCGTAGATCCACCTTAAAAACATCCTAATTTCAATAGAAAAAATTGATAGGTTAAATCCCAACCCGAGCATACAACTGCAATACTTTAAGATACTAGTATATGTACTTTCTGTGTGGATCGGACAAAAAATTACTAATTTTTTAACTGAATTTATGACATTGGGACTTTGAATTCAGTCCCTCTGTGACAATTAGTGCTGCAAAACACACGAAACGACGGTAATGTGAAATAATTTATATACGGTTACAGTCCATCAAAAGATTACAGCTAATAAATAGGCCACCATGGGGAACGGCCAAGTATCCTACTATGATGTAATCTTTATAGATATATATTTGCCATAGTTGACACGCTTGGCAGACGTGTTGACATTGTTTAAGCTATTGCATAGCTTTTATCGCGGGCTTTGAGCACGGCGACCGAATCAAGAAATTCCGTAAAGAAAATAAACCTAAGACCCATCGATCACTAATAAAAAACTAGATACACAATCAGTGACAAAAAACGACCTCACCAAATGAGCACCCATTCGAACATTTGGGTGCGCTTTTAATCTAGTTACATTCGAACGCTCCGACGGTAAACATGCCTCAGTGCTCGTTTAAAAAGTGTAAAAATCACACATCCAGGATGCTAAAAAATGGTGGAATTTCCTAATTTCGGTACGTATTAATATTATATTATTTAATTGTTATCACTGTATTGTAAATACTTATATTTTGTCAAGAAATCTCCGTAAAACATTTTTTTTAATTTAAGTCTTAATAAAATAAGTCATCATTGTTCGTTGATTCTGTTCCATTTGTTGGAACAGAGTCAACGAACAAGTTTATATTTTAATAATAAAAAAAATAATAACGAGACGTTATTATTTTTTTATTATTAAAATATGATTATTTTTGTTTAATGAGACTTCTTTATAGTTTCTCCATATGTTATAGTAACATATTATAGATTTAATTTTGAATATGTGCATGTAGTAAAATTAAAGATGTGAGATTTTATTTTTAATTTTTCTGCTTTCCTCGAGATCCAGTCAGGTGTGCAGAATGGATATCAGTCATAGCACGTCAAAGGTCCGAAGAAATCTTCAAGCCGACCCAAGGAAGCGTTGTATGTTCGAAGCGTGTTTTAGAAACTGATGAATATGTGACTACGACTTACAACTTTTTGTATACTTTTTATATTTAGTAACTATTGAATTTAGGCTTAAGTTCTTTGTCAAGCCATATTTTAAAATTTTTGACACAAGATAAAGAATAAATAAATAATTATTTATTTACCCTTCATTTACTGTATTTTATTTTATTAATTACACAGTACTTTCGTTACTAAATGAATCTGGTGTCATATCCAAAAACGTATTTACATTCAGGTAAATTATAACCATTACACATAATACATCATAGAATAGAATAGAATATGCTTTATGTACACTAGTTTTTAAAACTAGTTTGAAACATTTTAAAATTAAAACAGTAAGAATAAATATTGGGCAGTTCGACTCCAATGATTCCTTGTCTAAACTACGGGCCTCGGTCGTAAAATTTGATAGCTTTTTATTAGCACTTTGTAATTCTGACTTTAAACCACACGTGTAAGGTTGAATTTGTTTTGATATAGGTAGACCAGCCAGTATCAGTCATAAAAATTTATTGCTTTTCGTACGTATCTTTGTGAATACAACTATAGGCAATGTATTTAAGGTTGAATTTACATAAATGTATATTAATTTCAACTAGAGTTACGTCACAACAATTGGCGACAGTTTTTAGAGAACTTTTGTATGGGGTTGTGCATCTAGTTCTTTATTAGTGATCGATGCTAAGACCCCAAAAACTAACATCGTCTAACGTCGTTTCAGTTCGGCAGACTTCGGCACGGTGTTTATGTGCGTGCGACTAGACGTATGCGTGTAGACTATTTGCATGTATTGTAAGATAATAAAAATATTTTAAACAATAATATAGTTTATTGCAAGATGCATATTCTTTGGATTTATATGAGTCGTCGTCATGCTGACAACTTTCGTGAATTTAGAGTATTTAATAAAGACAGACTTTATACTTAAATATATATTTTTAATTTATACATTATTTTTGATGGCACGTTTGGCGCAGTGGCTGAACTACCCGAATGCAGCGTCGCGGATCATGGGTTCGATTCCCGCATGAAGCAAACATTTTTGATAACAAAGAAAAAATACTGCATAAATAAAATAAATATATAATTATAATTGCATAAGTTGGTAAAAATGCTACGCAATAGCTTTACCGCGGCAGTCCCCGAGTGCCGCACTTATTTTTATTTTTCAGTGGAAAGGATAGATAGAAGGACATCGCGACTGTCGCATTAAAGGCGTTGGAGAAGTCAACTATAGCCAGCACAATGACATTACTTTCCTCCATGCCAGCCCTAATGGCACCAGTGACTTTGAGGAGTGCGGAAAGAGTACTATGACCTGGACTCTTCGATCAACAATACCAACTAGATGTCGAGTCAGCGCAAGAAATCCGTTTAAGTAAATAAGAGCGCACATGAGACGTGAGCTCTTATTTCGTTTAGTTCACTTGTAACACAGCCAATGTGAACACGTTTCACAATGCCGCAATGTGTATTTAAAAGTTGCAAGAATAATGCCCGAAAAAGTAATTTAACGGCCGGAGTGTCTTACTTTCGGTAATTACATGTATAATATGTTATATTTTAAGCTCTAAACTAACAAATAATATCATATTTGAAACAAAATTACCGATCATAACCACCCCTATAAATGTTTTCCAATGTTGACCAATATACGCGCAAACATTTGTGAAACAGAACATAGACGTATGAAGTAGATTTGAATTGCAATAATTTTTAATAATTCGTTACCAAATCTTTAAATAATGGTAATTGCCACTTTTATCTTTGTTTGTGTAATTCCAATAGATACTTACCTTTTTTATTTTAGCGTTCCTAGCTTTCTTCCCTGGTTGAGCAGACCCATTCATGCTACAACTATACTACTAATATAATTGCAGCATGGCTCTACCACATTTTAAAAGTATGCCATGGACAGGATTACATGAGGATGACCGGAGTATGGCAAATTGGTGTGATAAAAATAATACACATATTTTTATATACTCTGTGGCAACCCAAGTGACAAGTTGTAAAATAATAGCTCCCAACAATTTAGCAAAATTAAATATTGTAATTTGATAATATCCACCTCAATTTTTAGTTACAGTTGTTAAATAATACTTAATTGTGTTGGTAAAATAAGTAAAAGTCATAAGTATTTTAATTATATAGTGTTTTGTGTTTCAACTAAAAGTGACAGCTGTAGGTAACGAACATCGTTTGAACTTTCTGTAAGTTATTGTAATTTTCTTGTTATCCCTTTAATATTTTAAGATTTATCTTTTAAATTAGTGCAGTTTCGGATTTCAATTTGAATTATTTACCTGATAATTTAATTTGAGATCTGTAAGTAGACCCATAGATCTAGATATTAGCTTACTCTGTTTCTTCGGTTTTCTTTCTTTGTTTTCTTTTGCTATTTACACATAATAGTAAAATGAATACACGCAACGCCAAAACGCGCCAAATGGAGAACCAACTTCAAATGGCGCTTCTAGAACTTAAGGCGTCAAAAGAGCAGTGTGAGCTGTTGCTTAAAGAAAGGGATGACAACGAAAAGGAAATAATAAATATAATTGCCAAAAATAGTCAACTAAAAAGTGATATGGTTAAGTTGCATAAAGACTACACAAATGTTTTAAAAGAAAGGGATCAGCTTCAGGAAACAGTCGATGAGTTTGACCGATGCAGCAAAGAATATGAGGACTCCCTCAGATTAATTGCTGCATTGCAGTTGCAGTTAAGTGAGGCTAATGAGCAGATTTTGCAATTAAAACAATACTTAGATGAATTGAAAGTGTCTCAAACTCAAAGTCTGTTCAATGAGCTCATAGAATGTAAATCATCAAAAACATTGCATCCCTCCACAACAATCGATTTGACTGGTGATGATTTTGTCACATCTAGAACAGCAGACAGGATTACGTGCAGTAGAAGAAAATTAAAGAAATACATAAAAATTTATAAATATGTTAGGAAGGTACAAAAGTTAATTAAAACAAAAATTAATACAAAAAATTATATAAATATATGTAAGGAAAAGCATGTATTAATTAATAAACTTAAATTATATGCAATTGAGGTGGAAAATATGAAAAACTGTTATGAGACTGAAATAGTGTCTCAATTCAGAAGTTTTGTCGCTTAAAAACTCCTTAGAAATTATCTCAAATAAATATGCATCGGCTCAGGTTGAGATAAAAGAACACATATTGGCCATGAATGATCTGGTAAAGTCATGTAAATACAATGAGGAGCGCTTTGATTCCTTAATAAAACGTCAGAATGAGAATCAACGCTCCATACCATGTTCATCGGGGACAATATGTGTAAATAGCAATGACTCCTTATTTTCACCAACACTCTATGACGGTGCCATAACACAGAATAAAAACTTAAAAAGTAGTTTAAATATTAAAAAACATAAAGTTATTATGTATTGTGATGACATAGGTAAAAATTTGGGCATGATGTTAAATAACCATTTGAAAGGACAATTGATTAGTAATTATTGTATGCCTGGAGCATCGTTTAGTCATATAATGAATAAAGTTTTAACCAGTAAGTTTTCTCCCAATAGCACATTAATAATTCTTGTTGGGAGAAGAGGCAATGTAAACAAAAATCAATTATTAAAATATATTGATTACCTCAATACTTTAAATGTACATAAAATTATCTTGTTTACATTGCCTTACATACAGGGTTGGCCACAAGAGAATAAAATAAGATATGATTTAAATTTATTAATGAATAATTTATCATGTAATAATAATTTAAATTTGACATTTAATTGTAACAATTATACCAATAGAATTAATTTAATAGATATTAATAATTTAATTAAGAAATTTTTGACTACAGATAGGTATTACCTATCCAAATATAATTTAAGACAGATAGCAAATGTGCTATCTTATTATTTATATATTAACTCAGCCAAGGACTTGGCTACCCAGACATCTGCTCCTATTGAGCAGCATAATGATTTGACATGTAATTTGGAATCCGTTCCAAGTAATTTAAATTAGAAAATGAGACAATAAAGGTAATCTCTAGCAGTTATAATAATTTAAATAATTTAGAATGTAGCTTACAAATCCTTAATAGTTGTAATTGTATAACTCCACAAAATGATATTAAAAATTGTTTACACCTGGTGCATCAGAATATACAAGGCATGATAGGCAAAGAGCTAGAAATTGAATTGTTTTTAAATAGCAACAATATTCATATTTTATGTATTACTGAACATTGGTTAAAAGCTCATAATTTAATGTTTAACTTTAGTAATCACCAGGTGCTCAGTTCTTTCAATAGAGAAACGATTTTAAGAGGTGGCTCCTTAATTTTAGCTAGTAAATTATTATCATATAAAGAACGTAAAGATATTGTGAGCCTCTCTGTTGAGCGAACTGTAGAAATGGCATATGTTGAGTTTGAGCACCTCATTGTTGTGAGCGTTTACAGACCCCCATGTTCATTATATGATACTTTTGAAAAAATTATGGAGGAAGTTTTCGCTAAGCTTAATAAACAGATAAAATCTGTTGTAATATGTGGAGACTTTAATATCAATCTCCTAGAAGCTTCCTCCACTAATATTAAATTTAGATCATTGTTTAAATCTTATGGTCTTTTTAATTTATTTTTGGAGCCAACACGTATTGCTGAATCTAGTGCAACATGTATAGATAACATTTTTACAAATGTTAAGCCGTTCAATAAATGTATTATTCAAAAATTGAGCTCTGATCACTGTGGACAATTTGTTTCATTACCTTATGTTCACAAAAAGCAAGTAGATAAAAAAGTAGTGTTTGTTCCAGTAAATGCACATCGTTTGGAGAAGTTTAGAAGTAACATAGTAAAAAAACTTCCATTACTTTCATACCAAAATAATCCAAATTTTTTGTATGCAAAATTTTTAAGCTCATTTGCAATGAATTTAATAATACTTTTACTTCTAAAACACTCTCCTTGAATAATCGTAAAGCATTTAATGAATGGGCGACGGTAGGAGTCCATAAGAGTAGACAAAGGTTATATGAACTTTACAATGAAAGGTCATATAATCCTAGCGTCGAATTTAGGGAATATGTAAAAAAAATATTCCAAAATATTTAAAAGAGTGTGCTCCTTAGCCAAGTCATTGTATTTAAGCAACAAAATAAAGACTGCTTCTAATAAAATTAAAATGACATGGAGTATAATTAATAGTGAAACTGGTAAGGTCAACTCTCGCAATTCAAACTACCAGTTAAGTTTTAACAATAAATTAAATAAATCAGATCAGGACGTTGCAATGGTTTTTGAGAAATATTTTACTGATATTCCGATCATAACCACTAAGTCACTGAATTCTTCTCCTACCGTCGCCGAATCATTACTTAAACAAAATGTAAATGTGTGTACAAAGAATTTCACATATCATAAAGTATCATCATAACATATTGTAAAATATTTTAAGACTATTGATATTAAGAGAACCGCCGATCTGTGGGGGATTTCTGTTGAAGTTATTGCGTCTATAATAGATACAATCGCACCTCAACTATCTATTATTTTTAATAGTAGTATCAAATCTGGTGTGTTTCCTGATTTAATGAAGCATAGTAAAGTAATACCTTTATTTAAATCTGGTAGTACATTGGACCCCGCTAATTTTAGACCTATTTCTGTACTGCCAACACTTAGTAAAATTTTTGAAAAAATTATTCTTGATCAATTGTTAATTTTTTTTTAATGTAAATAAATTACTTCATAAAAATCAATTTGGTTTCACAAGGGGTCGCTCGACAACTGATGCTGGTGTTGAGCTGATTAAATATATATTTAATGCATGGGAGAATTCACAGGATGCTTTGGGTTTGTTCTGTGACCTATCCAAGGCTTTTGATTGTGTTCACCATGAAACATTAATCAGGAAACTTCAACACTACGGTGTAAGAAATGATGCTCTTAAATTAATTATTTCATATTTAAGTGACAGAACACAAAAAGTTGTTATTAATAGTATGAGTTCTTCTGGATCGATTGTACAAATGGGCGTGCCTCAGGGCTCAATTCTTGGCCCCTTTCTGTTTCTTGTATATATTAATGACTTACCTTACATAGTAGGGGATAACCATGATATATTATTATTTGTTGATGATACTTCATTAATTTTCAAATTAAAAAGACAGTTATTAAATTACGACGCAGTAAATAATGCTGTAGCTAAGTTATTCAATTGGTTTAATGTTAATAATTTGCATTTGAATGGAACTAAAACTAAATGTATGAAATTCGTAACTCATAATGTTAAACATGTCAATACTAATGTAATTTTAAATGGGGAGGAACTGAGTCTTGTTGATACCACCATTTTTCTTGGAATCACACTGGACGCAAAGCTTCAATGGCTCCCCCATATATCAAAACTAGCTAGCAGACTTAGTTCTGCAGCATATGCTGTAAAAAAGATTAGAACTCTTACCAGTGTTGAAACAGCTAGAATAGTTTACTTCAGTTATTTCCATAGCATTATGTCGTATGGTATTTTGCTATGGGGACACGCGACTGACACTGAAATTATATTTATTTTACAGAAGAGGGCCATTAGAGCAATATATAATTTAAAACCAAAAGAGTCACTGAAACAAAAATTTAAAGAAATTAATATATTAACTCTGGCCTCTCAATACATTTATGAAAATGTAATGTACGTACACAAAAATAAAAGTAGTTTTGCGAAAATAAGTGATATTCCTTCTGTAAATACTAGGAACAGACACAAGCTGGCAGTACCAGTTACTCGACTCCACCGAGTCAGTAATTCATTCTTGGGGCGATGTATATGCTTTTACAACAAAATCCCAGAAAATATACAAAATTTGTCATACACAAAGTTCAAAAATGTTATTAAACAAAGTTTGTATAAAAAGGGTTATTATAATATTAAGGAATTTATAGATGATAATAACCCCTGGGAAGGGTGATCGCTACCAAGCTATTTCTAATTTGTCTTGTGTTGTTGATTGTAAACATGATTGTAAGCTATTATTGGAAAAAAATAGTCCCGCTGGGTTTCTTGCTGGTTCTTCCCAGGACAGAGGTTTTTTTTTTGCGAACCAGTGGTAAATTAAAAAAGTGACCTTCAATAAGTATTTTTATAATCTACATTGAATAAAAAAGTTTCTATTTCTATTTCTATTACACATATTTTTATATACTGTACATACTACAAACATATATACATACAAAAACTAAAATAGATATATATTGAATTAGTTAATTAAATGCAATCAATATACTACATATTATATGCGTACATTTAATGGCTAGTGTGGAAAGTATGTATACCAACAATCATAAATGCCTTAAAACATAAAAATAATTTTAATTAGACTTATAATCATATTATAAATTATTTTAGTGTTCAACGCGAAACATTACTTCCTGGACCAAATTCGAAGAAGAGAACAGAAACATAACAAAACGACGTAGCTCGCAAGGCAATAACGGTAAAAAGAACTTTATTTGTTATTGCTTAAGGTTGATTTCACACTAATTGTTATTTAATTTATGTCTTTTCATTTCCAAGTGATTATTGTCTAGCTTTGTTCTTTTTTTGACTAATGATCGTAAGATTTATAACTTTATTACTGGATGCGATGGTTGTAATTAGGTTGAACTTAAAACTATTTAAATTTTTTGTCTCATTTCTTTAGGAAACAAATGTTATATTCACGCGGACAGTATTTAGCTATGATTTTGTACGTGACCCGTTATCTAGTTGGTATTGTTGATCGAAGCCTGTACTGAAGCCAGATTGTAAGGGGCTTAAGACGACACATCGAAAAAGTGACCCCGGGCTATCGCCGTACTGATCTGAGTGAATACATCATTTTAATAAAAACTTACAAAACGCCTTCATAAGGTCTAAAATTGCGTAGCGCCCGCGACGATAAAGACCGCATAGAAATAGTCAGAATCTTAAAATATTGAAAAAAAATTATTGATTTAAAGTAAAGTTACAGCCTATATACGTCCCACTTCTGGGCACAGGCCTGTCCTCATTTCTGAGAGGGTTTGATTTAAGTTATCAAAATAATGAACAAGAAAGTTATGAATATTGATGTTATGAATATATTTAAGTGATTCCCAAATATAGATTAAGGAATTTCGTTGTAATTTCAACTGTAGTGATTTTTAGAGATGTTTTCGCAAATAATTATGATCGAGTCAAAATTATACAACCGTGCTTTTGAATAGGCAAATTCAAGATAAAGACATGGATTTATCTATATCAAAATTCCACCTTCGTTAGTGGTTACATAGTCTTATACTATTCGATGAAAGGAGGTGCATTTTTTCGCGGTGCCACTTTAACAGGTTATTTGCGACGATGATTAACTGTGATAGCTGTTTATGTACACAGGCCTCTAGTACCTTGAATAAGAAGGGAGGAATGGATGGAAGGATTAGAATTCTTGGGTAGAGGAATAAGGAAGGCTTTATGCCGCAGACCCGTATACCCTTCGTTATTCTTATATATAAAATTGAAACGGTCGTTAAGGAGTATTTTAGGGCTGAATCTGAGTGAAAGGGTGAAAAATTTTGTGATAAGAGAAGAGTGTAGTTTGCAAGATGATGCTGTGACCAGGATTAAGAAATGAATGCTTCGGTGGTTTGGTCATGGGGAAAAGAATGAATGAGGAAAGAGTGACAAAGAAAATTTATGCTGCAAAAGTGAACGGCAGAATGACCAAATTGGCGATATATTGAAAATGGACCAAATTAGAAGTATCCTAAACCGACGAGCATGTATGCGTAGGTATATGGACGTGGAGGAGGCGAGAGAGATGTGTTAGGATCGTGCCAAATGGAAGTCTGTAATCTCTGCCTACCCCTCTGGGTGGGTGATAGGCGTGAGTGTTTATGTATATATGTATAAAATTGAAGAATCTGTCTGTAGTATCGAAATAACCGAAAATAATAGTCTATTATCAAGATGAGGGGGGGGGGGGGGCTTATTTGCATGCTAATAAGATAATATAGTCTATTAATTTATTTTGCATAATGTGTGTGTTTTACAGTTGTTATAAAAATATAGTATAACACATTAACCATTTCTGGTGTACAAAATGATTGAATTTTAAAAACAAAGTATTATCTTCATATCGCATATTTAACAAAAAAAAAAAAAAAGAAAAAAGAAAATTAACGCAAGAAACAAAACATTCAATATTATTTCCACTATTACAGCACTAATATTTATAATTATCTGTGTCCCATCTAATCATCGAAATAGCTGAATTGATTGCAATAAAACTTGACGAACAGATAGAGAGCAACCAGGAGTGATCTTGACCTTGAAAACCTTGGAAGTTTTTTTTTTGTGAAATCGTAAATTTTATAAACCCCACCCCACCCAGGGTAAACCGAGACGGGTGGCTAGTACCAAATATGAAAGAGAAAGAGATTGTAAAAACTTACCCAAGGCTCTCTGAATATCTTCTGATGATCCACGTGAGCGAATTCTTTCTTCCCAATAGTCAGCACGATCCTGTCGTCAGTCTCCGATCGATACTGCAACTTCGATGCGTCCACGTTCGCGCCATTTTGCAATCGACACGCCGTCAGTTCTTCCGTCACTTTCTGCAACATTGTCTACGTTTGAAATTACCAAAGTTTTGTTTATTTTAGAATAGTTTTTAAGTGACCCGACCCGGTCATTTAATATTCATCACTTATTAACACTTTGACAGCATTTCGTAACGCGCATTCCCCTGTACGCCAGCCATTTACGGTATTTTTGTAAATTTTATTTAAAAAGAACTAAAAATGTAAAGTCAATCGGAGTAACTTCGACAGATCATCACTGTATTTTTGTATAATTCAAATTCAAATTGTTTATTGCATGTCACATTATAAATTTAAGATGAAGAAGAATTTTGATAGGTATACATGTGACGTCCTGCAAGGGCATAGCAACTATTTATATATAACTTTTACTATGTTAAATATGAGACAAAAGAGTGTACTTAATCTGTGCTTTCAGGTACGTTTTCGTACTCTCAAATTATTTAACGTCTATGAAATTCATAGAATATATCAAAAACTGGCAATTTTGTTGTGTGTCAAAGTTATAAATATATGTATAACTTTGACACAGATGAGATTTGTCACAGGAATCATAATTTTCAAACATTTTATAGATACACAAGTCAATAAAACCATAAAATTGTAGTACTATCTTTATTTAAACTTTGGTAATCAACATTAAAATTTCTCTTTAAAATTTTACCACTGCAAAAAGACAACAGTTGCGCACGGTACTTTAAAATAAGTTTTTGAAGTTAACTTCGTTTGACAGCCACTTTTTTCTGGACAGTTCGTTTACGAAGTTTGTTAAGTACACGCATTGTATAAATTCAATGTTATGTCACTAAATGTTGTTCGCGTAGAAAATAAAAGAGTATTTTGCGATTTGACTGTCAAAGTTACCCTTGTTAAAATTACCCCGATTGACTGTAATATTTACTTTCTTTTATTTTATGTAAGTAGATACTTAATTTATTCTTCGTTTAAAATTTTCCACGCGCGCCCCTTTGTAACTTTGCGCCCCTAGACAAGTGGCTAGTTTGCCTTAAACATAATCTTCCACAGACAGGCTCTCAATGCCCGGAACTGGAACACAGCAGTACACGTATGTACATCTGCTTGGGGCACAAAAAAAGTAACTACTCTTAATTATGTATTACGTCTTTATGCCTAAGACTTCTAGGAAGAAAAATGGTCCTCATCACCAAATGCGGCCTACTGCGTGATGACAAACTTCAAATGTCGTCGAAATATTTTTTTCTTATTTCTTAAACATGCGGGCTTCCTCACGATGTTTTCGTCCACTGCAACTTACTTCGAGCACATGGTAAATCAACACAAAATGGCAATTAATAATTTCATTGGTGCCACCGGTGATCGAACCCGGGTCGCTCGCGTACTGTGAAATTTACAGCGAGCGTTTAGCCCCTGAGCCACAGTGATTAAATAATAATAATTAGAAATTTTAGAATAAAATTGTAATAACTGATGTAAATAACTTATGTTTCAAACTTCAAAAATCCATCAAATCCAATTAGTCAATTATTAATCACAAAAAATTGTAATGCTATCTGGCGAAGCTTCCACAAGGTACACTTGTCACCTACCCGAATAAAAATACTAACTTTATGCTTGTCGGGTCTTCCTTAAAACCAATTACTACAATAGAATTTAAGGGGTTTAACTTCGGATCAAGAAGATTAAATAATTATAAACGTTACCTTAACTACACCTCCCGTATCCGTGCGGAAGTTAAAGTCACCAAATATGAAATAAGGTGCCGCGTTCGCGTCTGAATGTAAATGACGTAACGTGTGCCGCAAGGCACGCCGTCGACTGCGACAGTATACCTAGAATATAATATTTTAGCAAATTTAGACCATAGAATAGGGTAGGTAGTCAAATTAAGAAATATGTCCTCCAGTGTAACCACATAAATTAATAAATTATTTTATGTTAAAAATGCTTAGTATGTAAGTACCTATGTAATAATAATGATAATGTTCTCCAGACCGAGTTTCGATCACGGCGGCTACTCTCAACGGAGGCTAGCCAGCTAGACAGGATAATTGTAGTGAGCTAGTGTATGCGCAAGCACAGGTGCACTCTCTATTCCCTCACTCTCATAATCCGATGTTACGGTAAACCGACACGACCGGAGAAAGATCAGGCGCAGGACCAACGGCTTTACGTGCTTTCTGAGGCACGGGGGTGAGACACCGCCAACTTCCTGACTCCGGGCAATTACTGAGAATTTCTTGACGGAAAAACTCAATAATTATTTTTTGGCTCGCCGGGATTCGAACCCAAGACCTCATGATCAGCAGTCGAACTACTACAACCACTAGACCAACGAGGCAGTTAGAAGAAAGGGAATGGGGTGTACAGATCAAGTGTTTTCCTTGCGCATGGTCGCGGAGAAGTTCTCTCCCAAAAACCAGAAAGCTCTTTGTACGTTTATGAACTTGGCTTATGACAGAGTAGACAGACTGTGTTTATTTAAGATGACTGTGTTATGCTACAACACAGGCCTCTTAAATAACATAATTTGATCACATTTGGGTTGAGCGCTGGTTTGATACAGACATTAAGGTCTCCGTATCTCTAGTGCTTGTGTCAGGATTAACGGGGTCTACTCGGACTACTTTGGTATCCAAAAAGGTGTCAGATATGGCTGTGTAGCTTCCCCGTGGCTGTTCAACCTATTTATAGCCAATTGCTTGGAAACTTTGAAAAGTAAAAAATGTGTGTTTAGAATGGGCGAGTTAACCATAAAATGCCTTCTGTACACGGATAATAAAGTCATATTTTCATCGGCGGCCGAGTTGCCAATGATGGTTACATTAATGAACTAGTCATTAAAAGAAAGTGAACGCAAGAAGGACGAAAGTGACAGTTTTTGAAAGTAAAATGTTAAGTGAAGTAAGAATAGAAGGGGAGTTGATTGAGCAAGTGGATGAGTATGTGTATTTGGGATGTGTATTGACCGGGATTATTTATGTATTTTAAATTTATTAACCCCCGCAGAAACTGTCTGCTCTTTTGTGAGATTTTTATTATATATAATAAACTCGCTGTAACAATGGAAGATCAAATCAAACACTTTTAATTGGAATTTTTGAAAATACTACTTTGGGGTTTTTCACTATGCCAACCCCTTCAGAAGTGTCCGCCACTTTCTTTTCTTAATTCTTTATCAACTTAGCTGATGGATGATCATCATTATTATTTCAATTAAACACTTTTTCTTGGCGATTTTTGCGACTTACCTGTGTGCGCAGTACCAGGTGTACCCAGGTAGGCCAGGTAAACAGTCATATACCTGATTATTAAGTGGACTGATAACTTTCAACAAAGTTTCATGATGCATCAAACACTTCACGAAAAATGCGTCATAAGCTTCCGGACCATTATGTAAGTTATGTATTCTACGCGAGCTTGGGCCTTCCCGGTCGAGCCAACCCCTTTCCTTATTTATTTTGCTCATAATTTAAGACGTTCAAGCTAAGAAGTCAACTCTGAACGTACTTACCGATGGAAACGGCTCCATAGCGAGCAAATTAGAGGCGTCGTGGAACAGGTGAATGTTCACAAACTCCACCGCGGTGCCGCGGAGAAGCCAGCGCGTGCGCAGGAAACCTTTGCGCGACCATTTGCACTGCGGGCCAAAGTTATTGTAACCGTATTAAAGTCCGCGGCAAAATTATATTTATGTAGTAGAACGAGATATATTAATAATACTGACAAAAGTTGAGAATCGTATTTTCCTAGTTTATCGGAAACGGTTCATTATTAACCTACTATTTTACGCTGGTATTCCGGGAGAGCGTGGTCCTGCCCCGGTTGAGCCGACCCATTTGTGCTACAACTATAATATAGCTGCAGCATGGCTATACCACGTAAAAACACCGATGTTAAAAAAAACACCGGAATGCTCGCGTACTGTGAAACTGCACAGCGAATTGTATTCAAATATCATTCTTATTTGGTTTTATATTATATATTGCTACACCTACGTTAAATTCTCACTACTTCATGGGTTTACTGGTAGAAAATGCTTCACATTTTCTCCTCACACTCTGACATCAAGTCATCCATTTGTATTTTTTTTGTTATAAGGAATGCAATAAAGAATTATTAAAAAAAAACTTATGACCACACGACTGAAGTAAAACATCTTTAGCTCCATTTGTATATATATATATATATATATATATATATATATATATATATATATATATATATATATATATTCACCCGAAAATTTTCTACAAAACATAAACTATAAAATCAATTTACAATTTTATTCACTTTAAACGTAGAATATTTAATGTATTGAACAAAATATTAATTCACAACATTGTTCAAAACGAAATAAAATTACGAAAAATAACTGGCTATGAGAGAAAGTGAGAAAGAAAATGTGCACGTGCACTGCTCTCTCTTGCTTATATCCCCCACTCAACTCCCGTTCGCCTCCCCCGATCACACTTTTCGTAACGCGTTCGCCAGCTTACTCCTCAAGTCAAGCGTGCTTAAAGAAGTTTTACTTCAATAACCATTATAATTACACCTAATCTGAAGTCCTCCCGCAAGTTGCAACACTCGGCAGGCGGACGGACAACCGTAGTTTCTTTATTTTTTATAAAGCTGTTACCAGGAAAATCCTGCTGCCCATTTGCCAAACTGCGGTTGCCAAAACGCCTGCTTAGTTTGATAACTATAGCAAATTCCCTCCTGTGAATTGAGCTATTGGGCAATAAAAGTAAGGGCCAGATCAGATGAAAGAAACAATGTTATTGTTGAGATGGTGTTCATTAATTATTATTTTTTGGGATTGATTTTAATTTGTATTTTAATTTGTTTTTCTTATATTTTTCTCTTTCTATTCATAAATTCCTAAGATTTTCAAATTTTTCCTGTTTCACTAAGAGGGGGCTAAAATTCCGGACATGTCAGGAAAATTCCTGTCAACTGGTAACCCACCTGTGAGGATATCCATCGTGGGAAAGGGAGTGTCATGTTCAGCAGTGTACTTTTGATACCTAGGCTGCAAAAAAGTATCGGGAATGGAATATTTCCACTGTTCCTGTCATATTAAAATCTTTTTAATTGAAAACTCCTTGGTTTTAAAAATCGAATACCATTTATTTATTAAAAAAAGATTCTCGGTCTTGTCACAAGGTTTTGTCAAACTTGTTTAGTCGTTGAGAAAATGGAATTGACTCGAGAGAAATTCAAGAGCGATGATTTATTATGACTTTCGAAGTGGTTTAACACAAAAACAGTGTGTTGACCGAATGATGTCTGCATTTGGTGATGAAGCCCCATCCAAAACCACAATTTATCGCTGGTTTGCTGAATTTCAACGTGGTCGTGTCAAGCTCAGTGATGATCCCCGTCAAGGTCGTCCAAAAACTGCAGTCACCCAAGAGTCCAAAGTCACATGTGACATACCGCGAAATTCAGGCAACTTTAGACATTGGCATGAGTCAAATACAAATAATCTTGCATGAACAATTAGGTGTAAATAGTTGTTTTCCCGATGGATACCGCATTCACTCTGTGAAGAGCAAAAAGCGGCTCGCGTACATGGTGCGTCAGAACTCTCGAAAGATTCCACGAAGGATCCTCAAATGATGTATACAACATCGTATCAGGTGACGAATCCTGGATATACTCGTACGAACCCGAAACAAAAAACCAGTCACAAGTTTGGGTGTTCGAAAATGAGTTAAAGCCAACAAAAATTGTTCGTTCACGGAGTGTTGCAAAAAAATGGTGGCCACGTTTGTCTCGAAAACCGGCCATGTTACGACTATTCCTCTTGAGGGACAAAGAACGGTTAATGCAGAATGGTATGCTAGCATTTGTTTGCCACAGGTCGTTTCTGAACTCCGTAAAGAGAACTACAACCGCCGCATCATCCTCCATCACGACAATGCGAGTTCTCACACCGCACACAGAACAAAAGAGTTTTTAGAGCAAGAAAACATAGAATTATTAGACCATCCGCCGTACAGCCCCGACCTAAGCCCTAATGATTTCTATACTTTCCCTAAAATAAAGAATAAATTGCGTGGATAGAGATTTTCGTACCTGAAGAAGCTGTGGACGCCTACAAAACGGCCATTTTGGAGACCCCAACTTACGAATGGAATGGTTGCTTCAATGATTGGTTCCATCGTATGGAAAAATGTGTCAAATTTCGCGGAGAATACTTCGAAAAGCGATAAATACATTTTTAAATAGTAATGTTGTGTCACTTCCTTGATTCCCGAAATTTTCAGTGCCGCCCTCGTAGTCTGTAATGATGATAATTGTGAAGTGATTCCTGTCGAAGAATTAGACTTACTTCAGGGAAGAAATGCTGCGGAAATTTCACTTTCTCCTTGGTGGTGACCTTTTCAATGTTGCCGCTGTTAACTTCCTTCCCCACAGCTTCGACGTAGCCTTTCGCCTCAAAGTCCCAGATCTTGATATCGGTTAGTGTGGAATGCGCGAAATACATGTTGCCCAATGCCTGTAACAAACAGGTAAAAATAATTTGATGTAACGCGGTTATTATTTGACGACTCCGCTGCTCAGCAATGAGTCGTGGAGCTGAGGGACGCGGGTTCGAATTCCGCACGGAGCATGTAATTGTATGGGTGTATGGGCTACAATTGTTCCGGGTCTGAATGTTTGTCCTTGTGAAATTAATGTATGCAAACTGTCTCTACAAGCAAGAAAATATTCTAGAGTTGTAAAAACTATAATTGCTACATTTTTAAGAAGTCTAGACCAGAGATTCCCAAAGTGGTCGATAACTACTGGGGGTCGGCGAGATCTAAAAATCGAACCCTATTAATTAACACAAGTTCTTTTTTGAAACTTTCAATATAAATACTGTAGAAGTTGTGTTACATGTACTAACTGACAACCAAAATTACTAACATTCTAAGTTTATCACTTAACCAACCGCAAAGTTTTTTTAAATTAGTAAGTATTTTGTATCAATAGGGGAAAAACTAGAGACATAGGATTTTTAAACTAATTTTGCAACGGGAGCCTGGTCTAGACTGCCAATTTTAAGTGTTTTACATCCATTAGGTACGTCATACGGCGCATTAAAAAATTAGATATATTTAATTAGTTTGAATTGAATGTAACATAAATAACATAATTTCATCATCTGAAATTTAGCAGACGATTTATAAAACGTCGTCAATACAATAATTTCAAGACTATCATCTAACATTCTTAGTGTCATCACCGCTGATAATCAATGCTAAAAAAATGTAAAGTTTTTTTTTAACTGTAATATTATTTGTCATTCTGTTCTCGTAAAACTAGTTGGTAAAAATCCCAGGTTTCACCGTCATGATGCCATCGCAACTAATAAGATTGTACAAGGCATCATCATTAACTTTCGAGTAAGCATGGTCATATCTGTGATTGTGCCCCTGTTTCCAAATTCCTTGTTAAATATTATAAGCCAGTAGCAGGCTAATGAGGGTTAATAACCTTCCACTAACCAGATGTCGCTAGCTGGTACCGAGGTGAAGTTTTTTATAGGATAGGGTGACAAACGAGCACACAGTCCACCTGATGGTAAGTGGTTGCTGTGGCCAATAGACATCCACATCTATCCTTGATTACGAATCAAAATGCAGATGCGTTGTCACCCGTAAGGACTAAGATGGAATGCTTCCTTTTCAACGTCGTGCAACCACAATATAGCTGCTGCATGGCTCTAACGTAGTAATAATAACTGCAGACTTCCCGGAACGTTGATGCTTCACATCAGCTATATGTTCTTTTACGCTCTTTAGATCAATTAGAACCCGCGTAAAAGACCATATAGCTGATGTGAAGCATCAACGTTCCGGGAAGTCTGCAGTTTGTGATCATATCCTAGACTGCCTCAACCGTTACATCAGATTTGATAGACTACAAATCCTCGCGAAAGAACACCGATTCCTACCAAGAATGATACGTGAGGCTATTGAAATTAAAAAACATCCTAATTTCAATAGAGAAGGAGGCTGGGTACTACCACCTGCTTGGGATCCTATAATCAATAAAATTAAAACTAATGAAATGCAGGGAATAGAGTGAATGGGGCACTACACTCTATTATGAAGAACCAGAATTTGTCAAAACAGGCACGTATGGTAATTCATAATGCTGTGTTAGTCCCTACTTTAATGTATGGTAGTGAAAGCTGGGTGTGGCAGAAGAAGCACGAAAGTAGAATAAATGCTGTAGAAATGCGGTCTTTAAGGAATATGCTAGGGTGTAATCTGAATGACAGGGTGAGAAATTGCGTGATAAGAGATAAATGTGGTATGCAAGATGATGTTGTGACCAGGATTAAGAAAGGAATGCTTCGGTGGTTTGGTCACGTAGAAAGAATGAATGAGGAAAGAGTGACAAAGCAAATTTATATGGCAGATGTGAATGGCCGAGTCGGGAAGGGACGCCCTAGGAAAAAGTTTATCGACCAAATTGGCGATATTTTGAAAATGGGCCACGTTAGAAGTACCCTTAACCGACGAGCATGTATGCGTAGATATATGGATGTAAAGGAGGCGAAAGAGGTATGTCAGGATCGTGCCAAATGGAAGTCCGTAGTCTCTGCCTACCCCTCTGGGTGACAGGCGTGAGTGTTTATGTAAAACTAAACCCAAGCATACCACTGCAAGACCTCAGGACATAGTCAGTTCATTTTGCATAGATCGGACCATAAACAATAATTAAAAAAGCTGAAGGCACTCCGGGTTTAACAATGACATCGGGACGTCAGTCACCTCAGTCCCCCGTGACCATGGGTGCTGGAAAGCACCCGAAACGTCGGGAATTAAAAATAAAAATAATTAAAATTAAAATAAATGCGATAAAATCCGTAAAAGTAGTTTTAATCAATGTTTATGGAGCTGTTAATTGATACTCTGCATAAAAATATTTTTGCAACTTTACTTTTTGCCACCTTATACAAACTAATCCAATTTAAAACCTTTTTGTCAGTATTTGGATAACCGTATTTTATAACTATGCCAAATTTTAATTATTACGTGAAATATTCTTAGAGTAACGGTGCATAATTTCTGATTTAATCTGGCTTAAAAAATTACCCGTGAATAATGTTTGTCTGTTATTTATAAAAAAAAACTATTAATCAGAAACTCCATTTAGTTTTGGAATATAGGAATATATAAACGCCTTTTTTCGCTGCCCCTAAATTCTGCCCTAAACCTTTAGCAAGGCTCGGGGCGTGTGAGTCTAAATCCTTACTTAGGAATGCCAGATCGAAATACCAAAATATCTGAAGAAAATTTGAAAATGTCGGGACTTTGGGGTTGTTGTCGGTAGAAATAAACATTAAAAATAAAAATGTCAAATTAAAAGTTTATTTTTTAAATCAATAGGCTCCACTGTTGACACATAACTAAAGATGTTAATAGTTATTTCGCAACCATCCGCTCAATAAAATAAAATGATGTGTATTACCTAGTTTGAACAGCAACTCCCGCTCTTCCTCAATTGCGTGCACTAATCCCGTCACCACTAATCCCAGCACTACTACTCCCAAGACTACTACTCTAGGAAGAAACACCATCGACGATAATACGACACGTGTTTCGCCTTTACACGAGTAGAGGTGCCGAGATTAGTGCACGCAATTAAGGGAGGACGGAAGGTGCGTTTCAAACTATGTAAGACACTTCATTTTATTTTATTGAGCGGATGGCCGAAATAACTGTTAACATCTTTAATATAATGGATTTCCGCAAAGTAACGCCCGATTCTACTGACACAACTAATTTAGGTACACTTAACTATTAGGTTGCCAAATGTAAATGCTGCGTAAAATCATAGATAAATGAATGAAATGAAAAGTTTTTAAAACTATCAGTCAAGCATATTACCACGGAATGCTATTTTATTTGATCACATTACCTACGTCAAACGTTCTATTTTAGTCACTATATAGTATATAATAAAATTTAATTTACTAAAATATTTCCTACTTCGCAAGTAAACAAGGAAATGCCGGTTTCTGTTTTGATTACTCATTAAAGTTACCAAGAAGCCTGCGTTCGTTGGAATGCAACAGTAACGTCACAAAGTAGCGGGAAAGTACTAACGTACACAATGTGGTTTGCTTTATGCAATTTAACATTATGAAGTTAAGTTCATTCATGTAGAAGTCGATTACAAATAGAATAGAGTAATGGACTAATGGGCAGTCATGATTCTGAATTTCCATAATAAAAGTGTACTACGGGAATTCCGTTTTGTGCAAACTTATTAAAGTAATCCTTTGAACGCATTCTTCGGGTCTCACAACATCAGTTACAATCCCGTACTGTAGTGATTAATAAAATACTCATATTAATATTCAACGCATCATGCATCCCGCATTCTTTAGAAAATAGTTGTAAGCACACAAGCTGTGTGCGTTCCGGAGCTAGCCGCCCCTGATTGGCCTGGATATGTTAAGAGGATACCTTGAAAAGTGGTAATCGAAGTTTTGGGGGCGTTGCTACCTGTCGGTGAAGCTCACGGACGACTGCGGTATGTCAAAATGAAAGTGATGCAATGACTTCATAGTACGCTAATTATGAGATAAGCCATACCGAGCAAGCGTTCGGAAAAAAAACTAAGTAAGCGCCAAACAACATTTTTATTTATTTTAACAAAACTTCGTTATGGATTAAAAAACTGGTTCATGAGAACTTAGATATTATTATTTACTATGCCTTAAAAATAATTCCATGAAATTATTCTTAATAATATTGTGGTGTCATCGAGAAATGTAAATAATTAGAGCCTACTTTGCAATTTTTTTCTATCGAGAAAATGACATGATATCGTGCTTTCCTTTTATGCAATCCAAGGTCATATAGTTAAAAATCATATACCATAAATTTTGGTTTGTAATCTATAAAACTTAAAAAAATATGTTAAATAGAAAAACCGCCAAATTTTCGAACGTTATTTAGATCAAAGAGCTCTTATTCTATCAATTATTACTTTTCTCAAAAAAGTATCTTTTTCGCATAAAATATAACCTACATAGATCGCTTCTGGAACTGCAGTCTATCTGTTCCTCAAGTTTCCTTAAAATCGGTTCAACCTTCCCAAAGAATATTCCGTATAGAAAGACGGACAATTTTAAAAAATGGTTATTCTCATGTCATAATACTCGTAACATGTAAATAAGCTCTTCTATTTTATTTATATGAAATCCGCCAAAACAAAATGCATTCGAAAACTCTAACCCCGGCAGTACATGTTGGCCACGGTTCAGCCAACGCGAGCGTAGGCAATATAATACACAGCGAGAGTTACATGTCTACATGTTGACCAAGTTTGAATGAGTGAACATACTGAATGGCCAACATGTGGACACAAATTGTCTATGATTTGCGCAGAAAAATCGACACTGTTCCGAAATGAGACGAGTCATAGCGAGCGCTCCCGAGTGGTGGCCAGGCACGCCAAACGAGCCGTATAGTTGGCACTGCACCTGCATCTGCACTCGGCCATCTAGGCGAACGACGACGAGCAATGGCGAGGCTAGACAAATGGTCTGTCTATACGTTGGTAATAGCCTTCGCTCCGCCAACATGTATAGCCAGCTTAAAAGCACTCGAGAATGAACGGTGGTCTATATTCAATTGTAGGACGATTGTATAGGCTAGGCTTGGATATTACATTTCACTTTTCTTTCCATTATTCTACTTTTAAGCCGATGAAAGTAGGAGGTTCTCAATAAGATTGTACATATTTTTGTATGTATTTTACTGTTACACGATATCTTCTTCAGAGGTGCTCCTATTCTTCGTCCATTGGAAACGATTTTGATAACTATTTTTTATTAAAAAGGTTATAATAATTAAGGGTTGATCCCACGTAAATTAAGAGAAAAAATTCACCACTAAGGAAGCAAAACATTTATGTTTTGCTTGTTTTTTTTTATAAAGTGGAGGTGACAAACAAGCACACAGTCTATCTGATCGTCGCAAGTGGACGCTGAGGCCCATAGACATCTACATTTTTCCTCAATTAAGAAACAAAATGCAGATGCGATGTCACTTCTGAAGACTAAGATGGAATGTCTTGTTTCCAGTTAAAATAGTCTCCGGTTCTCTACACACACTATACGAAACTCAGCATCATTGAGCTGTTATTTTACGCTGGTATTCTGTGAGAGCGTGGTCGTGCCCCGGTCGAGCCGACCCATTCGTGTTACAACTATAATTTAGCTGCAGCGTGGCTCTACCACGAGAAAACTATTTTGCGTATTGAACATTGACATTCCTTTTTCCACTTATTTAATAATAAAAAAAAAATATAAATGAGGAATTCAATTTTTAATTAATTGTCTACTTAATTTCAATTCCTCTGACTTCAGAGAGAGTCAGAACCAGAATATGACTCAAACAATTGCCCTGGAAGATACTCCTTCTTATCCTACGCGGTTCCACGCAGCCATTATCCGCCCGCCCAAATGACAAAGGATCGTACTCCACTGCCTCATACACTACTGGAGGAAGTGTTTTACAGTCAACTTGAGCTACTTATTCACCAAAAACTTGCATATTTAACTGCCTGTGCCATCCGTATGGTCATCCTCCGCTGCATACTGTAGATTTTACTTCTACTGCGCCCCGTACAAGGCGACGGATTGTATGACACCAGCATAGAGGTGACGCACTTCTCAACTTGGTCCCCCTGTATTGGGCAGCAGTCTACGCATAGCACCCGCTACCCTTTCAATCCGGGGGAACTAAGTCTTAGCACCGCCTGCAGCAGCTCATAAGTTAAAATTATTTGTATTATTTTTAGTTAATTAAAGTGGCTTTCAATTTCATTAAAATCTATATTAGTTTTAGACGGGATTCGATCTAAGTCACTAAATAATATAACAGAAATTACAAAATATCGCGACACGTTATACTGTTCCACATCGTGTCAGTTTTATCCACAGGGAAATTAGTAAGAGGTTGGAGTTTTGGCGGGAACTTGGCTGTCTGTAGACGGATTGTCGCTCCTGTTTTGTCACTTGAATAATGGTTTGAAGTGGATTTTAATTCGTAAAAGTGATGCGATTTTGTGAATTAAGTGTCCGCACGTGTGAACTATTAGAGAAAAAGACGAAACAAGTGCTTTGATGTCGATATAAACCTCAAGTTATTTTGATCGCTTGGGACCTTACAAACTTGAGTGGCTGTCGTCATTAACTGTCCGCTAGGTTGAGCTGTCGTCAAAATCTCCCAAGAACTTCGCAATGTGACGCATCAGCATATTGTGAAGAAAGAGTATATAAAATAAAGATTCCGAAAGAAATGATAGTCTCAGAAGGGCTAGAACCCAGAGCAGTAAAGCCAGTTAATAAAAAAATAGTAAGAGGTTATGTAAATTGTGTTAATATAAGAAAGTTGATAAAGACAACAAACAGCTGACGAGTTGAATAACGTAGTCCGCAGGACGAATCTTGATCACTGACTTAGTTTTAGTGCTAATACGCATTAACGTGTAGGTGAGGTGAACCGTTTGGACAGTTAATCGCCTTTGTTACTTGTCGTTTTAGCATGAAATCGCTAATTACTTACGTACTTCAGGTTTAGCCTATTAGCCATATTAGCTATTGATCTAGTAATGGGACACACGCGAAAAAAAAATAACGAAATATAACCACAGCCACTTACCGTGAACTTCTCCGGTGAACTGAAGTCCTCATCTAGAAAAATTCTTATCTTGTCATACAGCCTCAGCTCGGGACAGTCGCACAGCCGTTGCACGAAGTCCTGGACATACTGCATCGACTTTTCGTAAGTCTTTCCGCCGACTTCTTGAAGATGTAGGGCGATAAATTTGGGATCCATACGGGAGACCGCCTGGAGGAACTCCGACGTCCAGATTGGAAGCATCACTGATGGCTGGAAATGAGAAGCATATTATAAAATTATGATATCCTCCTGCGATCACTAGAAGCAATCTGCGTAGGATATATTATGATGCCTCAAGTGTGCCAACAAATTTATGTCCTATGGTGAGTAGGTTAGAATAGGTGAAGTCAGAAAGGGAACAATCACATTTCAACATGATTTAATTAGCTTCACGTACCATTGCACCGATATCAAGGAACGATGACAATACAATAATTTGATAACTTTATCCTAGTAACTTAATCAGGATCACAAGGCTAAAACAAAATAATTATCAGGATCATCACACCTCATGATCAATGCGTGTTAAGTTTTTTTTTTTAAACCTTACAATATTCCACAAATGTTAACTGGTTGGTTGCCGTTTTCATCACCAGCCTCAGGTAATTTTTTTATAAGATAAGGCTGACAAACGAGCACACAGTCCACCTGATAACCTGGTAAGAGGATGCTGTGGCCCAGAGACATCTAAATTTAACCTCGATTAAGAATCAAAACGCAGATTCGTTGTCACCCTTGAAGACTAATATAAATTGTCTCGATTCCAGAAAACGGGTCTCCGGTTCTCTATACTCACCATTCGAAACACAGCAGCATTAAGCTGCTATTTTACGCAGGTATTCTGTGAGAGAGGTAGTTTTCTAAGTGGTAGAGTCATGCTGCAGTTATATTAGTAGTATAGTTGTAGCACGAATGGGTCGGCTCGACCGGGGAAGGACCACGCTCTCACAGAATATCAGCGTGAAATAGTAGCTTAATGCTGCTGTATTGGTGAGTGTAGAGAACCGGAGACCCTTTTTACTGAAAATGAGGCATTCCATCTCAATCTTCACGGGTGACAACGCATCTGCATTTTGATTTGTAATGGAAGATAGATGTAGATGTCTATGGGCCGCAGCAACCACTTACCATCAGGTGGACTGTGTGCTCGTTTGTCAGCCTATTCTATAAAAAAAAAAAAGCGTGGTTCTTCGACGGTCGAGCCAACCCATTCATGCTACAACCATAGTAGTTGCAGCATGGATTTACCACGTATAGTCATAATTATTTAAAAAAGCAAAATAATTATAAATGTATAATAATTATTCTGCTCTTTGACGCTGGTATTCTGTGAAAACGTGGTCCTTATCCACATTAGTGCTGTTTTGGACTATCATACCGCCACAGCGTGACTCGACCACTTAAACAGTCACAGCGTGACTCGACCACTTAAACAGTCACAGCGTGACTCGACCACTTAAACAGTCACAGCGTGACTCGACCACTTAAACAGTCAGCGTGACTCGACCACTTAAACACTCCTCAAATATTAGAGGAGACTTATTCCTTAGACCCTAGAGTAAAACGTTTAAAGATATTTATTGAAAAGAGAGTTTGTAAGGGCAATTTACAGTTAGCGGCGAGATAAGTAGATCTTTCACGTGGTAGAACCAAGCTAAATCTATAGTTGTAGCAGAAATGACCGAGCACACAACAGGCTTGAACGTGAGTGTAGAAGCCGGAGACCCTTTTTACTGGAAAAAAGGCATTCCATCTTAGTCCTCAGGGGTGACGACGCATCTGCATTTTGATTCGTAATCGAGGATCGAGACAAACACTTACGATCAGGTGGACTGTGTGCTATTTTGTCACTTTATACTATAAAATAAAAATAAAATACATATTTTTATTGTTTTATTGCAATCCTGTCCATCCAAAGGTTGTCTGGAAGAGATCGTTCTAAGCAATAAGACCGCGCATTGTACCACATTTATTTTTTCTCCTTTTATGTTCATATTTTTTTGGCATACAATCAAGTGCTATCTATCTATGCTATCTATCTACCTAACTATCTATTTAATACAATAAAATAGATCGCAATGAAGAATGAAATGTTTCTTGAATATAGGAATCGGGTATTAGTGTTTAGAGAGCAGGAGCACAGAGTTATTACTATTATTTTTCTATCTACACACTATATAATTTTTTATACGTGGTACATTACACTCATATTATGGTTGACGCACGAATAGGTCGGCCCGACCGGGGAACAGCAGCTTAATGAGGCTGTTTCATGTGGTGTGTGTAACAGGAGACCCTTTAATGCAAATGGTGCATTTCAAATTAGTCCTCAAGAGTGACTTTTTGATTCTTAAATAAAGATAAATGTAAATGTGTATGGGCCTCTTCCCACTAGATTTCTATGCACACGTACCATCAGGTGGACAGAGTGCTTATTAGTCATTCTTTTTATATAAAAAATACTAATAATATATATGTACATTGTCTATATAGGAACTCTTAGAAAATTTAAACAAGAGAAAGTGTCACCACCATATATTAACTTATATTTCTAAGAAGTAAGAAATAGACAGACAAAATAAGGTACCATCTTAAATGTTACGTCATTCCGTTTTATGCTGACAATGGATATCGACAAATTCTATTAAGAGAAGCCAAAGAAATGTTGCAAATTTTTCGTGGCCGTCTGCTTAATTGTGAGGTTAGACATAAAATAATAAATTGAGACCGATAAGCGACAACAATATGCCTAGACGAAATGTTTTGGAGAATTTAAAAAAAGAGAAAGTGTCACCGTAATTAAAATGCAATCACAGGTGACATCATCAGTCCTCAGCTTCGATCAACTGTTGATCGAAGCTGAGGACTTTTTTACGTGGTAGAGCCATGCTGCAGTTATATTAGTAGTATAGTTGTAGCACGTATGGGTCGGCTCGACCGGGGAGGGACCACGCTCTCACATAATACCAGCGTGAAATAGTAGCTTAATGCTGCTGTATTTCGTATGGTGAGTGTAGAGAACCGGAGACCCTTTTTACTGGAAACGAGGCATTCCATCTCAGTCCTCACGGGTGACAACGCATCTGCATTTTGATTTTTAATGGAGGATAGATGTAGATGTCTCTGGGCCGCAGCAACCACTTACCATCAGGTGGACTGCGTGCTCGTTTGTCACCCTATTCTATAAAAAAAAAATCGAAGGTCTTCAAGGTGATTTGTAAACCATGATTAGGTGACATAGATTTGTAAGACCCTATTTACGGGTAGCGGTGATAACGGTCCTACATTGTATACAGAAAGGCCTCTCTAACCAATCATGCGGTTCACCTGATGGTGACTACCGCTTTCCAAGAACTGTAACAGCAGAGGAATTGCAGGTTGCCGACCTTTTTTTGAAGGGTTGTATCGGCCCAGCAAAAATTCTGGTAATAGGTGATTGTGCAAAGCAGCCGGCCGTGAAAGAGAATTTCTGGATATCGCAGTGGTGGACCGCCAAGCATTCAGATGGTATGGATGGAAAACATTTTGATTTTTAACTGGAGATAGATATACGCAGTTCTTTGAGCTACACCATTCACTTACCATCAAGTGGATTTTACGTTCATTTCTTCAACGAAAAAGAAACAATCCCAGTAATGGTTTGCTCTAAAGAAGAGGTAAGTTGCATTTTTGGAGGATCAACATAACTATCCAGTGGAAAAAATGTTCCCATTATATCGGTTTTTTAATAACCAAAAATTACGATTTCGAATTTTTTCCTTTACTTGTGCCACAATATAAAGCTTTATTTTGTGTTTGTGCTGTAAGACCTTGAATCTTGCCAAATTTCACGATTCTAGGTCAACAGGAAGTACATTACAGGTTTTGATGAATAAATTTGCGTGTATCAAAATTAAGTGACGTAAATGACCATAATTATATTTTGAATGCGTTGATTTAGAATCATCAACTTTTTACACCTCAAAGATACCGCGGCGCGATCGAAACGTTTGTGTTAGATATGATTTCAACTTGATACATCTGTTCTTCTTGATACATGTTGCTGAGAAAAAGGACCTTCATAGACATAGGGACAGACTTATATACATGGTAGAGCCACGCAGCAGCTATTTTATGGTTGTAGCACGAATGGGTCGGCTCGACCGGGGAAGGAAGGAGAACGGGCGACCGGTTTTTACATGTACTTTGTATAAAATAACAGTTTAAGTATTTGTATGGATTTCACAAATCCTATGTTACCTTATAGTTTAACGTTTTTATGGCCGATTTTCACCCACAGCGACATCTTGGAAGCTTTGATAGTTTAGTTATCTAGTTTTGACGCTTGAGTTTTTTATCCAATACCTTTAAACGAGCAATTCTTGTATATATAATAATCGGAATCTCGGAAACGGCTCCAACGATTTTCATGAAATTTAGTATGCCCCCTGCATATCGTTGCATGCCATTGCTATACCCCTGCATATTGCATGTTTCGGGGGCAATAAATCGATCTTTTAGGCAACGAAAAAACTACTACAATATCATTAGAATACGAAAGTAAATTTTGCCTGAGCCTAAAAGGTTATAACAGCTCAATTGGGATATCGGGCGGTGCTGAAATCATAGAATGCCGGTTCGAATCCAAATGTCTTTGGTCTGACTATTTTTCCTTTTTTTCGTTCTTTTGTGAGAAATATATTATTTGGAGCCTTTTTTTTAGTATTTTTTAAAAGACCAAAAATAATGATCGAGAAGATCGAAAAATTTTATTCATATTTCATCAGTTTGTAATTTGTATCCAAATATAATTTACAAAAAACACGATTTCCAAAAACATACCGAGCAAAGCTCGGTCATCCAGGTACTATTGTATTAAGTGCGTTTGTATCGTGATTGATGTTTGTGCGATTGTGAATGTGGTCTCTCTTACATAGGTCAAACAAAAAGATCCATAAAAACCCGCGTGAAAGAACATATAGCTGACGTGAAGCACCGACGCTCCGGGAAGTCTGCAGTCTGTGAACATGTTCAAGATCGTCCCCACTATTACATCAGATTTGATAAACCACAAATCCTCGCAAAAGAACACCGATTCCTACCAAGGATGATACGTGAGGCTATTGAAATTAAAAAACATCCTAATTTCAATAGAGAAGATGGTTGGGTGCTGCCATCTGCTTGGGATCCTATAATTAACAAAATTAAACCCAAACCCAAGCATACCACTGCAAGACTTCAAGATACTGTAAGTTCGTTTTGCGTAAATCGGACCAAAAATTAATATTCAAAAACTGAAGGTAGCCGGGCTAACAATGACATTGGGACGTCAAACATCTCAGTCCCTCCCGTGACCATGGGTGCTGTAAAGCACCCGAAACGTCGGGAATTAAAAATAAGTAAAATCAGTTAAATAAACGCGATAGAATCAGTAAATTTAGTTTTATTCAATGCGTTTGCATCGACTACAAGCCGATGATATTTTCTGGTTCCGTATATCAAAAAGAATATTCCTTTTGAGATAGGAAAAGGATCACTTTGTTTTCGATCTGTCTATCTTTCGATCGAGCTAAACGAGCACACATTTCACCTGCTAATAAGTGGATGCCATGGCTCATAAACATCTACACTTATTCTCAAATAAGAATCAAAATTCAGATGCGTTTTTAGCCATGAGTACTAAAATGGAACGTCTCATTTCCAGTAAAAAGGTTCTTGAGTTTTCTACTCTCACAATACGAAGCACAGCAGTATTAAGTTGATATTTTACGCTTTACAGGACATTGTAAATAAAATGAGTTTTTGGTACATCACGTACCTAACCGCATTTCATGTTATAAACTGTGAGAGCGGATGTTATTAGCGCAGCAAAATACTACGTACGTCATAATGTTAACACGATTATTTACCTACAATTTTAATAACGGTAACATCACACTGAAGAATGTTGTACTCATAAACAGGAAAACGTCAAAACAGTTTGAAAAAAAAAAACTTAGTAGGTAGGTATTATACGTGGTAAGTCACGCTGAAGCTACATTATGTTTGTTGCACGAATGAGTCGGCGCGACCGGGCAAGGACCGCGCTCTCGTAAAATACCATCGTAAAACAGCAGCTTGATTCTGCTGTTTTTCGTATGGTGAGTGTTGAGAACTGGACACATTTTTTTTAAATGGAAACGAGGCATTCCATCTTAGTCTTCAGAGGTGACAACGCATCTGCATTTTGATTCTTAGTGAGGATGTAGATGTGTGTGGGCCACACGAAACACAGGCAGTGTAAAGCTGCTATTTTACGCTGGTATTCTGTACGAGCGTAGTCCTTCCCCGGTCGAGCCGACCCATTTGTGCTGCAACCATAATATAGCTGCAGCGTGTCTCCAGCACGTACAATATTAATGTTTCAGTTAGTTATTACATGATATTTAAGGTTCATTAATATAATATAAATATAATATGATTTTTAATAAGTATATTACTTTATATATATATATATATATATATATATATATATATACAATGAAAACATGCTTCTCTTAAGTGTTCCTGTGTTAACAACTCTGGGAAAGGCCGCTGATTTCTAAGATACAATCGCATATAATTAAAGAGTCAGAGACGATTTATTTATTGACAGTTTATTAATTCAGGATTCAAAAATACGAGCTAACAGTCTGATGGTACGTTGGCGTTGCGCTACTGTGGACTAAGATGAAATTACGTGGTGTTTGAGAGAGATTAACAATGATAAACATGGTAACATTTTGCTTAACGGCACGTAGTCAATGGACACTTGCAGGCAACTTAATTGATTCAGCCAAAAGCATACAGTACTGGTTAGCGACAGGAAGAGGTAAGATAGCACAGAAATCGTAATAATATTTCTGTTCTGTTTTCTCTTCTATTTCTGTTGTTTCTGTTCTGTAATAAGTTATCAGATGACAGGGATTTTCCTGACATGTCCGGAATTTTTGCCCTGTACTAAGAAAACAACAACAATAAAAACAACAAAAAGAAAAATATAAGAAATACAAATTAAAATATTTCCTTAAACAGTTTAATCACAAATAATAATAATAAATGAATCAAATCTAAACAATAACATTGTTTCATACATCTGATCTGGCTCGTTATTTTTTTTTACGGAATAAGTGTGACAAACTAGCACACAGTCCACATGATGGTAAGTGGATGCTGTGACCCATAGACATCTATATTTAACATCGATTATGAATCAAAATACTGATGCGTTGTCACACTTGAGAACTAAGATGGAATGCCTCAATTCCAGTAAAACGGGTCTTCGGTTCTCTACACCCACCATACGAAACACAGCAGCATTAAGCTACTATTTTACGATGATATTCTGTGAGAGCGCGATCCTTTCCCGGTCGAGCCGACCCATTCGTGCTACAACCATAATATAGCTGTAGCGTGGCTCTACCACGTATAAAAAATCTTTTTATTGCTGAATATTTCACATAATATGTCAAAGTCCTGCGATTTTTTTTATAATTAGATATTTATGCTACCTCCTCGTCAATGTCAGAAAATTTATCAAAAAGTTAAGGATGTTTCCAAGAAAACTCATTTTCGGATCTGGTAGCCCTATCCGCGCCGGCTTCGCACGGGTGATTTCTGGACCTCGACAACAGGGTCACCTATTGGGTCCAAATGTGAATCACCTCTTGATAGCTAGGGGTAGCAGCCTCATGAGACCGCGGCCATATTCCGTCAAATCCCTAGCGGTGTCATAAGCCCGCACCCACCCACAACACTAACCCATAAAAACTTATTTATAGAGACTACTTTTCCATGAAGAGGTTTGGCAATACAGAATAAATATGAAATTTTCTATCGTCTAGTGCAATAAAAAGTTAGTTATCCTATAGATATTTATTTATAATCTACGTTCACTTCGTACGCCATTTTCGCGTGAATGTTATTGTGTTGATTTTTGGATTTTTTTAGTGTTTTAGTATAGTGTTTTATTATAAAATTGTAATGAAAGTTTTTGTGTGAATATAATTTATCTACATACGTAAATAATTTCGAGTAATATAATATATTGAAATAATTGTGATTTTGACGCTGCCGACATTCGCTTGGTATGTTTTTTTGTTATCAAAATACAATAAAATCTTTTTGTGATGAAGTAAAACCTGACTTTTGTTTACGCAGGATAGAGAATTTTGTATAGATTTTACAATGCCAAACTTCTTCATAGAAAAGTAGTCTCTAAATATAAGTTGTAATGGTTTTAATTGCTGTGCGGTCGATGGTTTAGGATTTGCCGGGCGCATGCGACTACATGGGATTTTTATTAGGATTAAGGGGTTAACCATCCAGCGATCCACTCAAACGCACACAAAAAAAATTCATCAGAATCGTTTGAGCCGTTTTCGAGTTTTAGCGAGACTAACTGATAGCAATTGATTTTTATACTTATATATAGAAATTAACAAATATCCCAATCATATATTTTTTAAAGTATGTACTGGTATATAACACTAAAAATATCCCACGGCGGGTGGCAGCAATTAGTTCGACGGTGGTGGTATCCACCCAGTCGAACTCTAAGGAAGAAGGAGTCTTACATCCTGATGCAGTTGTCAAAATATTGTATTTTACATAAACAATCAAGATATACTCGTGTACGTCAAAAGGAAAACAAAGGCCATCCGTAATTTTGTTTATATACGGGTGAAATACAAGGTTGCAGCGACATGTTGCGATGTGAAAAAACCGGAGGTTCATAGGAGTTAGAAATTTTCGAAAAATTGGTATCAACTTTGAGCCATAGACAAATTACCAGACATATCAAATATCAAGCTACGAAACACAACCTCGTCTCCATTATCTCGAATTAAATTAATTAGGGCAATTACTGTACATTATGTACAACTCACAACCAGCAATTTTTAAGTCTTAAAAAAATGTAAAATTAGTTCACCTTAAAATCTTAAATGACAATAAAAAATTATTTTCAATATTAGTTATATTTTTTAAAGATGGCAAACGAGCACAGTCCACCCGGTAAGTGGATGCTGTGACCTACAAACATTTATCCTCAATTAAGCATCAAAATGCAGGTGTATACCCCTGAAGACAAAAGTGGAATTCCTCTTCCCAGAAAATAGGTTTTCAGTTCTCTACTCTCAACATACATAATACTGCAGCATTATTCTGATCTTTCAAGTTGATATTCTGTGCTGTAACCATAATATAACTGCAGTTCTACCGTTTTTAAATTATTTATAGCTAGCTGTATCCTACACTACACTACTACTGTACTTCGACTGTGTGTAATTAAGGATTTTCTTTTTTTTTTGCATGGAACCCAAATATGTAGATGTCTATGGGCCACAGCAACCACTTACCATCAAATGGACTGTGTTATTTTGAATGCTATATTATTTTGAATGTTTCATAAGTTATTGAATTACATAGTGTGTCTGATTCAGATCAATAATGTTGTCATCGTCATCATCCTTGTTACAGTCTATTAAAGTCCACTGCTGAACTTAGGCCTCCCCCAGAGATTGCCTTATAAGAGGGATATAATTTGCTATAGTTGCCATTTGTGGCAAGTCGGTTGGCGACCATAGTTATTTAGTTTTTAGTTATAATTAGGTAGATGCTGCTGCCCATGTTCTGGTTTTTTCCCTCTGTCGCCTCTTACAAAACCCCAAGGACAGAAACAGAAACTTTTTTATTCATTATAGATTATAAATAATACTTATTGAAAGTCACTCCTATGTTTAATTTACCACTGGTTTGGAAAACACCTCTGTCCTAGGAAGAACCAGCAAGAAACCTGTGGAGCTTCTTTTTAGAAAAAAAAAAAAACCAAGTTACAATCATATAACAGGTAACACAATTAAGAAAACAAAACAAACTAGATGTGATTTGGTAGTAATCACCTCTTTCCCAAGGGTTATTATCAACCATAAATTCCTTATTTTATACAAACTTTGTACAATAAAGTCTAAAACTTTGAGGAGGTCAAATTATGTATAGGGATATGGGATAGCGGGTATTCTTACAATGCCACTACATGGTCACGGTCAGTTTAATTAAAAAACAGAAATAACAGCAATTACTGTTGCAAAACTGTTGATAAAGCTGTTTATTATCGACCTTTTATCAGTAATGCGCCTATTTATTGTGATTAAAAGCTTTACATAAATTATTCATTTTTCCTGGAATTAAAATATGTGTGGTGCGGAAACAAAGTGGTTGAGCATTTGGCTTAGGCGATACAATAATCAATATAGTATATGTTTTCACATCCAATGTCTTGCTTTAGTTTATTCATTTGTAGAAATCGTCCTTCACTAACACATACACAAAACACACCAATGTTATTCTAATCTTTAATGCCCGGATAAAGACTTTTTTGATTAATTTTAAAGAGGCCTGTACAAAGCAAAACAATTGAATAATAATTTAAATGATATGTGAAATCAACTTCAAATTATCATCAATTCTGGCTGGAATTTATATGGTGGGTCCATATCTATGAAATTATTTTATTGCTCCCTTGTAAATAATTTAAAACAATGGGTTGACTTTGTAGTATCCACTACCCTTTATTGTTTTGTAACTGTCCAAGTATGAGGTGACAGGGCGAAACAATCCAGGAGATGAGATGAATGATGAAGATTTCCTTGATACAGGCGTGCCTAGTGAGGAAACCAACAGATGTTTGTAATGTTTAATTATTTGTAATGATTTATTTCTGTAAATAATTCTTTCAGATAAAACATTTTCCACTTTTTCATTTTTAAGAGAAACAAATAATTAATATTTATTCATCTGTCTATTGGATCAAATCGAGTGATATTTTTTTATTTATAATATATAATGGTGATTATATATGATTCAATTATTGTGTGATTTATTAATTTTTATTCATCAGATTATTTTAAATTTAAAAAATAAATAAGATATTCAAATAAATATACTCTGATAATTACTTGTATGATTAGGTCTTATATTATTTGTGTCTAATAAAACATTACACCAATCTTGCAGTCAGTAAGAGTAAGTGGGTTGAGGTGCTTAGCCTCATACATTATTTTGATAAAATTACTAACTATCGTCTCCGCAGCTTCGGCTTATTGGTCACCTTCGGCAAGCAGCCTCAGCTGCTACGGCTCACTTAGGTGCCTGCGATTTGCTACAGCAGGCGGGGACCGCTCTCTCTCCGTGCCTATGGCTTTACAAAAACACTCCAGGGGTAGGGCAGACAAGACTATGTGGAGTCGGGGTGTGCTATCTCGGTTTTAGAACCAATTCGACCAATCTTATCTATAAAGTCTGGTTGCCCTAAACTCTACTATGATAGTGGCAAATGAAATAATGTAATGTGAATTGTTATAACTTTGTTTTCTGAAAAACCTCTTGACTGCTCTCCACTGCGACTCAATTTGTTTTATATAAGTCCTGTCTCCAGCCATAAATGGATTGTTTGGGTCTGAGTGTTAATCACTCAGACCTTTTTTATGAGTTTTAACATATTTTCGTTTAGTTATTGCAATTTTTTGTGAAATTTATTTTTATCGTAATGAATTCAAAAGGCATTTCTGAAATCCAAAAACAGTGTAAATGGTTCAAGCTTAACCCTGACAATCCTCCTAAATTGAAAACAAAATTAAAAATCAAGTACAGGACATATACTTCATAATACGAGAACAAATTGACATATTTGCATTTTGTTATTACATTTTTAGCGAAATTTGTTTTTATCATAATTAATTCAAAACCCATTTCCGACATCTAAAACAGTGTAATAAGTTCAAGCTTAACCCTAACAGGCCCGCTAGACTAGAAATATTATCAAAATCAGATATCATCCAACCAGCCCAACAGCCTTCATTTTTTTCATTTGTTAATTTTAATAAACTTTATGGTAAAGAAAGTTATGTTAATATTGTATTTCTGCATAGAAGAATATTATGAATTATTTAGGTATACAAATAGAAATTTTATTTTTGGCCAATTTGTATTAAGTATTTGTGACATGATTGTTGATGTCCGGAAATAAATCTATATGCAGTTATTGTAATTGGTTAGATTAAAAGAAGTGCTATACCAATCCCTTTATTATCAACCAATGTTAAGCGAGTGCAACAATATTACGCCTGATAATCCTGTTGATTCAAAAATAGAACACAATCTCGTAGCGCAACATTTTAATTAAAACTGTGTAGGTATATACATAATTACAGTATTGTCACCGAACTGGCGGTAATAAATGATAAAGTATGAATACAATACTCACGTCTTCAAATATAGATCCTACGTTGGCGGTCACAAGCAGCAACGGCACTTTATCCGAACCCATTTTTTTAAATTTCAACATGATCCTGAAAGCGTTTTGAGTCGAAAACAATTTCGTCAACCAGGTAGTCCCGACATTATATTAAAGAACTGAAGTGGATTTCACGCGCGAACGCTTTATCTGAACTACCTCCGATAACATTATAGTGGTTTCGATTGTTGTTTTATTCCCGCGGAAGGTTTTTTTAGAGCGAAAACGCGAGTCACCCGAAAAGCCCTCTTCGGCTCCTCGCCCTTTCAATTTTCTGATTCTGAGGTTTCTGACATTTGTATTTGTAAATGAATGAATTACGTTCAGTTTTTAAATCTGCCAGCAACCTTCGCCGTTAACCATACGTATCGTTAATGTTCACGCTTTATTTACTAAGATATATACAACTTCTATACGACCTATAAGAAATTTCGTAGTAGTTTTTATAAAAAAGTTTTTAAGGAATTATTTTAAATAACAATCATTTATGTAATTTGATAAAAAGATAAAGTTCTAAGCACGGGAAACGGAACGTATTTTTCGATATCAAAACACTTGATGGATATTGAGTTGACCAATGACGTCTATTCTCGTTTTACGTCACGCCCCGTTTTCAGGGACGTACTTGTACTTGCTTTGCTTGCTTCTTGCGTATTTTTAACGTAAATCGTAAATAGAGCCTAGAAGCCTAGTCAGGAAGCGGACATAATATCAATCAAGTAAATAACTATCTATATTTTTTACAGTTTTGATTTTATGGAATGTGAATTGCGTACTCTAATTTTAAGTATGTAACAAAATTGGTAGATACGTAATTTATTCTGCGCTATTGATGTTAAATTGACATTAACCATGTTATATGTCTCTCTGTAAGTCTTGCCTTTTTGCACATGTGCCACTCCACGATACGTATTCAACACCTAACTCAAACTAACCTTTTGTTTAGAGATAGGGATACTAGAAATCGATCGCGCTATTTTCTTTTGAGCGATTCAGATTCGACATTTTCACGCGTTTGTATATAGCACGCACGTGAGTTTGTAGAATTGAAACACTACTGATTAAACATTTAGGTAAGTCTCATTTACATCGACTAACTAACAAGCTGTCTACGATAAATAGGTATCGTATAATCTATGTATAGTTAGTTGTGTATTAATTAAGACCGTTATTTATTACCCACCCACGTCATTTTAGTAGTTGTTGACAGATGGTTCACATGCATTCCAATTACTATATTAGCCTACCTACTTTTTTTTTTTCAGGTAAAATCTACCAATGTTTACGTTTTTTATTGTAACTCTTTTGGCCGCTGTCGTGTCTTCAGAGAACATATATTATAATGCTGTGGAAACAGAGATGTTTGCGGTGCCTATTAGTCCCAATTTATTTAACTGGACTTATCAAGGTAATATGTTTAAAATATCTTTTAATTTTATGAAAGTGCATTATTAAATTATTATATGGATTGGTATGAGTCAATACAAAATCTTAAATGATCATTTGGTATTCGGGAAACTTTGTAATAGATGAATATCCCTATACTTAATTTGACCAAATCAAAAACGCCTTCTGGAGGTAACTCGAATGCTGTATTATTGTCGTCATCCAAGGTAATAAGAGATGGATATATTGTTAGGAATATGAAACGAAAATACAATGTCTACAGTGAGGGTTTCCTTTTGAGGATTGGCCAGCAAAAGTAAGAAAAGGAGGAATCAAAGATAAAGAGGGATATATTTATTTATTTTAGTATGGAAAATAATGAGATAGGTGCCAAGAAATAAAATGAATAATAGAGTAAAACAGAAAAACAAACTACTGACAAATTTAAAAATAGACTAATATTATATAGTAAATTAACTTAAATACAATAAACTTGTAAACCATAAAATTTACTACAAACATAATAGATATATAATACAGACACACACACGCACGCATGAACGCACGCACGCACGCACGCACGCACGCACGCACGCTCAAAAGCGTGTGTGTCGTCCCCAGTCCGAGATTTTGTACAACACGGCCGGTGTATAAAGCATCACCAGTGCTGTCGTCTGCATAGCAATGAATGTTACCGGTTAGCAACATGTCATTGATATGCAGAAGAAACAGCGTTGGTGATAACACGCAGCCTTGTGGAACACCAGCTATAATGGGCTTGTAATCGGAGCATGCACCGTCTACTACGACCTTGATGCTTCGATCAGCAAGAAAACTGGTGTTCTAACTGCACAATTTCTTGGGAAGTCCACAGGAAGGAAGCTTCGTAAGAAGCGCTTTGTACTAAACCCGATCGAAGGCCTTCGCTATGTCCAAACTAACGGCCAACGCCCCCCCTTGGACTCTACTGCCTCCGCCCACGGCTTTTATGAGTTACGTAACACAGAAGATCACCAGCCGAGCGATCGCGATGGAATCCGTATTGGCAATCACTAATCAGCTGATGATCCTCAAGGTACCGCATGAGCTGGCTGTTAATAATGGATTTCCTTATTTTAGAGAACAAGGAGGTGACGGCGATAGGCATATAGTTGGACGGATGAGAGCGGTTACCTTTTTTAGGGATCGGGTGCACGAAGGCTGTCTTCCATGATTTCGGGACTACGCCTAGGGGATAGGAGTACCGGAAAAGACGCGTTAAAACCGGTGCCAATCCTGGAGCACACGTCTTCAGCACAATAGGATGTGTGCCATCAGGCCCACTCGACTTGTTGATGACCAGGGAGAGGAGTGCTCTGCGCACGTGTAAACAAGACTTTATGCATGGAGCACTCACACTGCGGGATGGTCGGCGGTGTGTTCCCCCCATCATCAAGAGTCGAATTGGACGCAAAGAGAGAGCCCAGTAGATTGGCTTTGTCTTTTGTGGCATGGGCCAGTGAGTCGTCCTACCTGTGCAGAGATGGAAGAGATGGCTGGCAGAAATTCCTTTGGACAGCCTTGGCGAGAGACCAGAATGCGGGTGTTTCCGAAGGAAGACGAACTAGTTTCTCGCCAATTCTGCCGATGTGCTCTGACTTTGCCTTGACAATGACACTTTTGAATGACCTGGAAGCAGAATTATACTTTTTTTAAGAGCGCTGGTATTTGCATCCCGAGACGTCGATGCGCGAGCCCAGGCCTGGTAGCAGTCTTGCTTATGACGTAATGCAACTTTGCAGGAACGAGCAAACCAAGGCTAGGTTTTGCCTCCGATAGGTACCACAGATGATGGAATAAAAAGTTACATTCCATGTAGCATCACATCAACGATAGAATCAGCAACGACGCTGGGATCATCCGGCGAGAAGTAAACCCGTCTCCAAGGGTAGGATGAAAAAAAGATCGCATCCCGTCCCAAACAGCTGACCTATAATGCCAAACACGGCAGCAATGGGAGCGTGAGTGGCACCATACTGTGGATCAGACTATGTTCCGAGGAGCAAAGAGGTGCATCAACGGAGACCTGATATCCGTCCGGATGAGAATTCAGCAGAAAGTCCAGCAGGGAAGGTACATGATCTTCCACATCTGAGATCCGCGTAACCAGTTGTGTCAGACCATATGCCTGTGGCCGTGGTAGGAAAAGGGGAGATCTCCCGCCGGGCAAGGTGTTCTGCCCGGGGAGCGGCCAACACTCCAAGTGATAGTTCGGAGAAGTTCTATATATACTGTCCATGATTCGAAATTTTAATACCGCGATTTAGGCTTCGGTGTGTTTCGGTGTGCTAGTGGCGCGACGACAGCGCCGCTACATCACCCCCCTGCTCAGACCGGAGGTCGATAGTGAAGTCTCGTTGTCAACGAATGTGCAAGTGCCACGAGATTGCCTTGTAGTCTGCGTTGAGTCGAGAAGAAGGCAAGTAATCTGCGGGAGTGCCGTGAAGCAGAGGCGAGCAGTAAGGCTCAGAGCCGTGCCGAACACTGTATAGCGCAGAGAGTAGCTTGAAGGAACAGGAAGCATTATTATTCCAGTGCTGCGATGAACCTTGTGAAGCTAGATGGCTTGCAGGATATGAAGACTGCAGACGATATCTGCTCGGGAGCGAATGGGTGGGGTATTCTGTGACGATGATGAAGCTTGAAGTTTCCGAAGGTTGTTTGGTTGCGTGTTCATATCACGTCGGGGTCACCACTGTGGCCGTGGTAGGAAAAGGGGAGATCTCCCGCCGGGCAAGGTGTTCTGCCCGGGGAGCGGCCAACACTCCAAGTGATAGTTCGGAGAAGTTCTATATATACTGTCCATGATTCGAAATTTTAATACCGCGATTTAGGCTTCGGTGTGTTTCGGTGTGCTAGTGGCGCGAAGACAGCGCCGCTACATGCCAAAAGCAAATTCATAAACAGATCTACCCGCATGATCGGTTAAACGAAAATCAAACCATTCAGCGTGTGCATAAAATCACCAAGTATCACGATTTATGCGAGTGGGACCTGTTGTAGCACGGGTTCGTGCGACCGGGAGTCCGTGCTGAATGTCGACTGATGAGTCGGTCTGTGTCGGCATTACCGCTATGGGACCTATAGATGCACCCGTAGACGCAGGGACGGTCGTCGCTGTCTACGCGCAGCCATAAGATGGACATGTACGTACCCACGTACTTTCAAGGCTGCCGAGGCGTCGAAAACAGATGTCCTTTCTGACGTACACGCAAACTCCAGCCCGGGGCACAAAAGAGTGTTCTAATTTATACCCCGGGTAGGAGAGATATGAAGTATCAGCCGGAGAAGACACCTGTGTCTCGGTAAGAAAGAGCAAGGCCGGCTTTCCAGAGCAACGTTTCCAGAAGATAGTGGACGGCGTTAAGGTATTTAATGTTTGAAGTTTTGTTTGCCCCGAGCAAGCTAAGTTTCAAGCGGAATTTAGCCCCCCCCCCCAGAATACGCGGGGCAGCCTGAGCACTCACACTCAGGAAGTGTAGGGGAGTTTGGGCGTTGATGTTTAGCGAGAGATTCTCCGTCACCGGGGGTGCTGGTACCCTTATAGGGTAGTGTTATATTTAACTCACCGCTACCGTGTTAAGGGGGGGGGGGATTGGGCCTCTACACTTACCTGACGAAATACAGAAGCAAAGCTTCTACTTCACGCTGGTTTTCTGTGAGGTCGTGGTACCACCCCGGTCTTAGCTGCCGCGTCACTCTACCACTGTTCTTACTTTTTTACATAATCAAAAATAGGGAAAGGGGATTCGCCGATGTGATTCAACTTGATCCCTTAGACTTAGATAGATATTTTGGAAAGTTATTTCTAAGTTGAAAGATATTATTAGATTCAAACAACGCTATAATATATAAAATAAAAAAAATTGCCGTAAGTAAGCAATATGACCCCACGCACGTTCTCGTTAGGGAATAGTTTTATAAATATTTTTTTCACATGACACAGACCTCTATATCTATCCATATTTTTGTGTAGTGATTTTGGAGATAGATTTGCCTCTGTCTGTCAACTTGCATACCCTTACTGACTTTTATGGTAAGGATAGGTACACAATGACTGTACGCCAGAAATTGACTACATACCGACGAAGTGTGTCCACTGTCGTGACACCGATTTGTAGACGTAGTTTCGCTGTCGCTACCGTGAAATTACTTATTTTACCGACTTCAAAAAGGAAGAGGTATTTAACTCGACTGTATGTTTTTTTATGTGTGTTACCTTAGAAATTTTCTCAGGGTGAACCGATTTTCATGATTTAATAAATTCGAATAGAATGATTGTATGCACAACCACCATACGACATATAATTGTTGAGACTTCATGTAAGATATGTATTTTGAATATGTGCAAATTTTGTACTGATCTTACGATCTTTGATTTTTTTTGATTGAAGCCTCTGATTAACTTTTTTTTAAATAGAATAAAGGCGATAAACGAGTACACAGCCCACCTGATGGTAAGTGAATGCTGTGACCCACAGATTTTTATCCTTCATTAAGAATCAAAACGTGGTCAATTGTTACCCCTGAGGACTGAGATGGAATGCCTCATTTCCAGTAAAAAGGTTCTCTGTTTCTCTACACTCACCATACGAAACACAGCAGTATTAAGCTGCTATTTTACGCTGGTATTCTGTGAGAGCATGGTCCTGCCCCGGTCGAGCCGACCCATTCGTGCTATAATATAGCTGCAGTGTGGCTCTACCACGTACAATGAACTATTAGATAGCGGTATAATTAACTCGCATTTATATATTAATATTATAGTCTCCACGATACAGAAGAAACTTCTTATACCTATAGGACATAACACGGATATTATTTGTTCACAACAGAAACAGCATGGGGTTCCAACGAAATTAGTTATTATATTTCATTTTAATACTTCAGATGTTCTATGGGTTTATATTATAAAGAGCATTTATTCTGTAAAACTTTATCTGCGCATCTATCACTTACGGCATTCAGGCATTCCAATTGCTTTGTAGAAGCCTCCTCTCATGGTCGAAGCCATCGATTTTGCGACAGTTTATTTTCGAACGCTAATAACTAATTACTGGATAAAATCGCTTACACAATAATCATTCCTCTTATGGTGCTAACAGTTATATTGTTTATTTAGTATCGTAGAACTTTAATTTTTGGATAGATACACAGTGAATACATAATCATGCAATATCTAACAATCATTAATAAATTAGGTATACTTATTAGTTTTTATTTACGAAATGTACGATACAAATAAATTGAGCACTTTGAAAGAGAGAAGAGGATTTCGACTTGTTTGGTTTGCAAAATTTCAATTAAATATAATTATTTTATTGAAGTAAAACTTCTTTACGCACGCTTGACTTGAGGGAGTAAGCTGGCGAACGCGTGACGGAATCGTTACGAAAAGTGTGACCGGGGAAGCGAACGGCGATATAAGCAAGAGAGAGCAGTGCGCGCGCACAATTTTTTTCTCTCTTTCTCTCATAGCCAGTTATTTTTCGTAATTTTATTTCGTTTTGAACAATTTTATGAATTAATATTTTGTTCAATACATTAAATATTCTACGTTTAAAGTGAATAAAATTGTATATTCATTTTAAAGTTCATGTTTTGTGAATTTTCGGGTGAATAGTAACAAATTATGGAAGGAAGCCGATAATAAATTTAAATATTTGTAGAAAATTAATATATGTGTATACATTATACATGAGTTAAAGAAGTTTTACTTCAGTGGTGTGGTCATAACCACACTCGTTTTTTTTTTAGAATTTGACGAGCAGTACCGCTTCCATGCGTCGCTAAAGGGCAAGCCTGAATTACCATCATGGCTTCGATACGTTTACAGTGGACGACATCATTCTGGGTTTATTTTTGGCACGCCACCTCGGGGAACCGAGTCACCGATCAATGTAAATATAATTTTTATAAAATTACGGCCTTTGTCATGGTTAGGAATATTCATGTTAGAGATGCATAGAACAGTCTATTAATATTTACGTATACTTATTAGCTTTTTAAATATTTATATTACTTACGTGTGAAAATAGAACATGACATGAGTGATGGAACACTTTAACACTTAGCTTTATGTATGATGGCCGTTTTTAAATACCTAATTAAATTTCATTATAAAATAACATTACCTTATTATTTCTTTTTTTTTAAATAAAATAGTTGTAAAGCAAACGTACGTAAGTACTTTTTGAAGAAGGGATTAATGATTATACCCTCGTATATCTTCTTGGCCATGGCGACAATTTTAATATATTTTCGAAAGTTATCAATTGCGCAGGAGATATAGTGCCACAAGTATGCACGAAAACACAAAAGCATTCACTTGTTATAATTTAGCCTAGCTAACTGTGCAACTTGTGCTCAATGTTACGCTTGTAATAAGATCTAAGATAGGCTAAAAGGCAGTGTCCGGGACGTACGGATAATCTCAATAAAACCAGCCTCGAAAACTATCAAATTTTGATTTTACTTATATATCGATTCCAGCTAATTAAATTAACTTAACCGAAGTATTATTTATAGTTGATAAATAGTTTTTCGCCACAATAGACATCGACACTTATACATCACTATTTCGTAATTAAGATCAAAGAGTGCGATAAAGTACCTACACAATAAGTATATTTTATTGTAGACTCTTTTGTGTCTAAAGCCCACTTACTAGCTTCTTACCTATTTAAGCTACCAAACAACAGTGCATCCACCGTTTTATACTTATATGAAGGGAATGGATGGACCTTCAAGGCCGACGACACACCTGTTGTTTTTAGTGAAAACTTGAATGATGGGGAAAAGGCACTGAACTCGCGTGACCGTTATACATATATATATAATAACAATATATTATCTACACACATAAATAAACTTGAAGTGTCTCTTTGTAATGTAAAAATAAAAGATTTTTACTAAATGCATATTAAAGTACTTACGAGTATATAAGTACGGTACTTATAACAAAAAACCAATTTTTCAAATTTTTGTCTGCCTGTCTGTTTGTTCCGGCTAATATCCGAAATGGCTGGACCGATTTCGACGAGACTTTCACTGTCAGATAGCTGGTGTTGTAAGGAGTATCTTAGGCTACTTTTATTTTAGAAAAACAAAGTTCATCATAAAAAAATCAAAACCAATGAAATTCACCCTCAATAAAATTCACGCGGATAAAGTATGTATATATAGGTAACTAGCTGCTCCCTGCGACTTTATCCGCGTGAAATTTATTGATATATATAATGTCCTATATGTATGTATGTATATAATGTCCTCCGACCGAATTTCGGCCACGGCAGCCTGCCTCAACGAAGGCTAGCCATCGGCGCAGGACAGGATTATAGTGCCCAAGTGTATGCGTAAGCACGGGTGCATTCTCTATTCCCTCACTCTCAATATATATATGTGAAGCTAAGAAGTGAATAACTAAGAACTGGAATTCTAATTTGTTTAACCACTTTATTATTATACAAAAATGTAGGTATTTCAATTGCATCTGCAACTAATGTTAATACTATTATTACTTTTTAATATTTCTATGATTATTACTATGCAGCATTAAAGGGACATCGGACTATTATAGAATATTATCCCATATTTTTTATTTTAAAATTTACGTTCCGTTGCAGCTGGAGGTAATCGGTCTCAACCGTCAAGATTACGAGACTCGGCATGTTGTCGTCACTCTAGAAATCCAACCAAAGGAGAATATGGCGCGACATGAAGTGGAATTAAAAATAGATAATCTCAATGTGGAGGACCTCCTGGACGAACACAGGTTATTTTAATAATTCTAGCGTGTTTTCACACATAGTTTTTAAATTTAGTTCTTGCTACAGAGTATGTATCTACATTATAATATTATGCAACTGATGTTTTTACTACTACTAGAGCTAATTCTCGAAATTTTTAATATTGATTTGTGGCTAAGCGTTTGCTTTTGGCGCTGCAGCCCGCGGGTTCGAATCCCGCACGAAACAAGTGTTTTCTTAACCTGCAAATAATTGTTTCTGGTGAAGGTGATGTCACAGAATATTAATAGGTGATGTGTCCTAGCGAAATTTGTTTATAAACCGCCCCAGAGATACAGGAGAAAATAGGGAGAAATTCACACGTAAACTTTTTTTTTCATATACTAATTTAAAAAATGCCAATGATTTTAATTTTACAAGTATACGCAGCAATGGACTGTATACTGTAATATCTACATGAACTTAACTACGACGTATGAATAGCAAAGTTAGCTAACTACAATATACAAAGAGGCAAATTTTGGATGTCTTAGGAATATTGATTTTAATATTTTCTTACAAATTATAAGTAATTTGAATTTAGAAATCGAAATACCTACCTAGTTCACCTGAATATATTTTTAGATTTAGACATTTATTTTTTAATTTTATTGATTTTCCGTATGTATGTATGTACTTATGTATTACGTATGTTTGTAATTTACGTCTTGGTTATAAATTAGGAATATAACCTCTTGTGTATATATTTACAATTTTGAAAATGTAAGTTTAGTATTCGAATATATTGGTTGTTCTTTCTTCTTATTTTTCCTAAACAAGTAGTAACATTAAAAATTTTGTGCAACCGACTTCAATAAAAATAAGACGAGAACATCATCAGTGTATTCGAAGTCTATTAAATACGCATTATTAAGGACAACTTAAAATCTATTTGTCTGATTTTGATCAAATTTATATGGGACCACATGAGAAGCACTAGCTTTCAAATAATAGAAAGAATCATCAGAATCGATTCACCTAGAAAAAAGTTCTGAGGTTACACACATAAAAAATAAATACACTTGAGTTGAAAACCCCCTGCTTTTACTGAAGTCGGTTGAAAGACAAAGATAAAGATACATATATTGCATAACTGTGTACAATATGATCTTAGTATATAGTTACATATAGTTTTAGGCTCAACAGTTTACCCATGTCGGATATGCAACAAGAAAGAAAATAAATTTAAAATTTACTACTTATTAACATTAATTTTATAAAAATTCTCATTGAGATTGTAAAAAACATTTTCAATTAAAATTTCTTTAATTTTGTTTTGAACATATTTCCATTTAATTGTTTAATAGCTGGTGGTAACTGATTGTATACACGAATAGCAGTAATATATAATTTTATAGTAAATCATATCGAAAAAATTATCGATCACTAACGATCACTCACAGACGCACTATGCGAGTATAAAACTAGCAAACACATAAAGATAAATCTTCTGGTTTTTTTTATAGAAGAGGGGTCAAACGAGCATGCGGCTCACCTGATGGTAAGTGACTACCGCCGCCCATGATCAACCGCAACACCAGGGGAATTGCAGGTGCGTTGCCGGCCTTTTAAAAAGGAGTAAGCTCTTTTCTTGAAGGTACCTAAGTCGGTCGTCAATGATTCGAACCGCTTTGCGCTGGATGTGGTCAAGTGGAAGGAGCTGGCACTGGGTTGCCCCGGCCCAGAGATGAGAACTTTCCATGTGACGCCGAACTTGCGATTTGTAAAGTTGCAAGCGATGTGCCGGCATGTAATACCATCTCGCTCTGCTGAGCACGCCAAGCTTTTCAGAGGCCAATTTGGCTTTCCCCTCCAGGTGACCACGAAACTGCAGATTATTCGATATGTCAACGCCGAGGATTCCGACGCTAGCTGAGGCAGCAAGAGGAGTGCCTTGAAACTGATGAGATACGACAAAGGATTTTTTAAACGCGGAAAATTGTCTCTTCTGTTGATTGAACTGAACTAGATTTAGTCGCCCCCTATCCAAAACTTTGTTCAGCTAAGACTCGACTTGACTTCAGACTCAAGTTTCTCCCAGTACTCGGCGACGTTTTTCCGAGAAATATTGGCACGGCCGGTATATAGGACATCTCCAGTGCTGTCGTTTGCATAGCAATGAATGTTACCAGTCTGCAACATATTGATATACAGAAGAAACAGCGTTGGTGATAGCACGCAGCCTTGTGGAACACCAGCGTTAATAGACTTGTAATCAGAGCATGCACTGTCTACTACGACCTCGATCAGCAAGTACGCTGGTGATCCAATTGCACAATTTCTCGGGAAGCCCATAGGAAGGAGCTTCGAAAAAAGCACTTTACCAGTACCAGAACCGGTCGAAGGCCTTCACTATGTCCAAACTAACGGCCAATGTCTCCCCCTTGGATTCTACTGCCTCCGCCCATCTATGAGTCAGATAGACCAGAAGATCACCAGCTGATCGACCACGACGAAAACCGTATTGGCGGTCACTAATCAGCTGGTGATCCTTAAGGTACCTCATGAGCTGGCAGATTATAATGGACTCCATTAATTTGGAGAACAAGGAGGTGTGGTGGTGATGGCGATAAGCCTGTAGTTGGACGGGTCTGAGCGGTCGCCTTTTTTAGGGATCGGATGGACCAAAGCTGTCTCCCATGAATTCGGGACTACGCCTTGAGAGTAGGAGTACTGAAAAAGACGTGCTAAAACCGGTGCCAACTCCGGAGCGTACGTCTTCAGCACAATGGGAGGGACTCCATCAGCCCACTCGACTCGCTGACGTCCGAGGAGGGGAGTGCTTTGCGAACCGAGCGCCCTGTAAACCGTACATCCAGCATAGAGCACTCACCTCGGAATGGTCAGCGGTGTGTTCCCCCCGTTATCGAGAGTCGAGTTGGACGCAAAGAGAGAGCCTAACAGATCGGCTTTCTCCTTTGCGGCATGGGCCAGTGAGTCGTCCTCTCTGTGCAGAGATGGAAGAGGTGACTGACAGAAATTCGATTGGAAAGTCTTGATGACAAACCAGATTGCACGGGTTCCCGAAGGAAGGCGAACTAGCTTTACGCCAATTCTGCCGATGTGCTCAGACCTTGCCTTGATGCCTTGGCAATGACTATTGAAGGACCTGGAGACGGGAATTATACTTATTTTTAAGAGTGCTGGTGTTTACATCCCGAGACATTAATGCGTCAGCCCAGGCCTGGCAGCACTCCTGCTTATAGCGTGATGCTATTTTACAGGAGTGACCAAACCATGGCTTGGATCTGCCTCCGATGGCCACTACAGAGGACGGAATAAAAAGTTCCATATACTGAAGTACCACGTCAACAACAGAGTCAGCAACAACGCTGTGACCGTTCGGTGAGAAGCAAACCCGCTCCCAAGGGTAGGATGCAAAAAAAGACCGCATCCTATCCCGATCGGCCGACCTATTGTGCTAAACACGGCGGCAGCCTGCAAAATGCAACCGCGACGTTAATGTGACTGAAACCACACTCCGGACAAGACAATGATCCGACGAGGCTAGAGGGGCGTCGACGGAAACCTGATACTGATATCCGTCCGGATGAGAGGCCAACATAAGGTCAAACAGGGAAGGTGTATGATCCTCTACATCTTGTTAATCTCAATTGAGGATAAATGTAGATGTCTTTGGGCCAATTCACTTATCATCAGGTGGACTGTGTGCTCATTTTTCACATTTATTCTATATAAAAAAAAACATACGAAACACAGCAGTATTAAGCTGTAATAAGCGCTAGTATTCTGTGAGAGCGCGGTCCTTCCCCTATCGAGCCGACTCATTCGTGCTACAACCATAATATAGCTGCAGCGTGGCTCTACCACGTATAAATGGTGAGTGTGGAGAAGTCTATGTGAAGCCTATGGGCCACTTCATCCACTTACCATCAGGTGGACTGTGTGCAAGTTTATCACCCTTATTCTATTTAAAAAAAAAACGTAAATTAAAGCTATTGACGTATTTGCCATATCTTGACATTTATTAATTGCCTCGTAGATTATAGTATACAATATTAATAGGGCAATTAAATGTTCTTTAAAAGTCGGGAAATGTTTTAACTTGAAAAACAAGTAAATGCTGACGTAGATAAACCAAATGATCTGTTTTCATTGCTTACCTAAATATAAAAAATAGCGATGAATGGTGCAAGGTTAAGCTTGTTTAAAACAAATGGTAAAATTAAAAATGTTGTACAACCGAACTTCAAGAAACTTAAATACACCGACTTAAAATGAGAACGACATCAATGTAGTCGAGGCCAATTAAATACGAATTATTAAGGATAACTCAAAAACTACTGGTCAGATCTTGATTAAATTATATGGAACCACACGAGAAGCACCAGCTTTCAAACAAAAAAAAAAAAAGAATTATCAAAATCGGTTTATCTGGAAAAAAGTTCCGAGGTAACACAAAAAAAAAATACAGTTGAATTGAGACCCTCCTACTTTTTTGAAAACGGTCGAAAAATGTTCATATTGTAAATTAGGGTTGCCGACCTAACTATATAATAGGGTATAGTATCATAAAGTCCGGTTCCTGCGGGTCACGTGTTCAAATCCCGCACTGAACTAGTATTTGTATGACCTACAAATTGTTTCCTGTCTAGATGTTTGTCCTTGAACAATGTTGTATGTAAACTGACTCTACGATACAGGGGGAAATCTCAGTGTATATAGTTTTTTAAAATAATATACGTTATGAGACATATAAATTTTTTTTCACCATCTACTACATTATAACAGGTAACAGCTTCGTAAATATTATATTTGACAGAAAAAAATTAGCAACTCTAGTTGTAACGTGTTTCTCGAGTTTTGTTGTTCAGTCTCTACTAATTCCTAAAATTTAAATCCTTCTCCCGGTTGAATTTCGGTAACGGCGGCCAGTCACAACAAAGTCTAGACCCAGGACATGGTTATAGTGCACGATTGTATGCGCTATATGCTCGCGCATACACTCGTATTATCTAGTACAGGGATTCTCAAAGTGGTCGAAAGCGACCCTTTGGAGTCGAAAAGGGTTTCCCAGGGGTCTACATAAACGAAAATTGATTTTACGGTCAATGAGGTCTAAAATCGACTCCAATTAATTAACACAAGTTCTTATTTGAAATTTTCAAGATACCGTATAAGTTGTGTTAAGTGTATTTTTTTAACTAAAACGCTCAATAAAGTCGATAAGAGTGCAAAAGTATTTTGTATCTATAGGGAAAAAAGTAGAGATTAGATTTTTAAAGTAATAAAACTATTGGGGTCTGAGGTATCAGTTTATTTTGGATAAGGGGTCTCTTGCACAAAATAGTTTGGGAATCCCTGGTCTAGTAGTTTTAAGCGCGCCTGCTGATTATAGGGTTGCGGGTCAGGCCAGAATCAGTTACTTTTTGTTTCGGTCTGAAAGACATTATGAAGCCGGCAATACATGTTCGCTAAGCCTCAGCCATCGCGAGCGTAGACAAATTGATAAAAGGCAAGTGCAGCCTCATGTTAGTCAAATTTGAATAAATGAACATATTGACATGACTTAATAACATGTGGACACGAATTGCCGACTGCAGGCGGCGCCTTTGATTGGTGCAGAAAAACCGACACTATTCCAAAGTGAGACTAATCGTGGCGATCGATCGCAAGTGGTGGCAAGGCATCCCAAACGAACCGTGTACACGTTGGCGCTCGCCTGCACTCGGTTAGCTAGGCGAGCGATGACGAGCAACGGCGAGACTAGACAAATGGTCTGTCCATATGTACCTATTCGGCTTCGCTCGGTGAGCTATGGCCAACATGTATAGCCTTCTTAATGTATCTCACTGAATATATTGTTTTATTTTAACTATTATAAGCCAGTGCTTACCTTCGGTCACACCTGATGGTAAGTGCAGCCGAAATATTGTTACGAGCTTAGGGTTCGCGACAATAAAAACTGCCGATTGAATTACCAAAATTAACACTTTAATTACTGAACACCAATTAAAACTTAAATCACCCTAATAATTATTCACACTTACACTTTAGTTCACTTTATTTCACTCCGAAGTTCAATTCAATACTCCCTCGGTGGCGGGCTTCAACGCCTTTATATACGCCTTTTTCACCGATACATCCAGAATATTCCCGCAAATACTGGCTCCCAATCGACCAGGTGCATAAAGTTCGAGGTGGAGCTTTCCAGAAAACTTAGTTCTTCTATTCGATACTCGATGGCGCTGTTGGTTGAAGGTTCAATCATGGCATTTTCTGAAAAGCTCTCCTCGCTTTGTTCCTCGGCACTAGATGGCGCTAGTGCCAGGTATCAGACATCAACTTAGGCGCGCAACAATATGAAAAAAATAGGACCTTACATCGTTACATGTCATTTTTCAGGGAGATTATTAATTATTCGAAGACTACTTAATACTTAGTACTAGTAGTACTAGGTGGTAGGACTTGTTTTCTGCCTAGAAGTTCGTCTGGACAGGTTCCATCCTCTTAACTATTTCTGGCGCTCGTGCTAAGCACTTCTGTTTTGTGGCCTGAAGCGTAAAGCCATTCCATCTTAGTGATCAAAGGTTGCATGTATCCATAGATTGCAGTAGTAGTAAGATCATTAAAGAAAACTACATACTATACCAGGGTCGTTTGGCAATAATCAATTTGCAGAGAAGGTTCATAATAAGTAATATAGGCAAGTGCTGTTTAATTAAACAAGATCTTAAAATATCTTAAAAATAATTCCATGACCTTATTCGTAAGAATATTGTGGTGTCATCGAGAAATGTAAATAATTAGAGCCTACTTTGCAATTTTTTTCTATCGAGAAAATTACATGGTATCGTGTTTTCCTTTTATGCAATCCAAGGTCATATAGTCAAAAATCATATACCGTATATTCTATTTTAAATGTATTGTTATAAACAGATAAGAATAACTTAACAGATCTTCTTTGAAAACAGATAAGAATAACAGTTCTTATCTGTTTTCAAAGAAGATCGGTTAAGATTAACAGTAAAATTGTGCCGTAGCGTTTTGTTACTCTCTAAAGAATTCATTGGAAATCAACTAGTAATTCTCTTGTTTAATTATCATTACATAATAATTATTTAAAAATTATACTAGTACTGTAATGATGACACCATAAATAATCGATCGAAAAAGAGAATCGATTTTTTAAATGTGTTTTGTGATTGGCAACACTTTTTTTTTATTCACAAACTAATGACATAATGATCTACCTAATTTTTATCATTATCTTTCCGGTACTTTTAATTTGTGTAAAAATATTCCGATTGTTTGAGGATAAATGAATACCGCGATTAATAACCATAAATAAAGATATAATTTTTTAACAAATGCACATTGTTGGGCGTTCCATGGCCGAAAATGGGCGTCCCCCTTTTGGTTTGTAATCTATAAAACTTAAAAAAATACGTTAAATAGAAAAACCACCAAATTTTCGAGGTATCACCTTAATCATTCTGTCCTTTTTATGTTAAAAATGCGTAGTAATGCATTATTTTAACTGATTATACTGCACACGCACACATTCGTAAGGGTCGATCGGTAGGCAAAAATGTTGTTGCGTTATGTATGTATTATAGTATTCTATGTTGTTGTCCATAAATCACATACAATTTGGGATAAATTCAAATGAAAGTAGAAGCCTCATTTACTCGTATTTTCAAAAACTGCAATAACGGTATTTCATTGTTTATATATTTGAACTTAAGTTTTAATTTGGCTGCTCATAATAGTAACCCTGTATACATTAGCAGTTAAAAATATAAACCTCCTTTTGAGCACCGTCGCAGTCACGTCGTTTTCATTTTCCAGGATGACCCGTCTTAAAGATATCTTAAGGATGAAGCTATGGACGGAGAGTAAGCACGATTTATATGCAACGTTCCTGTCTTCAGCCATTGATTTGGGCGCTAGACTGCCACTTAAGCCAAGCGATGGGGAAGGGTAAGTTATTTTTCCAATAAAGAAATATTAGTTACTTTAAAAGCAGAGAGTAATTCGCCATTTTTATTTATTTATCTAGAATTTATCTACAGAGTGCCAATAAATTTCAGGGGTAACAGGTGCTCCCTGAACGAAGACGTTTTAGTCGCATAAGAACAATATACAACTCATTTAATAGTGAAAAATAGTAAATACTTAAAAATTAACAACTATAAAAAAACTGCGGTCCAAAACAAGAAAAAAATAGTTTTTAATTTTTATTTGTTTTGGACCGCAATTAATTATTTAATTTTAAGTTGAATAATGCAGTGTTGTTACATTCTTTCATCTTTTAAAGGTAAGCTCACACCGAAACGTGACGCGACGCGACGCGGCGCGCACTTAATAAGATAGTGATACAAAATATAACTTTATTTACTACACAAAAAGATACACATTTTAATGAGATAATTCGAACATGCCCCGCGGCGTCGCGCTGATGCGTCGCGGCGTGGCGCAGTGCACCACGACGCGACGTAGCGGTGCGCTGCGTCTGAATCGTCTTAGTTGTAGAAGTGACATAAAATATAAGTAGTATTTCGGACAGTTGATTCAATTATAGTATTTTGATTCTTCCAGGCTGGTAGTCCGTCTAGGCAGTGCTGTACCGTTCTCGTCGGAGCTGAAGAGACTGCGCGAAGAGGTGCGACCACTCTCCCGATTGCCCAGCTGTCCCAGGGAATACAAGCGCACGACAGTGGAAAGACTGTTCCGAGACGCTGGGTTTACATTGGACTGGTGTAGTTTTGAACTGGTAACTACTCAGTTTATTGTATGACACTTATTGGATAGAATATGTACTTCATCGCTTCATATTGTGTAATTCGAAACTACTCATATGTGATGCCGTGTGGTTGCTGCGTAAGAATAGAATAGAATAGAATATAATAGAATAGAATAGAGTAGAATAGAATAGAATAGAATAGGATAATTTTAAAATTTTGTCTTTGCTAGTCTTCGAGACGGCGGAGCTGATTGTGATAAAACTTTACGAAGAGAACAGAGATGCCATGAGCGATCTATAGTGTATTTTATGTAAAAGTAAAGTAACGTAAAGTTACAGCCTATATACGTCCCACTGCTGGGCACAGGCCTCCCCTCATTTCTGAGAGGGTTTTAGGGCAAGGAAGTGTCAGCTGCGCTGCCCCAATGCGTGTTGGCGAACTTCACATGTCTTTGAAATATTTTTTTTCTTATTCCTCAGACATGCAGGTCTCCTCACGATGTTTTCCTTCACCGCTGAGCACCTGGTAAATCAGCACTTAAAATTGCAATTAACAATTTTATTTGGCGCCGGCGGGGATCGAACCCGTTTTACTCGCGTTCTGTTATATTTACAGCGAGCGTTAACCCTCTGAGCGGCTCTGTGGGTTAACGCGGCTGTATTTTATGTGAATAACTTAAAAGATTTTTTTCAAAAACTAAATATTTTTTCTTTGATTATCTTAAACCTATTTTTTATCTTCCCGCTATGATAATCAATGATTTTCAAAAAATCGGGAAGTTATTGGTTTCACTCCAGTTTTCGAAAATCGAGTTTTCATCAGATCTCGCAGTTTTGAGGTCCTAGGAAGCCGTTCAGACTATTTCTACGAGAATGTTACTATGTATGTAGGTGTAGGTGCGGGTGCGTGCGGGTGCGTACGGTTGCGTGTGGGTGCAGGAGCAAGTGCTTGCGTGCGGGTGCTTGCGGGTGCAGGTGCGGGTGCATAAGGGTGCATCCGGGTGCCTGTGGGTGCAGGAGCGGGTACGTGCGTGCGGGTGCAGATATGGGTGCGTGTGGGTGCAGGAGCGGATGCGTGTGTGCGGGTGCGTGTGGGTGCAGGAGCGGGTGCGTGCGTGCGAGTACAGATACGGGTGCGTGGGGTGCGTGCGGGTGTGTGCGAGTGCGTGCGAACGCAGGTGCGGGTGCGTGTGGGTGCAGGTGCGGGTGCGTGCGGGTGCATGCGGATGTGTGTGGGTGCAAGTGTGGGTACGTGCGTACGGGTGCAGGAGCGGGTGCGTGCGTGCGGGTGCAGATACGGGTGCGTGCGGGTGCGTGCGGGTGCGTGCGGGTGCGTATGGGTGCGTGTGGGTGCAGGTGCAGATGCATGCGGGTGCGTGATACTGTGGCCCATAAACATTTACATCCATACTTAATTACGTATCAATATGCAGATCCGTTGGCACCCCTGAGGACTAAGATGGAATTCCTTGTTTCCAGTAAAAAGGGTCTCCGAATCTCTACATTCAACATACGAAACAGCAGTATTAACCCTTAAATGGTCACCCCTAGATGCTTTGGGTTAAATACGTTCAAATCTTGGTTTTGGGTTGGATTTGGCATAGAAAAGAAAAATGAAATTTTTCAAGTATCATTAATTTTAATAGTTTTTTTAATGTCCTATATAATGGACATTGCCCATTATATGTGCAAGTACGGTAAACAAAGATCACGTAGAACGGACATTGTCAACAATTTGCTTGCAAACATGAATAACAATTAACATCAGATTATAATTAGAAACCATCCAAAATCAGTCTCTTAAATCTCAGAATAATAGTAAAGCTTTAAAAAAATCAATAAAACAATTAACATACAACATTTTTTCAATATTATTAAAAAATAAAAATATGTACAAACAATCAATTCCTGGTGTTTTGGTTTTCGACGTACCATTCCATAATAGTGACTGGTTCTTGGGCACAAAACGAACTTGCTCTGTAAATACATCGACTGTCCATCCACTTTATTACGGATATTCTTGGAATTATCACACAACTACCTCAAAATTTCCTCTTCTCTTTTTCATCATAACGTCATAAGTCATGAGCTTACAATTTTATTTATACTTCAGATTAGCACTACAGTAATCTTCGAATACCAGCAAGTCTACAATACCCATCACGATTTCTATTCCAATAATATATCTATTTCTTTTTGCGTCACACTTGTGGACTCACTGCTACTTTGTACTGAATATAAATTTGTCGTTTCAACTATTAAATCTAATAACTCATCGCTGAAGAATTTAAAAAAAAATTGGATGAATAGGAATAAGGATGTCATGGTATTTTGAAGCTGGTGTAGACTAATGTATTTGCAGATCCGGTATATTTCCTGTTTTGAAATACAAAATCTAATTTCTTTATTATACGCTTTTTAACTAAAGGTTTCGTTACCGCTGGCAGAAGCATAAGTGACGTGTCTATAGGTGTGATTTTATCAGGTTTAACGTGTTTCCGTGTTTGACATCAGTGTAGGCCTGGAAAAAACTTGAGGATGGTGTTACTGCAAATATTGGTGATGGTGTTTCAGGTATATAACATGATAATGGGGCTTAAAACTTAGTGGGGTGTGGAGACGATTTATCTCGCGCCGTCTCTAGTCTCTGTTTTTCAGTAATATAATGTTCGAAATCGGTATATTCCTGTCCATTTTTGTCTTCGCTGCTGCTGAGATCAGCTAATAAGTCATATTATACTGTAGAAATGTACAAGGTGAAGATGAATCACTTATACCACAGCTAAAAAACTCACGCCGCTGGTGGTTGACTTATAAATCGTTAATAGTCTGACTCTTCACAATTTGACGGAGTTATCAGCGATATGATTTTCTTTGATCTCCGAGTCATGTTATTGTAAAATTAAATTAAAAAAGTCGAAAATATGATTGAATTTATTGGCGACGTCCATTACATAGGACAATTAAACGAAACACTTACAAGTAGGCCGATTTGGAAATGTCCGTTACATGTGACACACAAACAATACCCTAGTCAATAGCTTAAGTTGGCAAGGTCCGTTTTATGGGACATATAAACAAACCAAGTTTTTGACAATGTAATTAGTATAATGTTTAAACAAAATTATTATAGTAGAATACCTTTATTTATATTCTAACTAAAAAAATAACGTCATAAACAAAACAACCAAAGTACTCTCCTTTATCATCAAATTTATCAGTAGCGTAAACAAGTCTGACCGTTGCACTTTTTTAAATAGTTATTTTACGCGCCCATTTATTACTGCATCATCGCAACATGCTCGAGCGCGAAGGTGATAACTAATTCAAGATCTTAACGTATTGTCACAGAACATATGTGTATTAAAACAGTCTCTAAGTGTGTCTAAACACTACGTCCTTTAAAACGGACGACATCAATTTAAAGTTAAGCTGCTATTTTACGCGGGTATTCTGAGAGAGCGTGGTTCTTTCCCGGTAGAGCCGACCTATTCCTGCTACAACCATAATACCTTCTTTACTGGAAACGAGGCATTTAATCTTAGACCTGATGGGTAAAAACAGCATCTGCATTTTGATTCCTAATTGAGGATAAATGTAGATGTATATGCGCCACTGCATCCACTTACCATCAGGTGGACTGTGTGCTCGTTTGACACACTTAATCTATATAAAAGAAACTTCTTAAGCCACCTACGACGAAATTTACTATACGACGGAATTATATTGATTGTTAAGGTTCACCCTCACCACACTGATCTAAAAACATCGATTCCAGTACAACACGATCTACAAACAGCGTTCAACAGTTCATCTGGAATACCAAACGGAATTGCCCAATACGAGTCGAGTTGCGAATTCGCGCGCTTTAGAGACGCGCTCTGACTGGTGGGCGCCAGCGCGCAGTGCGCTGCCGCGGCGCAGCGTCGCGCGCCAGCTGGCCGCCGCGCTCGCGCCGCCCGTGCTGCTGCTGCTGCTGGCCGGCGCCGCGCTCACCGCCGTACTGTGCTTCCGTTATGCCACCATGTCAGTACTTTGATTTTTTGCTACAAAATCGAAAAGTTAAATGAAAATGCAAACTTTACCATTACAGTTAATCAAAAGTCCATTGCTTCACATAAGCCTCTCCCATATATAGCTTCATAGGGGGGGGGGGGAGTTGCCATAGCTGCCTCACTTGGCAAGCGGATTGGCAGGAAAATGCTGCGGCTCATCTCCTGGTTTTGTTTCCCCCTGTCACCTCTGACGACACCCACGTCATGAAGTATTTCAATACATGGTCAGTTTTACATATTTTTTAACATAGATTTTATTATTTTGTGCCAGTTCAAAAATTTTAATCAATTTTTGAACCATTTGCTGACATCTGATTGAGCTACAATTCGGCATAAAAATGCTGCCATGATATGGTAATGATATGGTGCCATGGAGCTGATATGATGGTGGACCTTGGTGCTGGCCCTAGCAATGTTTAGAAGCTTTAATATTTAATTAAGTTTATCACAATTATATAATATTGTTAAAATAGGGATTTAACACTAATGTATCTTCCATGTCGTTTGTGGCGAGAAATGAATAAATTATTATTATTATTATTACTATACAGTAATATATTGCTTGGTATAGCTGGGAATTTTCATTTTACATTGGTATTCTGTGCCAGCGTGATCAATTACTATTTACTACTCGACCCGACACATTCGAGCTGTGCTATAATAACACTGCAATGCAGCGCCTTACTAGGTATAAAATATCCCAAATATTTTTTTTTAATTTTTTAGACGTGCAGGTTTCCTCACGATGTTTTTCTTCAACTGTAAACACGAGGAGGAACAGCGCTATACAGGTTCGTTAGTGCTCGTGTTGTTGCTTGTGTTTTGTTTTCTTTTATCAGCCTGTAGTCCACGGCTGGACATCGACCTCTCCCGTTGTAAGAAGAAGGTGAGCGTTAACCGCTCGAGCTACCACATGCAATGAATAGCAAAGTCATTAATTATCTTACTATTTAAATAATCATTGTAGAATGAAGCTATTTTTCATGTTAATTTCAGGACAGACCCAGAATCAGAAAACTTTCTGGAAAACATATATCATATTTGTATCGATTATAAAAGAAAGAGGTTTGTTAAATATGTGTTGGTGTGGAACTAATAAATTTTTATAACAGGACTAATCTCATAATTTAATTTAAATTAATCTTAAAATATAAATTTACTTACTTGTACGACTGTTGGGCAGAGGATTTTTTTTTACTAACATCAATGCTAACGTGAGCATTCTAACCCTTATATATTTCCCCACTTCTTATGTAAATACTTTTGTTTTGTGTTTTTAAATTACAGCTTCGTAAGTCACGAAAGAAAGCAACAAAATATTTTTTTTTTAATTTATTTTATGTACACACATTAAGATACAGAAGCAGTCTTATAGTAATTTCGTACAAAGGTTCTACTTATTCCAAATTAGCTGAAATGTCTTCCAGTAGACATTAGTACTACTAAAAAATAAATAATATACACAATGTTACGTAAATTATATAAAATAAAACAATAAATAAAAATAAAATCAATCAATAAATAATAATAAATACGATAGTTACATATGATATATATATAAACTATAACTAATATAATAGAATAATATATATAAATTAACAGGATGCAAAGTAGTTATCTCTAAGACGTTTCTTGAATACCAACAAAGTTTCGGAATTTCTTATATTTGACGGTAGTGAGTTCCATAATTTTACTTTTTATTCTAACCCTATTGTTAATCTTGATATTTTAAACTTAAATAAAAAATAATGTAATTTTACTCAATTGCTACGTTAAAACGATTCAAATCTCTTACAGAGCACATAAATCTGGGAAGGTGGAACTGTGCAGATACGGAACTGGCAACACGGATCAGACCCAAATCGCCGATAACACTAGTAATAGAAGCTTGGGAGTCAGGTAATTACTTTAAACATTTATACACTTTATTATTTTGTCCTTTAATGACAATAGTTTAACTACTACGCATTACCTAAGTTTTAATAGGCAGTATGATAATCATAAGAGGTTAAATAATTTGAACGCCGTAAAAATGCCTCAATAAAATATTTCGGGATTATACTAATGTTAACTATTCGCTAATCGCGGTGCCATAAATCATCCGTGCGCTGGGGATAAATGCGTGCGGTACATCACTTATCGATAACCCCTTATTGATTCCTAGAAGGATAAAGAATAGTGTGTGCTGGTGCGCGGTAGTTTATTAATAAGTGCTGGTAATTTAATAATTACTCTGCAAGGATAATTTAATAATTATTAATTACGTTTAGATGGTATAACATGTTTAAATATGCTTCTGTAATCATTTATCAAGTGCAAAATATCTTGGAATACTATTGTATCAGCGATTATCTCGGCATCTACATATTGAACTGTTAATGACTAATGACTAGGATTAGAAAATTCATATGGTTCTTCAAAATTTTGAGACATCTGGCAACACCACCTATATTAAAACAAGTATATATTTCTTTAGTTCAATCTGTTCTGGTATATTGTATTAGTATATGGGGAGGTGCTACAAAAACAAAGTTTTTAGATTTAGAACGATCTCAGAGATCATTAATGAAGGTTATGAATTTTAAACCTTACAAATTCCCAACACAAGATTTATGCACACTGTGTGATCTTCTTACAGTTCGTAAGTTATACATACTAAATATAGTTCTTAAGGTACACAAGTCCATTGCATATAACCCTGAAATTGAAAATAAAAGGAGGAAAACTAACGTAGCTCCAAGTGATCCTGTAAAAACAGCATTTGATAGACGGCAACAGGCAAAAAAGTCCTCTTATTTATATAACTAATTAAATAAAAAATTGAATATTTATACTAAAACAAGTAAAGAACGTAAGGTAATTCTCAATGAATGGCTCAAATGGAAAGACTACCACGAAATAGAAAATTTGTTAAAATAACACGGCTTACAATACACACACACACACACGCGCACACACACACACACACACACACACACACATTCGCGCGCGCACACACGTCTTCATATTTTTTCATAATTATTTTAGGAAAGGAATATTATGCTATTCTTGTAACTAAAGTATGTTAATTAAGGAAGAGCGAGTTTTTCCTGTCACAAGTATTTAAAAATACTTAAAAGGAGAACTCTAATATACTGCTATGATTGTAAATTTATTGTTACAGAAGAAACATTTTTGAATTTTGAATTCTGTAATCATTTGACATTTGGACGTTGCTGATTAATTGATAAGTTAAATAGAACGCATTTTGGAAAGCAATATTAAACGTAACGTTACGTAAAGGCATAAATATTCAACTTCAAGCGAGCATTGTTATTAATAATGTGCTAACATTTTTAAGAAAAGTTAAAGAAGACCCCGAAACATTGATGAGAATACAAACAGATATTTCGATAGAACTGATATGTTGACTGTAAAGGCAGAAGTGGCGAGTAAAAACACCGCGTTTAAATTTTTCGACGTGGAGTAATTAATTCACACAGCCATTGCAAATGTAACTGTGGAAAATTGGCGAAAATGTGTTCTACACACCGAGGCACTTTAAGAAGAAAGTTTACTAAAGAACATTTATGTGGGAACATTTAAGATGACTATAGCGATAGTGACTCTGACTCGGACGAAGATTAATTATCGTATACCTATTTTAAATTTTTATTAATTTTATTTAGTAAAATGTACAATTATACTTATCATTAACAATAATACATATTGTTAATGATAAGTATAATTGTTAAATATTTTCTTTTTATTTTGCCTTATTTAAGTAAATAAGGCTAAATAAAATAAAGATAAAAATTTATTAAAAAGTTTTTATAGTATACACATCGACACTACAGTGGTGCATTACTAGGGCTGCCGTTAGGTCCGTAAGTGCGACAGAGATCGCAACAGGCGGAGTCTTGTTTCCATATTTTATAGCACCGCAGGCAGCGAGTGTTTAACATTAGTATAGTATTTTTGCGCTATTAAACCAATGTTCTGGATCAGAGGTAGCAAAGTTAAAAAATTATCGTAAAAATAATGGGTGCGTTTGGCAGAAAAAAGCGCTAGCAAGCGCTTGTAAGCAAAATGGCGATCGTAAGCGGTAAGCGCTGTCAAATCGTAAGTAGCTATTTTCCTCCGGGACACGATGTTAGTTTTAACTGGAGAACCTAACCTAATTTAAATATATGTTTGTAAAGTATTCATATTAAAAACTTACCAATCATGAATTTTTAATAACATATATATGTTTATTCATGTCAATATATTACTTAAAACTAATATTGCACAAAACAACTTATAAACTCTACTTCAAAACAAACAAATTAAATAAGCAAAATGGCGGATTGTGGATTGTAGCAATCGTGTTCTGACCGAAAACTATTTCAGCGCTTGTAAGCGCTTGCTAGCGCTTTTTTCTGCCAAACGCACCCAATGTGTATGATAATTTTTCTATTTATGACTAAAGCTGCTACAAAGAACCTTCTCTGCATATTGTGTACGGACAAATTGACATACAATCTATGTCTATACAGACAACACGGGTATAGATAGATAAAACGCCGCCGCCCGACTGATGGTTAAAATTGGTAAAAATCCATTTATACCCGGATGAGTTTTCGGAGATGATTCTACCGCCTTCTATTTGAAGCCACAAAGACTTTCTGGCATTTTTCATTGTTACGTCTTATGATACCCACCTGATGAAATAGGGTTTTTACGCGATAGATTCTTTTACGCGATCCTTCACTGCTGGTCGTATGGGGACGCTCAAGGTCGCTCAGCGAGCTATGGAGCTATGCTCGAGAGGAGAGGGCTATAAGTGGAGTTTCCCTGCGTGATAAACTCAGAAATGAGGATATCCGCAGTCGAACCAGAGTAAGCCCAACGGATTAGTAATCTGAAATGGCAATGGGCCGGCCATATAGCTCGATGAACCGATAACCGATGGGGAAAAAAGGTTCTCGAGGGACAGCTTCGTACCAGTAGGCGTAGTGTAGGGCGACCCCCCACTAGATGGAGTGATGACCTGGTAAGACATGCAGGAAGTCGATGGATGCAGGTGGCTCAGGACCGCGCTTTGTGGCATTACTTGGGGGAGGCCTTCGTTTAGCAGTGGACTTGTGAAGGGCTGTAATGATGATGATGACGCAAAAAGGATCTTTTCAAATACGAAGCACACCGTTTATTTTTGCATAGAGTAAAAAAACTATTCGAGTAATAGTCGCAAATGATACAAAAAAAACAAATTGAAGCAGTTTATTACCTTTAAGCTTTGAACATCAATATTTCAAAAATAGTTTTTCAATCTCAAATAACTAATACAGAAATAAAATATTTTTCACAGCCCTAACAACAGCCTGGTGAGGCCCAAATCATCGACCAACTTAGCTGGCACCTACAACCGGCCGCAACCTCCTCCCTATGTGGGCTCTACAACGAACTCCCTTCATCATCGCAAATCTGGGAACAAGGCTGATACACCTTCCACCAGTGGCCATACTCCAGAACACAATATCGGTCATCTGGCTTTGGAGGAATCACTGAAATTACTTAACGAAGCAAATATCGCTGGTGATTTTGATGGCATCCCGATTTCGAAAGATCCAATTATCGATTTGAACGACGGCACTGAGGATTACGTCTTAGTTAAACCTGATCCAACCGCGTATATTTCGAATAAACCGGATGTAACCGGTTATATCTCGATCAAACCGGATCTAGACGACATTAACGTACCCGAATTGGCTAAATATGGTGTAACAGGCATTGGCGCTATATGACAGAGCGTTTCAACGGATCGCTCTCAGCCTTCGGTCAAAACTTGGTTTTGTTAAGTCTAATCACATCATACTCTCGAACCAACGAAGAGATAGATGGATGTATCTGCGTGTATTTCAAGTGAACACAGATCATAAATGTGATCTAAAGCGGGGAATTCACTAGACGGACTTGCCCACGGGCATGTCTTCAGTCTGTAGACTACAGACGTGGCCGCCGGACTTCGCTACTGTAGGTCTGTGCAAAGTTTGGTAGTGTAGGACCGTCGCAGTCGGTCTGGCAGATTTACCTGTTTAATGTCCGCGCGATCTCATTTTGTCTGCGCGCTCACAGACATGCCCGAACGTGAATGTTAACTGCGGGCTGTCTGTTCACAGACACTAGAGCTACAGCAACCAGTCCAGACGGCCTTTTATTATTAATTAACGAACTTTGGAGATTTTAATTTACAATGAGTTTTAATATAATAAAATATTCTGGGAAGAGTTTATACGATGCGCAAGTAATTGTACAGGTCTCCTGGTTCATACATTTCTAATTCTTTATGTAAATTGATATGGCTACACTTATTTCAATGTTTATACCACTTTTTTTTAATGTACCGAATTCTTTCCTTTTTTTATTATCGGACAGTATTAATGCAGCACCAGTTACTATTGCAATTTTCGTCGTTGTATTGCGGCGACAGACATGCCCAGACAAACAGCCCGTGAGTATGTTCGTCTAGTGAATGCCTCGCTTAAGGGGAAATATAAACTCAAATGGCTTAGCAATATCTTCCTTTATGCCGAAAATAATAGAGCATTAATTTTGAAATAAATATATGGTGAAGTTGAGGATTAATGTTAAGTACTATGTTAGACGAAAACATGATTCCGTAAAATTATCTCGATAGAGAAAAAATCCAAAGTTACCTTTGCTTGGAACCGGGCGGCAGGAAACAAGTTTCAGGACGTAGGTAATTTCTTTTTACAGTGAAAATAATAGTAATTTAAAAAAAATAAAAAATATAAGCCCTACTTTATAGTTAGTTCAGTTAGTATGCGAAGTTTCATGATCTTATTTAAAGTATTTTATGAATAACAGCGGTTTATTGTTCAGTTTGGAGGTAACTTTGGATTTTTTTTCTATCGAGAAAATTTTACGGAATCATGTTTTCGTCTAATATAGTACTTAACATTAATCCTCAACTTTACCATATATTTATTTCAAAATTAATGCTTCAATATTTTCGGCATAATGGAGGATCTTGCTAAGTCATTTGTGGTTATATTTCCCCTTAAATCCTATTGTAAGAACACGCACTCTCGTACCTCGTACCTAAAATCATTTGCAACTAACAACATGGTTCTTGGTGCGTACGAGCCCGTCCAGTAGTAAACTTTTGCGGGCTGCTAATGAAAGAAATAATATAGATGTGTGCGTGTCAAATGGTTGAACATGGTTTCGGCGTCCTTTGAAATGTAAATGCATAATTAGCACAATGTTCTTGTCTATCTTCTTTGTTGGTCTGTGAGCATACTAGATAAACTGCAGACAGCTCGTGTTACACTGATTTTTTTGAATACTCGTATCAGTTAAACGTGTGTTGTGTTCTTATCTCAATTTTTATTTCACAAAAAAACTAAAAATCTATTGAATTAAACTGGCTGAAGTACAATTATGTTTTTTTATACAAAGCACTCACTGATACTGTTGCCAACTGTTATTAAAAAAAAGTAGGATTTTACAAACAAATCTGCGAAATTATATATGGTTTACAGGTAAATATAGAAATATACTAGGTACTTTTGATTGATTTGTTTTTAAGTTTATATTTTGGAAGGTACTTTTGTCGGTCTTCTATGATTTTTTCAATGATCTGCAAGTGCAGAAAGATTAAATCATTTTTAAATTATATCGCCATTACAATCGAGGACAGATGTGGGTGTCTATGAGCGACAGCATCCACACGTGGACTGTGTTCATTTGTTATCGTAATTCTAAAAATTAAAGGCTTATTTCATAATTTTCTTTGAATATTTTTACAATTCATCATATGGTTGGACGTCGGTTGAATTAAGTTGCAAGGGGCATAAAAATCTTTTTATTGTTTGTTGCTATAATACTTCTATGATTTATATTATTTAAGTAAGAATTTTCAGCAACCTCTCAGAAATGAGAAGAGGCCTGCGCACAACATTGAAACGTATATAGGCTGTAACTTTAACTTAACATTTTGTGACCACAACCGTTGGTGACCCCTGCTAAAGTCCTTCAATATTTAATAATGCAATACCAGTACATGTATTTTAAAGATTTATAATTATAATGATAGTCACAATGTTACTGTAATAATATTTTGAAATAAAATGATACAAACCATTTATATAAAGTAGTCCATTAAAGTAGGTAGCATTAGAGCTTTAAATTGTCTTTGATGTCTGTTATTTATATTAGCAAGTTGCATCAAATATACTATCATTATTAGCCATCCAACTTAAATTATAACCAAGATATTATAACGGGTTATCATACAATTTAATAATTTTAAGATTGTTATAATATAGATTACCTTTTTTACATTCTAGAAATAATAGGATGTAACAAGTGAACGCGGTAAAAGTCTATCGAATCTAATAAATCGAATCTACAGCACTGATATTTTACAAAAAAATTTTATTAAATAAATTAATTAATTAAAATCACTATAGACCCTGCGAATTGGCAAGGTCAAAGATGCCTACTAAATTTATTGTTTTATTGCCGTTCGTAAAGTAGGGTAGATATGATTAGAATTTCGATAGATTTTAATTTATTTCTTTATATATAATTAAAATTTTATTTGTTGTAATATATCAGTGCCATAGGCTTCTATTCCGTTCAAATGTTACACCCTATTTTTTTCCAGAAGGTAAAAAAGGTCATCCAGTAGTTTATCACTTTTCTAGTCAATGTTAGCTGTAATAGTTTAAAAATTTATTAAAAATAATTTCAGTCATTTTATGCCTTTTTTTTCAAAATCCTGCTAAAAGAATACTGCCCTAACTGATGGTCTTAAAGAAGCAAAAGAAACTTATTAAGTATACATCTAGCACTTCTTTTCCACTCAGGAGTCAATCTGGTTCAGAAATAAGTGAGAGGGGAGTACCTACTCCCCTCTCACTTATTTCTGCTGCAAAGCAGAAGAGCGTGCTCTGCTGTGTTCCGCTCTGAAGGGTATAGAGAGACAGTATACTGGTGACCTTATTTACCGGCTGAAAAAATAGGGTGTAAAAAATAAAAACAGACATTTTGAATTAAATGTTTGAAAAAAAATTTTTTGAACAATTACTTTGTCCTTTGCCCTTGAGCCTGTGACCCTGACCGCGAAGATGACAAGGTCAAAGATGCCTACTAAATTTATTGTTATATTGCCGATCGTATAGTAGTGTGGATAAGATTAGAATTTCGATAGATCTTAATTAATTAATTAAACAAAAAAAATATTAATTTTTTGTAAAATATCAGTACCATAGACTTCTACTCCGATCACATGTTACACCCTTTTTTTCGGACGGTAAAAAAGGTCATCCACATAGAGTAATTAGACTTAGAGGGATAGTGTCATTCAAAAATCCGTTCGAAGTTGAAGCAACAATATAATGAATGTGTGCATACGCGGCCTATAATTACGTTTGCCCACACTCCCACAATCAATTGAGTAATGTTTGAAGTAAATGACGTTTTCCCCAAAAATGGGAAAATTGTAATAGTAGACATAGTGACAGAATTAATATTAAGATTGCGTTTAGAATTATTTATAAATTATTTGCAAAGAGAGAAATTACTTATATTTGTTAATTAATGTTTTATTTATTTTTATACGCAATATCTTGTGCTATAATATATATATATATATATATATATATATATATATATATATATATATATATATATATATATATATATATATATATATATATATATGTGTCGAAGCGGAAACCTCGGGGTTGTTTTTATGGAGAGGCAGCACCACTGTCCCCATTTGACAAGGGTTCGGTCATGCTACCGTATATTGTTTCCATTGTAATGAAGGAGATCTATGACCACAAACTTTTAATTTTGCACTACAATACCTTTATTCTACACTTCTTATTATGAAAACTCACAAATAATACTCACAAAGTTTTACCAGGAAAATAGAACTACTCTGACGGGCGCAGGAACAGAAGTGATTCTATTCCCGCGTTCATACAATAAGGAAAACGTAATAACGACTTAGGTGTGCTCTGATTGGTCGACGATTTGATTGGTCAATACTTCACTAAACAAGAACTTTTTATTGAATTCATTAGGTTACTTAAGTAATTTCAATTACCAGGATTAATAATCAAATCGACAAAAATTTGTTTCTACGATTTAGAACAATATTTGAGTCAAAAGTTGATAATCGAATAAATAGTTGTTTTAATAGGAATTAGTTGTCAATAAAGAGATTTGTAAACCAAAAGAGTTTTTAGCTAGTTACATAATGTTATGGTTCTGATAAATTGCTGTTATTAAATTGTAGTATTAATAATTATACACTGTTGATAATTATAATTTATAACAATTAAAAGACAATGCAAAGTTTAGGCTTCGTCAACAGAAGATGTCCTTGCGGCGACACACAAACACACACACACAGACACACACACACACATATATATATATATATATATATATATATATATATATATATATATATATATATATATTCACAAATCTATTATGTTATTATATTATTCTGTTAGAAGTGATACATTTATATAAGTAAATAGTATTATATATTTATATAAACATAATATATTTTGTTTTTTGTTTTGTATTAAAAATTAATAACGCAAACATAAAATATTGCCGCTTCCAGCATTATACGTTTACGAAATCTGTATATTTCTTCACAAAAATAGAAATTTATTTGAAAAACACAACGATGTTGTAATTAGGACTAGTAGAAAAATACATAAATTATGTGTACCGAAACAAAGAATACAACTCTACTCAAAAATGTATATTGTATGGCAATACATGTTTACAACAAATTGCCTGTTTGTTTCAAAAAGATGAACATAGGAATCTTTAAATATAAATTATTTCAATTTCTTTTAAATAAATGTTATTACTCAATAAATGACTTCTTATATGATAAATTTGACTCGAATTGTAATTATTGAATTGCTGAATTTAATTTTTTGAATTGTTTTAACTAAAAATATTATGAATTGATTGATATACTTGTTTTATATAGATTTAGTTTCCATAAGTATTGCTGCAAGTATCTTAGAACTACTATATAACTGCCAGTATCTTAGAACTACTTAGAATACTATATAATACGAGTATTTAATGAGTACTCGTAATTAGTTTTCTACTTTATTCGAAAAATTATCTATCTGAAAATATTTGTACGCCGGAAACGGCAGAATATTTAGGATTGAAATTCTTTTGTAACAACAGTAATGTACCATATTCTGACAAATAAAGCATCTTATCTTATCTTATCTTAAATATTTATTAACAAATTTTTATTTAAATTGTTTATATAGCAATTTCTTGTGATATAATATATACTCAGAAATCTATTATGTCATTATTCTGTGAGAATTAATATATTTATACAACTATATAGTCTTATATATTTATATAAATATATAATATACTTTATTGAATAAGCATTTAGTATTAAAACGAAATAAGATTCGGAAGGAGAAAAGCTTTTCAAATAAAACATGAATTAAAAAAATAATTATTAAACAACTATATACCCAAGTACTTAAACAATAAATAAAAATATCTACTTATGCGTGAATATTGTAGACATTTTTATTTGCCAAATAAAAATACAATAATGATAGTCCCATACAGGCAGCATGTAATTAACATAATAAGAAAATATGGGGTAAAATATCTTACTATGCCTAGCAACATTTTCATTATATTGGCGCCTGTCAAATTTACGATTTATTATTTTGTTTCGATGAATATTTTTTACAAAAATATAAGATGCTGGGCAGTATTTACACGTGAAATGAGATTTTTAAATTTTTTTATGATTATGTGATGAGTTGTGACACCCTTTCACAGCACAGTACCTACGTCATTTTTTTGCATTGAGGTAATATGTACTCACGTACTAGAACAGCTATCTCAAACAAAAAATGTGCGCTACTCTGTGTTCTGGCGGTTGTTTTTTTATCATAGAATAAACATAGTTAGAATGATCCGTAGGTAATATTAGATTGTATTGTTAAATAAGTAAATTATAATACATAAATTATATAGAGAACAATATTTAAATTTTATCATTTATTTTGTATATTATATTTGCTAATTTAATTCAATATATCATAATATTATATCACAATTACATTTTAATGATATTTTTATCTAAATATTTTAGATACCTTATCTATGTCAAATATAAAAAAACATACTAAATGTATGTTTAACAAAACTTATTAACATAACATTGAAATTACAAATATATATATTTAAATTAGAATAAGAGTCGTTCAAAAATGCTGGGCACGCGCACGAATTTATTCCACTTTGACTTTTTTTGAAGACAAAACCTAAACATAAAATAAAAGAAAATTTAGCCTAATTATAATAACTTATTTAAGTTTCTACAAAAAATGTGTATAACAATATATTCGTCCTATACTTAAGTACCCACTGATATGTCGCATCTGAACATATTAATTTCATAATCTATAATCCATGACACGAAATGGCGTCTTAGGAATAATTTGTTTTATTATTAATCTATAATACTTTTTTATTGATTAAGTATCTTATTAACCGACGAAAAGTAATTCCTTGATTTTTACTGACATTTCTTGAATTATTTGTGCAATATCTAAGTACACACGACGGCATATTTTTATCAAGAGATTTTTTTAAATCAACACAACACGTGACAACTCTAAAAGCGCCTAGCGAGTGACTGGTTAAGTGGTTAAAGTGCGGTGTATGCACCGCAGTTGAGTGGAACAGAGTAGCTGAATGCAGTGTCGCCTCTAGTACGTAGTACATAATAGCTTAATGTTTTTTTGCAAAATTGCGCGAGCTCTTTACACGACTTACGACTACGTGGACTCGAGTACTGACGCGCCGAAAGTCGTAGGTAGCCTTAAGGTGATACCTCGAAAATTTGGTGGTTTTTCTATTTAACATATATTTTTAAGTTTTATCGATTACAAACCAAAATTTTGGTATATGATTTTTGACTATATGACCTTGGATTGCATAAAAGGAAAGCACGATATCATGTAATTTTCTCGATAGTAAAAAATTGCAAAGTAGGCTCTAATTATTTACATTTCTCGATGACACCACAATATTCTTAAGAATAATTTCATGGAATTATTTTTAAGGCATAGTAAATAATTATATCTAAGTTCTCATAAACCAGTTTTTTAATCCATAACGAAGTTTTGTTAAAATAAATAAAAATGTTGTTTGGCGCTTACTTAGTTTTTTTCCGAGCGCTTGCTCGGTATGGCTATCTCATAATTTGCGTACTATGAAGTCATTGCATCACTTTCATTTTGACACTCCCTCAGTCGTCCGTTAGCTTCACCGACAAAGGAATAAGCCACGCCCCCAAAACTTCGATTCATTTTCAAGGTATCCTCTTAAAAGGCTAACTTGAAATGGCTTCACTTTGCGTGCGCCTACTGCGGTTCTAAGCCTAATAACTCTATGGTCATCCATTATTTACAGGTTGCGTGGCATTCCATCTTAGTCCTCAGAGGTGACAACACATAATATTATGTAGCTTTGAAGTTCCTTACCAGTGCAGGGCTTTAAATAATAATAATGTTCTCTAGACCGAATTCCAGTCACGGTGGCCAGCTTCAACTGAGACTAGCCAAGTACGCACGACAGAATTAAACTGCACGAGTGTGCACGCAAACACAGGTGCACTATGATAGTCGGACTCTCAGACCCTCACCACAATGCATACTAATAGTTTGATAGTAGATAGGACTGTAATCCGACACGACCGTGGAGAGATCAGGCGCGGTACCAATCGCTTTCCGTGTCTGCTACGGAAAATTTCTTGACAGAAAACCTAGATCAACGAGTCAATCGCACCCAGAACACAAAAGAGTCCTCATGTGATAGTCACGCTGCTGTTGTGTTATCAGGAGTTGTATAATTGATGGGGGGGGGGACAGATGTTCGTCGTTAGAAAGACTTATTAGAAAATACTCATTAGAAAGCCTTGGGGCTGACAACACATCTGTGCTTCGTTTTACTGTAAATTGAAAATGTTAACTGTTATTATGTATCCTCGCAAGTTTCTCACCTTCAAAAAACATATTTTAAACTATGTTTTTTTGTGACGAAATAAACTATTTTAAATTTACTGTAAAAATTACTGTTATTATGTGTAAAGTGTAACCGCAAAATAGGTGTGAAAAATATTTTGTAAATATAAACAATAAAAAAGATTTTGCTTTTGATTATGCTGCGTACCACACTGAGATTTATTTTGGATAAATGCTTGGACCTACAACCGATGGTGAAGAAATGTTCTCGAGTGACAGTCTCGTAACGGAAAGTAGAGTGTAGGGCGGCGCCAATACACAGAGTGACGTTCTATAAGTATAGTAAGATATGCAGGCGGTCGATGGATGCAAGTGGTTTTTTTTTGCAATACTTTAGGGAGGGGGGGCTTTGTTTAAGTGAACTTGAGTAGCCGTAATGATAATGATGAAATGTTCGTCAAATTACACACATACACACACAGGAATCATAGGTTCATTTAAAATTAAAATTAAATTTGTTTTTAAAAAGATTTATTTTTAATAATTAACTATAATATAATTAATTCGTAACAATTAATTAAACCGAACAAATCACAATAATCATGAAGAGGAGATCTAACATATCAGTAATTTGATAAAAAACTATAGAAATTAAAGTATTACGATTCTATACATAAATATTTTAAACTGGAATTATTAAGGCAAGAAAACAATGGCATTGCCACTCTTAATAAATCAACAAAATAAATAAAGACAATGAATTCCTTAATGGTGACGAGAAACAACAGCCTGTATACGTGTCCCAATGCTGGGCACCGGCCTGCCCTCATTTTTGAGAGGGTTTTAAGGCAAGGAATTGTCCGCCGCTCTGCCCCAATGCGTGTTGGCGAACTTCACATGTCTTCGAAATATTTCTTTTTCTTACTTCTCAGACATACACGTTTCCTCACGATGTTTCCTTTCACCGCCGAGCACGTGGTAAATCAGCGCTTAAAATTGCAAATAACAATTTAATTGGTGGGATCGAACCCGGTTTACTCGCGTACTGTGTAATTTACAACATAATTAATTGAACTTATTTTACAAAAATATGTTTTTTGTGAAACTAGTATTCTATTGTAATAACTTTTATTACTTTTTTACTTTAATTATACACTAGGACATGGCCAACTCCTACATAATGTCTCCTATCCTCAGACTAATTATCAGCATACACATACTACTTTAAGCAGCTATCACATATCGAAGTCATTGATCATATGTCATTATAATTATAAATACTATATAATAACTCCATTTAGGGTAATGTAATTTAGTCTACACTATACTGTCATCTGAAATTAAATGTCAATAGAGGAAGTAAATATTGGGTATATTCCGAAAAGTTCCCAGTATACTGGTGCGAATGACGTTACTAATGACGCCATATTCGACATAAGTAATCACCAATATGACGTCGATTTATGACGTCATGTGCATTGGCCAGTATACTGGGTTCTTTTTCAGAACATACCCCGAATAATGTGCCTTTATGCATCAAGTGGCATGGTCGGACTGGGCCTAGAGCGATTGATTTCAGAGGTGGAATTTTATAAAAGAACTTTCAGTAATCTTTAATTTTCTGAAAATAATGTATATAAATTGCACAGAAACTTCTTGTCAAATATAGTATGAGTAAAAAATACCTTAGCCCAAGTAGAAATTTAATTCGAATATAGTTTCATTCATGTTTTAATTTAAAAAGGTATATAATATGTATCGAGGATTTTCAATAATTGTAAGCCTCGAACGTGAAGCGGGAAAGCTTGGACTTTACCGTAGATTTTCTAATAGCACAGAATAAATAATAGCTAATAGTTATTTATTCTGTGCCAATAGTAAGCTTTCTTGTCGATTTGACAAAAAATCACGCTACCCACTCTCGTTAAATTCGATATATTATTTTATATTTTTTACGCTTTCAAAGACGAACGGGTTGCAATTTTCACCATAGCCACGGACAGTAGAAATTTATGCTACGTTACCGTATTAATGTAGTTATTGGTATCTAATCACATAGAAGAATAACAAGCAATTACAATCGTAGAGGCAATTTGAGTAAGCCTTATTAATTGGCTTATTATTAGCTTTTATCTAGATCAAGGTCAAAAAGAGAGATAGACTGAACATTACATACGGTCCTTTGCAAAAGTACCTACATAGTATAAAAGGTAAACTCGCGAACATTCACTCACACATTAATAAATAACTTATTCCAGCAATAATAATATAAACCTTAACACAACAGCTTTAGCTTCAAAGCATTTCTATTTCTACAATACGGTAAGTGACCGGCGCATGCCATTTTTTCTGCTAAAAGTCTAAGGGTAAGTCCACACCAGTCCACACGGCGCGTTGCTTTGACGCACTGCGTCGTTTTACATACTAATATCATAATATATGTTACACACGGTGCGCTGCGTTGACGCAATGCGCACACGACTCACTGAAAGACCCGAGATGAAGGGGAAAGGGGGTACTGCTTGCGCCGCCGGAGCGGCAGCACTCAGTAGTTTGGCTATTGATAGCACGCTAGCTAATTTCATTTTTTCTTTGAGTTTAATTTGCAGAGTAAAATGGGTACTATTAAAGAAATTGATATGGATTACTTGCGATGACGCAACGCCAGTGTGGTCGGCTATGCGTCGAAATATTTACGTTGCGATTACGCAACGCAACGCAACGCAACGCGCCGTGTGGACTCACTTTAAGTCTTAAAAATGGTGTTTGCCAAATAACCGTAGGTACATTTCAAGTGACATCAACCATCAACCTACATAAATGTATGATGCAGGTGCATCATACACCTGTTTATGTGGGTATTTGTGAGTGCATGTTCTTTTTACAATAAGTTGAGCACACAACATCGTCACACGCGGAAACTGTGTAATTTTGTATATCATACTTTCTGGTCTGAGGTTTTTGTACTTAAAATTATTTTCATTAGGCACATAACAATTTAGAAAAAAAATATTTTGAATACTTTTTGTTACCTTAACAAATTATCAAATTAAATGTACCAATTTTTAATTTATTGTTTTAAACCTAAATGTACTCATTGTATCGCAAAATAATTAACATGCGTATTTAATTTTCTTATATCCTAAGTAACTGCGATATCCGATTCATTGTCACCATTGATAGTATAATAAGTCTGTGATTGTCATCATCACTCAAACCAAGTCGAAAATGTCAATAATATTATAAATAACATAGAGTACTATAATACACAATACTTACCTATATACATACCTTACTTTGTAGGAGGATTGTCGTCGCCGGGAGCACATATACAAGCAATTACGTCATATTATCGGTTACCACTACTAGAAACCCGATTCGCTGTATTAACAGACTTTTGACTTTTGACTTTTGATTAACGTTTTATATTCACAAAAAATAAATAGTTTCGACTTACTGGTTGTAAGATATGTCTCCTTTATTTAAATTCCATTTCCCGCTGTTCTTTCACATTTTTTCACAAGTATAATACACGTCATTATTGCACAATTTGCCATTTTTTAAATAATGTGCATGCAGCGACGCTTGACACAAAAACTGGAAACGATTGATTGTGTTGACATTTGTAGGTGTGAATTGACATGTTAGTGGCAACACGGGCGCCGCTCACTCCCCCGTTCTATTATCTACGTATTATATTAGTCTATGATAAATAATTTACATATGTACCTGTGCAGTATTACTTCTTCTTGTCATGCTAAAGGTACATATATAAAACCTCTACCAATAGGTGTAATGGATGTTCATTTTATATTTAATAGTTAACAGCTATGAAAATTTAAAGAAGACTTTCTAGCTTAGTTCACAGTGGAAATTGATTTAATTTTTTATTATTTTGAAAATGGAATATGTAATTCAGAGACGCAATAATTATATTTTCGATCTTTCTTTTTATTATTTTTTATTGTAATCTTTTCAAATCCGAAAACTATTTCTAATCACAGTTTCTATACAAAAAACCTACTGCGTTCGACCGTTTTTCGTATTAAACTAATTTTGTATTAACTATAATAATTTTGTAAAGTGTTATGATTAATTTACTACAATAATGATCTCCTCAGACCTCTGACTGCAGATTTTATTATATTCTATTTGTCAGCGACTTAAATCTTTACATATTACATTTACAATATTTTTCTTAATCATACCAACATTTCAACGCAAAATTAAATAAAAAAACTACTCAACTTTGATGAAACTTGTATTAAATATATTTAATACCCGTGTTCTACGCATTGGTTGAACACCTTCCAATTTACGTATCCTGTTTGTCCGTAATATTTGTATATTTCAAGCAACTGGCCGAGCGACTAATGTTTATTTTAGTAAATTATTAAAATTAAGAGTGAGAAAAGTTATTTATATCACTAGAAACTTTTGTTACTACACTGGAATTTTACTTTGGATCCCCTAGGAAGTACGCGTCTTACTAATGTACTAATACATTATAGTAAAGGTATCTTTTAAATAATATGGGTATTATTCTGTCGGTTTCCAACAAACAATAGCTCTCATATCGTCAGAAGCTTTGCCGAAGATTCTGTCCCCATTAGGATCGATGTACTTGTTTATTTGATAGTCCAGCAGGGTTTGGAAGCCTAGGACGTCGGTACCTAGTTGCTGTAAACAAAATAGTTACTTAATTAATTATATCAAGTCAAGTTATACCGTACTAAGTAAGTGTAGGGGGCCCCCCCCCCCCCCTACTAGATGGAGTGATGACCTGGTAAGACATGCAGGAAGTCGATGGATGCAGGTGGCTCAGGACCGTACTTTGTTGCATACCTTGGGGGGCTATATTCAGCAGTGGACTTGTGAAGGGCTTAATGATGATGATGATGAGAAATTATACTGCAGGGTCGGATTCACAGTTCTTGGAGCAACGAAGAAGTAGAGGCATCAAATAATTTTTGAAAAAGTTTATACAATTTTTCACTAATTTCTAGCTTGAAAATTGATTTTTCTTTTTATTTTAGCAATTAATAATGACTTGAGACTCTAGGGCTTTATCCTTTGTAAGCTTCCCCTAAATCCGGCTCTGGATATTACAAATAAATGTAACTAACGGTGAAATGTTACGGTGGTTATTTTTAATTATTTTATTTAAATAAATCGAGGTTTAGTATGCGTAAATTTTTCCGATATTAAAATAATAAAATAACACATAAAGTCTTAGCAAATGTGATGCGCTATTTTTTACTATCAGATGAAATTATATTAAAGAATATTAAAATTAATTACATATTTGAGCTTTAATTAATTATTTGAAATAAATAACTATAGAAAATAAAAAATAAACAATATTAGATTGTTTTTTATTTTTAATATCGTTCTATCGAAATCGCGGTGTAATCAATAAAAATGTTTATCAAATAAAACAATCTTATAAAGAGTTTGACATATTTCAAAAAATAGGTACCTGCGTTAGCGGACTTGTATTGGTGGTGAAAACTCCGTGGAATCTCCTATCGCGTGCGATCCTCATTGTCGCGTGTTCTAAAGCACGTATAGCTGCAACATTGTCCCGAGGACTCAGTGACGCCGCAGTTGCCATCATAAATGAGTGCAGGATCGTTCCTGGAATGACGAGATATCCGTATAAGCATTCACCTTTTTTTTACAGCAAATGTGACTTCGATCGGATGGTGTTTGTGGCTTTTAATTTAAGTTATTGCCGTTTGCTTAACCAGACAATCATGATCACTCAATCATGACGATATGGAATAGCTTACTCTGGTTGTGGACTCAAATATACTCAATCAATTGGAATGAATTTTAAAGTGAGATTATATGCTAGAAAAAAAATATTTAAATCAATATTGACAATAGTGTTTCAGCATACGTAAGCAAACTTACAGAAATTTAAACATTATGTTTGCTTTTACCATTCCATTCCAAACATTCTCCTAACAAAATTATTAAAAAGAGCTTCTTTGTACTCATACTACTCCTATCAAACTATACCTATCAAAATTCCACTACTGAACACAAGCTACCGCGCCTGATAGAAGAGTTGTTAACGAGAAGAGTTGGTAAATCTCCTGTTTCAGTTTCCTCCTGACGTTTATAGGAATCCGACTGCCCAGTTTGGTGTGTATGGCCAATATTTCAAGGAATGAGTAATTAGTTAAACCAAAAAGAAAATAATTATGTTTAAGGTTAGGTTGAATCTTTAAACTTCAAAACATAGATTTAGCTAATACTTGTGCAAAATGTATATTATAATGTAATAGATTCATGACTTGATACTTTGTGGTGGTGGTACTATTGAGTACTGTAACAGTACGAAGCATAATATGAAAGCTTTATGTTGATATAATATAAAAGATTCTTAACTAATGAAAAGAGGTTGACAATATTTATGTAAGAAGCCATAACTCTTTACTATAACGTCATATGGAATCTTGCTGTGTAGGCTTGCTTGCTGGTGCGACTGACATTCAAACTATCTTTGAATTCCAGAAGAGAACCATAAGAGCAACTTATAATCACTTTGAAAAAAAATTATTATCTGGCCTCGTAATATACTTACGAAGTTTTATTAAAAATAGTGATGTCGATTCTGTAAATACTAGGAACAAGCACAAATTAATTATACTAGTTACTCGATTCCAAAGAGTCAGTAATTCCTTCATGAGAAAATGTATACGCTTGTACAACAAAGTCGCAGAAAACATGCAGACTTTATCCACCAAAAGGTTTAAAATATTCATCAAGTAAACATTGTTTAATAAGGGTTATTATACTAAAGAGTACTTGATTGATAATAACCCCTGGGAATGAGGTCATTGCTAACATGCTGTTCATAAGAATTATGCCTTAAAAAGTACTAATGTTTTCTTCCCATGACAGAGGTTTTTCCCGAACCAGTGGTAAAAGTAAAAATAACTATCGATTAAAATTTACATGTAATCAATATTGAATGAAAATAATGTTATTCCATTCTATATCCGGCACAAAGGACCAAATATTTGTAGGAGTATATCAAATTTTTGATGGTGTGTAGATTTATGAACAAAAAACTAAAATTTAATAGACTGGCCATGAGGTATAATATCAGTGGGAGTAGTCACACGGTTGGCGTAGCACCAATTCCCAGCATAGCGCGTATCAACTCTTCTTACCGGCGTGGTGAATATGAGTCTGTTGTTATGACGAATGTTAGCCAGCGCGCATGTCAAGATACGTGATAATGATGTGATATTTAGTACAACATCGTGCCAAACTTATACACTGGGAACATAGAAATGGCATATGGGTTAATCCTCTACGAACTGCATGCCAGGGTGCATTCTTCGAAAAGTACTATGGATATGTTGTTATTTTTACGAGGTAGAGTCATACTGCAGCTATATTACGGTTGTAGCAAAAATGGGTCGGCTCGTCCGGGTTAGGACCACGCTCACACGGAATACCAGCTTAAAATAGCAACTCAATGTTGTTGTGTTTCGAATAGTGTCACCCTATCCTATAAAAAAAGTGTGTAATGAACAGGAGACCGGGAATAATAGGTAGTTAGGCCTCGTTGGTAAGAAAAACACCGAAAATTGATTGAAAATGTGCGTCGAATTAAAAAAACGAACTAAATTTTATCTTTTTGCTGGATATGGGGCATTCCATCATATCACAACAAGTGACAACGTATCTGCATTTTGAGGATAAATGTCTACGGCCCACAGTATTCACTTACCATCAGGTGGAAAGTGTGCTCGTTTGACACTCTTATTCTATTTAAAAAAAATTACTGGCGATGGTAAGAACCGATTAAAAAGGCGACATTTTTTATAAGATTAGGGTGACAAACGAGCACACTGTCCACCCGATGGCAAGTGGATGCAGGGCCCCTTAGACATCTACATTTAACCTCGCTTAATAATTAAATTGCAGATGCGCTGTCACCCTTGAGGACTAAGATGGAATGCTTCGATTCCAGTAAAACAGGTCTCCGGTTCTCTACACTCACTATACGAAACACAGCAAAATTAATCTGCTATTTTACGCTGGTATTGTGAGAACCATGCTTTTCTCCCCGGTCGAGCCGACCCATTCATGCTACAACCATAATAGCTATAGTGTGAGTTTTCCAGGTAGAAATTTTTGTAACTGTTACATGTACTAGTTATTTTAAAAGTACTTACATCTTAATGTATTAAAATAATGTCACTGTCACTTACCCTTTCCTTCAGGCAACATGGTGTCCCTCACAGAACTTTCAATGAATTCAAGAAAGCCCATGATTTTGGCTAAGCCTCCTTCTAATTGTATTTCCGGCTCGTCCCGTGCGTCAAAATTTAATGCAACAGCCACTGGTGTTCCGGAAGCTGAGGAGTCAAATAGTTTAGGATGATTTACCTACATGAACAATTTTTTTTGGATATAAATCAATAATTTTGAGTAATTGTAACTCAAAGACGTGGTGATGATTCTTCTTCAAAGTCATAGTCAAAGCCACAACAGTGTAAACTAAACATTTTGAATAAAACTATTTATACGGATTTTATCACCTTTAATTAACTTATTTTTAATTCCCGAAGTTTCAGGTGCTTTACAGCACCCATGGTCACTGAGATGTTTCACGTACCTATGTCATAGTTAGCCCGGCTACCTTTAGTATCTGAATATAAATTTTTGGTCAGCAGAACGAGCTCACATCACAGTATCTTGAAGTCTTGCAATGGTATTTTTGGGCTTGGGTTTAATTTTGTTAATTATAGGATCCCAAGCAGATGGCAGCACCCATCATCTTCTCTATTGAAATTAGGATGTTTTTTTAATTTCAATAGCCTTACGTATCTATTCTTGGTAGAAATCGGTGTTCTTTTGCGAGGATTTGTCGTTTATCAAATCTGATGTAATGGTTGGGACGATCTTGAATATGTTCACAGAATGCAGACTTCCCGGAGCGTCGGTGCTTCACGTCAGCTATATGCTTTCACGCGCGTGAAAGAACAAGTTAAATGAACGCGATAAAATCCGTATTAATAGATATATTCAATGTATAGTGTTCGCGTAAATATAAGAAATCATTAATTAACTAAACCTTTTTTTGCATTTAAAATATTTTTTTCATACAAAATGTATTTTTATTAATATGTATTTCGAGATAGTGTAAAGTCAGCCGCTAGAGCAATGAGACTCTTTCTTGCCCCATAAGTCCATGATCTCCTTAGAACGTATTCTCTCATATCTACCCATAGATTGCCGCTTCCCACTGGTGGGACGTACCTTTATTAAACAATTTTACCGTATTTATTAAATTTTATAAGCAAGAGTATATTCTTATTAGAATTACAAGTTATTACAGCTGAAACTTTATTTGAATTATAGCATAGTACCCGGTTGACCGAGCTTTGCTCGGTATTTTTCGCTCGGTTTTTTTTTAATTCGTGTGTTTTGGAAATTATATTTAGATATAAATTACATACTGATGAAATACGAATAATATTTTTTGATCTTAGAGACATAATAGAAAAAACTGAATTGGTTATTTGAATAAAAAATCATGAGTGCAATTAGTTTAATTTAAATTTTCGTGTTTTTAAAAAATACTAAAAAAAAGGGCTCGAGAAAATAGATTTTCTCAAAAAAAGAAAGAAATTTGAAAAACAAAATTAAAAAAAATCGGTCGGTCGGTCTGGGCTCGAACCATTGCATTACGAGTTTGTGACCGCCCAATATACCAATTAAGCTATTTGTAATTATTAATAAACTGTCAAAATTTGCCTTCTTATTCTAACGATATTGTAGCAATTTTTTATTGCCTAAAAACATGGACAAAAAGACATATTCTAAAAATAAATCCTAGCTGGAACGATTTATTGCCCCCGAAACTCCCTGCACACAAAATTTTATGAAAATCGTTGGAGCCGTTTCCGAGATTCCGATTAAATATATATATATTTTTTTTTAATATATATATATATATATATATATATATATATATATACAAGAATTGCTCGTTTAAAGGTATAGGATTTGAGTTTATTTCGTATTGACGTTACTTACGATCTTCTAGAACAACGCTAAGTCTCGCTTGCAAGAGCGCAGACCAGCAAGCTTGCACGCAGTGCGCGTAGTCGTCCGTTGTGATCTCGTGCTTCAAAAACTGCTCCAGCTCAGCTTTCTCATAGAACGACGACACTATCATACTGAAAGTTGATTGAGTTTGATTATTACTCAGATACTTCACAACTACTATCTACTTACCATCTGAATTGAGACTTTTTAGTAGTTATTTGGATATAGCCTTACGAAAATATTTTTTTTTGCCAGTGATGACTTAGGGATCCGAGACGTGGTCCTTCACTGCTGGTCGTATGGGGACGCTCAAAGTCGCTCAGCGAGCTATGGAGCTATGCTCGAGAGGAGAGGGCTATAAGTGGGGTTTCCCTGCGTGATAAACTCAGAAATGAGGATATCCACAGTCGAACCAGAGTAAGCCCAACGGATTAGTAATCTGAAATGGCAATGGGCCGGCCATATAGCTCGAAGAACCGATAATCGATGGGGAAAAAAGGTTCTCGAGCGACAGCCTCGTACCAGTAGACGTAGTGTAGGGCGACCCCCCACTAGATAGAGTGACGACCTTGGTAAGACATGCGGGAAGTCGATGGATGCAGGTGGCTCAGGACCGTGCTTTGTGGCATTACTTGGGGGAGGCTTATGTTCAGCAGTGGACTTGTGAGGGGCTGTAATGATGTTGATGATAATTACGAAAATATACAGTGGTGCAGTGCCCATTATTAATTTATATTATGTTATGTTTGTCCAATATTTTTAACAGAATAACAACCGAGCCCACATTTCTTTTTAGTATTTCATACCGACACACCGCCCGCAACTTTATAAGGCGCAGATTTGGCCGCACATGGAATACTGTTCCCATCTCTGGGCCGGGGCTCCCCAGTGCCGGCTCCTTTCATTTGATCGCATCCACCGCAGAGCAGTTCAGAATCGTCGGCGACCGAGCTCTTTCCGACCGGCTTGAGTCACTGGCACTGCGAAGAGATGTTGCATCTCTTTGCGTATTTTATCGCATTTACTACGTGGAGTGCTCTGAGGAATTGTTCGGAGTAATTCCAGCCGCACAATTTCACCATTATATCACCATCCATACCATCACCACTGCGCGATTTAAAATAACTTTTCTTCCTCGCACAACTTCCTTGTGGAATCAACTACAGAGATTTTTTCGGACCGATACGACTTAGGGACCTTCAAGAAAAGAGCCTAAGCCTTTTTAGTAGACCGGCAACGCATTTGCAATTCCCCTGGTATTGCAGTGGTTCATGGGCGACGGTAGTCACTTACCACCAGGTGAGCTGCATGCTCGTTTGCCCCCTCTCCTATAAAAAATCCACCTGATGGTGAGTGGATAATGTGGCTCATAGCCACCTACATTTGTCCTCGACTAAGAATCAAATGATAGATGCGTTGCCACCCCTGAGGACTACCTTGTGAAATATTTAGATATATACTCATATAGTGGTAGACTGATGGTATGACTTTAGTCCCATAGGAGGTCCACAAGGAAAAGCCATAGTATGGGGTGCTGAAGTGCACAGACATGGCAACCTCACATCTGAACTGAGTAAGTGGCGCAAGTTTGAGTCTCTGAAAGATGACTACATATTTGTGCCATTTACTTTACAGACTACCGGTGAAGTTCCTAAAGAAACTGTAACCGCTGGTGACAAGAGGACTGATTTTTTTCTCGCTTAAAGGCTAAGTATAGCCATTCAGTGAGGATACTCAGCCAGGGTTCTTGACACTATACCGCAGTGAGTGGGACTGTATAATACCTAATTTAAGTTTTTTTGTCATGGTAATAATATTGTTTTTTTTTTTAATGTAAAATGAAGTGACAAACGAACTTATAGTCTACTACAAGTGACTGCAGTTCATCATCAGCTAAGAGGGCTAAAATGGAATGTCTCACAGACTGTAGATATACAGGCCCTTTATACACTTTATGTTTTTCTTTTTCGCCGAGCTCGTCGTAAATAGTCACTTAAAAATGCTGTTTATAATTGTTGACGAGATTGGAACAGTTTTGAATTTTAAACGAGGGTAGATGTATGTCTACGGGCCATACCATCCACTTATCATCAGGTGGCTGGTTTGTGACTGTAAGATTGTACCATGTATAAAATTCAACTTGGACAATAAAACAATAGAGATCTTTTTTGGGCATACAATTTAAAACTACTTACTCAATAACTTGCTGTTCATGATCTTCTCTCATTGGTACAGCTTTAAATTTGTTCTCGTGGTTCTCACTGACATGGTCGGGACCGTTGCTTAAGTGAGACAAGACATCGCCAAGATTTGCAGCACCAAGGAAGTCGCTGATTTCTGAGATAATATCAATTTTATAATTATGTGTGTGCGCAGGAATTGCATGACTTATTCGTTATTTTGTCATCAGAATTATTGAGAAAGAAAAAAAAGTGCAAATAGGACTTGCGCCCTGACGGTTCCGTATAAACTTATTTGTGAAAGTAGATAGTAAATCCCGGAAATAATAGGTAAGAAAAGCATCGAAAATTGATCAAAAATGTGAGTCGAATTGAAGGGCAAATTAAATTTTACCTTTTTACTGGATACGAGGCATTTCATCTTAGTCCACACATCTGCATTTTGGTTCCTTATCGAGGATAGTTGTAGATGTCTATGGGCCACAGCATCCATTTACCATCAGGTGGGTTGTCTGCTCGTTTGTTATTCTATATAAAAATCATCATCAAAAATCATCGTCATTTACAGCCACTCATCAGGTGAAAAGGTTGTCTGCTCGTTTGTTATTCTATAACATAAAAATCACCTGCATCTCATCGATCATGTTACCATCGTGGTCGTCTGCTCGTGTATTACAAAAATCATCATCAAAAATCATCGTCATTACACCGCCACTCATATCATCGTAAGTCAAGAATCAAAATGCAGCATGCAAAATGCGTGGTCAGCCCAGAGGACTAAGATGAAATTCCTCGTTTCTAGTAAAAGGCGTCTCCGGTTTTCTACACTCACCATACGAAACACAGCAGCATGGAGGTGTCATTTGTGGTAATATAGGTACAGCGTGGCTTTACCACGTGAAAAATTTTATGCATGTATTTAGGTGTATACTTTTAAATACGATTGAATTCATCATTAAAATATCTTAAAACTGCAATATACACCCGGCTACACGTTTAATCTTACTTGTACAAATTCTAATTTGCCATTCATACCGGCAGAACGGTATATCCTGCAAATGGCGTGCACAAAAACTTAGGCTAGGGGCACGAAAATAGCGACGGATGAGCGTTGGCGGTAGCGGATCGGCGCGGCGTGAGCATGCTACATTCTTTCTTTCTTTTTTTCTTTTTTTTTTAAAAACGTTACCCCTACACTAGGATTTTCGCCTGTATCGTGGGGGCAGTTTACAAACATAAACTGCACAAGGACAAACATCCAGACCCGGAACAATTCTTTGTAGGCCATACGAATACTTGTTCCGTGCGGGATTTGAACCCGCGACCCCCAGCGCAGCCACACATTGCTGAGCCACTGCGCCACGGAGTCGTCAATTTAATAAATTGCGACAACTTTGTACAAACTGTTTGCTTTTCTTACCTATTATTTCCGAGATCGTGTGGATGTTGTACATCGCACGGAGTTGGAGCTTACAACTAATTCTTAATAATCGGCAGCTAAAATCTTATCATATAATGACAGGCCTGTGGTTGGTATCCCGGCATCCGTGTCGGGTGATTTATTGAAATACATAACACAAGCTCTGCTTAGATGTGGTGTTTTTTTTTTTTTTTTTTTTACCGATAAAGTATCCCTTATCCCTCAATCTGGTTATAGTGTATATTGAGTTAAGTGAATTTCCGCCGAGCTCATAGAACCCGGCGCTCACTGACAGGGTTCCTCTGGCAGCCCTCCCTAGTATTTCGCCAACTGTTTCGAAGAGCGCTTTAGCTGCCTCCATTTGCTCGGGATCCACTCCTGTGTAGTCTATATCCAAAGATATCTCTGAATCATCTGTGGAGAAATTATGACACTTACAAATCTTATAAATGTATCAAAATGAATGATCTTTGTTTGTTCCGTATGCTTCCCCATACCATTCATCTGAAGACGAAACGTATTGTGTTGGCTTAAGACTGAAGCGACATCGTGACGTGATGATCGAGGGAGATTCACACCGCGGTCGCAAAGGCCCAATTGAAAAAGTGAACATGGGCGATTCGGACCACGCATGATGTGAAACGCCTAATACCCGTCTTTTTGTTGAAAATGGAGTCAGCCTAGACGCATTCCACATATCTTAGACACAAAGTATAAATATATAATTAACAATGTGTACTTAAGTATATTCTACGTTTACGTATTTTTCATCTGTATATATAATAAAAATGTCCTCCAGACCGAGTGTTGGTCACAGCGGTCAGTTAACGGAGTCTAATCATCGGTGCAGGACAGGATTATAGTGCCTGAGTGTGATACGATCGACACGACCGGAGAGAGAGTTCAGGCACAGAACCAACAGGTGTAACACCGCAAACTTCCAGATCATCAGAAAAACCCAATAACTGGGATTTGAACCCACAAGAAGCACAAGATTAAACACCTGCATGCTCCCAGTGTGTTTGTTTTAAGTTTGTCGAAAACTAGATGATTATAACGATAGTTTTCGCCTATTCTATATTCGCTTCTAACTTTTACATTTAGAAAATTGAAAAGTCCTGCCAAATAACCCGATTTACATTGAAAATCCTGATATTATATTGCAAGCATTAACAAGGATGAAAAAAACTTAATTAATTATTGATTTTGTGCACTCTCAACCACGTCGCAGTGGGAGGCGTGGTCCCACGCAAAAAGCTACTGTATTTTATTGAAAAATGAAAAAGCCTGACATTTCCTAAAGCCGACCGCAATCCTTATAAAAGCCCAAAAGTCCTGACATGTCAGGATAAATCCTTACATTCAGTTATAATATCCCTACTTCTAACGACACCTATGGGAAAGAATGGGCGATGGATTCCTAGACGGGATCACGCGGCTATCATGACTGTAGGGTGAGGATTTACCGTTGTTATTCGTGTTCTCGTACATTTTCAGAAGCGCCTGCCTGTCCACTTTACCGTTCACCAGCAGTGGAATACTCTCAATAACAATCACCTGTAAAGTGCAATATGTTTAAATAATGTTTATCAAGGAAGGGTGACAAACGAATACACAATTACACGAGAAAATATTAAAGCAAAATTAAAATCTTACTTCCTACTTAACACTGATATTGACATTTAGAAATAAAATTACCAATCATTTAGTTATTTAATTACCTAAGTTATTAAAATTATAAATTTGCAACACAACGATAAAGGCAAATAAACGCACATTACAACTGTGAATACGGTTAATGGAATAGCATGTGCATTTTCAATGATTATACCACGTAGTGGTAAGTGAATGCTGTGGTCCAGAGACACCTTCATACATCAGCGATTAAGAATCATAATGAATGAGTTGTCACTCTCTAAAATGGAAGGCTTTATTACCAGTAAATAAGGTCTCCGGTTGTCTACACAACTCTATGCGTTTGTGATTCTGTGTGAAAGCGTGGATCTTCCCACGTCGAACCGACCCATCAGCGGTACAACCTTAATATATCTGTTGCGTGAGCCCACAAGTTAAAAATATCAATATATTCTAGGAAGTCGGTGTATGCAGGTGATTCAAGATCGTGCTTTATAAATAACGTTTTCTGGACCGAATTCCGGTCAAGACGGCCTGTCTCATCGGAGTTCGTCATAGCACAGGACAGGATTATAATGTACACAGTACCAACGGCTTTAATTGCTTTCCTACCACGAGGGTGAAACTCCGCCAACTTCCTGACTCCGGGTTGAGATTTTTTTGACAGGCAACCCCATTATCTGATTTTGGCCCGACCTTGGAATCGAATCTCGAATAATTATAACTTTTAACAAAAAGTAAAAACTGACTTCAAATTGTTAAAAAAAGAAATTATTTATTTGCAACCCTTAGGGGTGGAATTTTTGCTCTAAATTTATTAAAGTACCGTAAAGTAAAAAACGTTAAAGTATAAGCGAATAAAAAAAAACGAAGATGTCATATGAAATTCCTTAAACAATAGTCCAATATGAAATTTTTTTCCTCTATTTTCAACACTTGGTGGCGGAATTTTTTCTTCAAAACATTATAGGATTACCCTTGACCTATTTAATAAAAAAAAAAGAATTATTAAAATCGGTTCGCAATCTGCAAAGATATCTCGTAACATACGTATAAAAAACATACACTCGAATTGAGAACCTCTTCCTTTTTGAAGTCGGTTAACAATTTTTTTTATTTTTATTTTATTTAACAAGTACACTTACAATACACATATATGGCATAATGATGAAAATATACACATTTCTATACTCTCTGACATGTACGTACTGACATACGACATAACGAGTATACATAACATTCACAGATCGAGTCGTACAATTTTGGGTTAAAATGGAGGAGAAATAACATCCAATCAATACAATGTAATTACAAACTATTAAAATAAATTATGTACTTATTTAAGAAAAATCTAAAGAAGAAAATTATTAAGAGGGAATACATATATATTATACTCTCTTCAAGAGTTTAGAGACATTTTTAATTGAAAATGAAAATGAAAATGAAAAATGTTTTATTAACAAAAAATATATAAAATAGGTAATATCTGTTGGTTTCCTCACTAGGCAAGCCTGTATCGAGGAAACCTGAGACCAAAGTTCACAAGGCATTATTTTATACATCTTATCAGACAATCTGTCTTAATATACCTACACGAAATAGCAATTAAAGAACTGCTTAATGCTCAAAATCTAAAAACATAAAAAGAAACCTTTAACAACCAAGCCAAGTTTTATATAACTGCAATGTATTAATTATATATGTATTTACATTTAAAAAGAAAAATAAAATTAAAACAACAACAATATTTACCTAAAAATTTCGCAAATACCATCAATTAGCAAAAGTCAGTTTTTAACAATTCTTCTGTTTCCTCATATGATAGGGTGACCAACCATTTCTTTATGAGTAATTTTGCTGATGCATATTTTTTATTTATAATATTACAGTGTTTGACGACTTTATTATAAATTTGTCTTTTGATAAAGTCGCCAAAACGTTGGCCAAATTTTGTATTGACCGAAGTTATGCATAGTATATATACCCTGCGATTTGTCAGTAGTTTGTGGTCATTTGAAGATAATATGTATTTATGTACTGCTAAAGACGTATTCAGCACAAAGAGTTGACGTACAGTTAGTACTCCGGCATCTTCGTATACACTTGCAGTGGGGTATCTGTACGGTTTTCCTAGCATTGCCTGTAAAACTGCCCGCTGTGCTCTTTTCAATCTGTATTAAATATGTTTTGGATGCACATCCCCAACATGGGATGCAGTAAGCTATGAGCGATTGACAAAGGGCGTAATACACAGACTTTAATATTGCCTTATTTGTTATATAATATAGCTTTCTCATTATATGGATAATCCTTCTGATTCGGTTTGAAAGAACTTCTATGTGCGATTTAAATCCCAAATTTTCGTCAACAAGTACACCGAGATATTTTATAACTTTAACCTGCATAAGAGACTCACATGAACAGCGCGGATTTATGTCGCATGACTCTTTATGAATTTTTGCATTCAAATCGAACTTCAGACAGGATGCATTTGTTTTATGAAAATATACGTACATCGTCGGTTTTGAGTTTAATAAGAAAAATGATTATTCCGTAGCCCCAGAGAGGTTTGCAACATACATCGCTCAGTGATAGAACGAACAGATTTCCATGAAAGGTCCGTGAAAAACGACCGCGGTGTCATCGACATAGCATATAATGTCAACATTTTTAAGTATTATCATGGATGTCATTAATATATAAGATAAATAATGTGGGTCCCAAAATGCTACTCTGCGGAACTCCAAAACTGACAATTTGTAAGCTACTGATAGACTTACCAATTTTTGCGCACTGTTTGCGAATTGTTAAGTAGCTTTTAAACCACTGCAAGGCCACACCTCGAATACCTATGTTTTCTAGATTTTTCAAGAGAATAAAAATAGATATGGTATCGAAAGCCTTGGATAGGTCCAGAAATATCCCAATACAGGATTTTTTCTATCAAGATGCGCAGACAGAGTGATCGTCAGTAGGTTTACCGCGTCTTCGGTATTTTTACCCTTACGAAAACCAAATTGTTTTGGTGAGATACAGTTGCATTTCTCCAGACAATTCATAAGGAGTTTATTTACTAGTTTTTCAAGTAATTTTGAAAATACAACTAAAAGCGAGATGGGTCTATAGTTGTTAACAGAATTTTTAGGTCCTTTTTTTATAAATTGGGCAAATCGATGCGGTTTTCCAACTATCTGGAAAGGTACCGCTTGAAAGACTGAGGTTAAAAATGTACGCAAGCGGAGTCATAATGTCGTGTTTGATAAATTTTACAAGCGCGTTGCTAACTGCGTCTATACCCGGTGGTAGTGGATCGGTGGGATACATGAAAAACGAATTCATTTGTGCATTTGGAGTTCGAACGGACCTTACCAGATCAGCCTCATTTAGCTTCATATGAGAGAGAATATTTTCTGCGAGCTTTTTACCAGCAGAAGAAAAATGATTATTTGTGAATTCGATTGATTCTTGCACATTTAGACCATTTAGTCTTAACAATTCTTTGGGTTCATTTTTATTATATTGAAGATGACAGATATTTTTGATTGACTGCCACATCTTTTTCGTGTTATTTTTGTTTTCAATAAGAATTTTATTTTAATAAATCTATAAAGAAATTTTGATAACGGGTATATATTTTTTTTAAAGTTTTTATTTTCCGGATCACTCCGAGATTGAAGATGCAGACGATCACGGATGCGCATACAACGAATTAAACCTGGAGTTATCCAAGGTTTTATGTTATACTTGGCTCTACTAATTTTAACTTCTTTGGTATGTTTGTTTAGGACATCTGTAATGTGTTTTGTGAATATTTCATTAGCTATATTTACATTGGATATATTGCTTAGAATAGACCAGTCGATGTTTTTAAGGTTATCTTTTATGGCAATAAAATCCCTTTTAGATGTGAAACGAGTAGGTCTAGGAGGCTTAAATTTTTTGGAGTTTAAACCAAGCATAACTGGAAGTGGTCTGTAATGTCACATTGGCATCCAATGCCATGTAGTGCTTGGCAACTATCCAAGTTTCTAACGTAGATGTGATCAAGGCAAGCAGACTTCCTAGTTGGATGTACTACGGCTGGAGTGAATCCGTGTTCGGCCATAAAGCACTGATGCTCTAAGCTTTGTGGAGTACATATATTTTTATTTATTTATGTTTATGTCACCAGCAACGATGTAGGGAAGACTATTTATTTTATTAATGTGCATTTCAAGGGATGCTAGAAATTTTTCCAGATTCTTAAAAGATGGTGAACGATATATTCCAAGAATATTTAACTTTTCGGGTATTTGAACAAATAGGCAATCGGCTTCATCAAGGCATAGTTCCGAAACTGCGGCATGCCATGTATCACTCAGGTATACGACTATACCCCGCTATTTTGATTTAAGTTCATATGCGGAATTATTATACCATCGTAGAGCCAACATTCGAATATAAGATAAATTCTATTTAAAATATTATATCGGGAACTCAGCGATAAATGATTTGTAAGTTTAATTTGAAAAGCAATATAAGATTCGTGAAATATGTCAATGCCAGGTATGGTTTTAGAAAATTCGGCATATTTGCACATGTACGCACGATAGTTGAGTATGTATGTAGAGATGAGTTTTCGCGAAAGGAACATGAAATGTTTTTAGGATGCGACAACGGGGATATTTACGCGGAAAAGCAAACGAAACGCGGTCAAGAAGGTCACTGCACTTAACTTTATTGCCAATCGAACCACATGACCAGGTGTCTTGCTTACTGCTATAGGAGCAACAAGGCAGTTAATATCTTCTTTTTCGCCATTTTATTGTGCTTTGTGTACTTTAAGCAGTGGACTTGTGATGAATTTGGTACAACTAGGGTATTCTGACTCAGAAAGCGTTTTTTGTACTCTCTTGAAGATTGATGTTAGCAAATTATTTTCAAAAATGCTGATGTATAAACAATAGTACAAGATACATTTAAATAAAACTGGTTTTTACGGATCTTATCGCGTATATTAACTTTTTTATATTCCCGACATTTCGAGCAAACATTCTAATTTCAATAGAGAAGATGGCTGGGCGCTACTATCTGCTTGGGATTCTCATCCCAAGAATACAACCGCAAGACTTCAATATACTATAAGTTCATACTGTGTAGATCGGAACAAAAATTAATAATTTTAATCTGTGGGTAACCGCGGTTAACTATGACATCTGGACGTTGAATAGTCTCCCCGTGATCACGGGTGCAGTAATGTACCCGAAACGTCGCGAATATAAAATAGTTAAGGGGATATAGTAAGTCAGCTCAAATTCTAATTTCGTCCCCACTTGCCTGCGCGTCGTATGCTATGTACCGACATGTTTGTAATCACTAATACTGTAAGTAGAAAGGTCGTTAGACACTTATTTCATTAGGTTTATCATATTTATGCCCGTTTCTTAACGCCAAGCCAGTCGCTTCTTATTTTTATTACGGTTATTTCCCATTTTAATTTTACGTCGTCCTGTTGCGTAATGTATATTCTGATCGTAAGCAATACAACCTCCCCCTTCAAAGGCCGAAGCGAAGTGACCGGGCGACAGTAATCACGCTTCAAGAGGCCGATAGTTTAGGTAATTTATTTTTACAGTGAAAATAATGGTATTTTAAAAAAAGTAAATAACATAAGCACTGCTTTATAGTTAGTTCAGTTAGTATGCAAAGTTTCATGATCGTATTTAAAGTATTTTATGCGGTATAACAGCGGTTTATTGTTTATTTTGGAGGTAACTTTGGATTTTTTCCCTATCGAGAAAATTTTACGAAATCGTGTTTTCGTCTAACATAATCCTTAACGTTAATCCTCAACTTTACCGTATATTTATTTGAAAATTAATGCTGCAATATTTTCGGTATAACCAAGGATCTTGCTAAGCCATTTGAGATTATATTTCCCCTTAATATGTATACGTAATATTGTCCGTAAAAACAAGTTTTATTTAAACATGTAGTATTCGCAAAAATATAAGAAATCAACAGTTCAAGACATTTTGTCTTACACTTTGGTATATTTACAATGAAAAGAACCTCGCTGTGTCTCTTGTTGTCTGAGGATGTAAAAGAGATAGGATAATTAAATCATGCATTCCTGTGCAAATTACAATATGCTTACCAAAATATCAAATCCTTAGGAATAAAATATTCTAGAATTTGACGTTTTTGAAATCAATTACCATCAGCTCGACAGTGTGTTTCTTTGCCACCTTTATTATTGTACCATTATACTTAAAAATTCTTTTCTAAAATTTCGTTCTAAGCTTTCAGCTTGCGATAAAAATTACCATTATTTTATTCGCAGCTCTGATATGCTGAAAAGCCTGATAGCTATTATTTAGAGCATTTTGACGCAATAAGATTTTTTCCAAACCGGCAGCCAAGCCTACCTAAGCTAACCTAACCTAACCTATGGCAAGATATCCCCTACGAGGCAATCTATGGGGAATACCTATGTTCGTTGTTAGTAGTGAACTTTTTCGGTTCACAAAACCGCAGTTTTACGATGACCCTCCAACGAGCTCTATCGACAAGTCACCAAGACCGCGGTATAGCTCGCCCGTCGATCTTAGGAAGATAATAAATTTTCATTAGGATTACATACCTGTGGTAACATATAATCTGTCAGAGTATTTTTCAAGGCCGCCTCAATATGATGTGCTGCCAACCTCGCTTCAGGTTTTAAAGTAACAAAAGCTAAGATTTCTGGGTTGCCATGATCACTTCCGTAGCAAAGGACGACGCCTGTTTGAAGAATTAATGAAAAATTTATTATACGTAATAGCAAGAAATCTAGCAAAAAAACTTATAAACCTGTTGAATATGATGACAATAAATTAATATACCATAATTTAGTAGTTAGTTTCTCAGTGCTTCATTACAATCTAACTTTATGGTCAGTGATGCCCTAGATGGTAAATCATTCATCATCATTATCACAGCCCTTCACAAGTCCACTGCTGAACATAGGCCTCCCCCAAAGTATGCCACAAAGCACGGTCCTGAGCCACCTGCATCCATCGACTTCCTGCATGTCTTACCAGGTCGTCACTCCATCTAGTGGGGGGTCGCCCTACACTACGCCTACCGGTACGAGGCTGCCACTCGAGAACCTTTCTTCCCCATCGGTTATCGGTTCTTCGAGCTATATGGCCGGCCCATTGCCACTTCAGCTTACTAATCCGTTGGGCTATGTCGGTCACTCTGGTTTCACTGCGGATATCCTCATTTCTGAGTCTATCACGCAGTGAAACTCCGAGCATAGCCCTCTCCATAGCTCGCTGAGCGACCTAGAGCGTCCTCATACGGCCAGCGGTGAAGGACCACGTCTCAGATCCGTAAGTCATCACTGGCAACACGCACTGGTTGTACACTTTAGTTTTCAGAGATTGAGGTATACCTGATGAGAAGATGTGTCGTAATTTCCCGAACGCTGCCCAGCCGAGTTGAATCCGTCGATTGACCTCTCGGTCGAAGTTGGACTTACCTAGTCGGACTATTTGTTCCAGGTAAACGTACTCGTCAACAACTTCGAGCATAGTGCTCCCAACAATTACCGGCATAGGTGTGACATGGACATTAAACATGATCTTTGTTTTGTCCATGTTCATCTTAAGACCTATCCGTTGGGAGACACCATTGAGGTCATTGAGCATAGTGCTAAGGTCCTCCAGCGATTGGCAGAATCGGGAATAAGGACTATATCGTCGGCAAATCGAAGGTGAGTGATGTACTCGCCATTGATGTTAATACCGTATCCTTTCCAGTCCAGTAGCTTGAAAACGTCTTCCAACGCAGCGGTGAAGAGTTTCGGGGATATAACATCACCCTGTCTTACACCTCTCTGCAGTTGGATAGGTTTCGTACTCTGGTTCTGTACTCGGATAGCCATCGTAGCCCTACTGTAGATGGTAAAACGCACTAATAAAGATATTAAATAATTTACAACCATCCGCTAATTAAATACAATGATGTGTCTTACCTGGATTGAAGAGCACCTCCCGCCCTCCGTCAATTGCGTGCACCAATCCCGTCACCACTAATCCCAGCACCACTACTCCCAACACCACTACTCCCGGCACCACTACTCCCAACACCACTATTCCAGGTAAGACACACCATCGACGATAATACGAAACGTGTTTCGCCCTTACACGAGGCATCCTCAGGTGATGTAGACTCTACGGCGGCTGACCGCTAAGATCTTAGCGGAGGACGTGAGGTGCTCTTCAATCCAGGTAAGACACATCATTGTATTTAATTAGCGGAAGGTTGCAAATTAATTAATATCTTTATTATAATGGATTTCCGCAAAGTAACGCCTGATTATATCAAAACGCACTATCGTAGCATAACAAAAGCCTACTTTCTCTTTCATAGAACACACTTAAATTATGATAGGATGGAAAGACAGGCACTGGAAAATTATTCCACACATTTGCTGTAGGCATTAAAAAAGACAAAGCAAACCGTTTGGTTCAAAGGCGTAGAATATGCGAAAAAAAGATAAAAAAAATGTAAAGAGAAAACGGCTCGCCAACCACCTGGTGGTCTGACAGTGAAAAGCGGAAGGAAGAATAGGTGTATAATTCCTCAGGTCTGGTTAGGACTGTGCTTTGTGGTGTTGCTTAGGAAATGCCTATTTTTAGCCTTGCACTTGTGATGGACTGCAATAATGATGATGATGAACATAGATAGATATTTAAACGGTGATTCTCACCACCATCCTTCACAGTTAGCTACCGTGGGTAAATCTTTGTTTCAGAGAGCACGAGGGATCTGTGACAGTAAACACCTGGCTGCCGAGCTCCAACATGTCAAGCAAGTTTTGCATGACAACAAGCTTCGGGTCCCGCGCCTACGTCACAGAGAACGAGTGAAGCCGGCCACAGTCGAGCGTGTACCTGCTGTACTGCCATATGTTAGAGGAGTCACTGACAAGATTGGCTACATCTTGAAGCGCGCTTCCATCAAAACATACTTCAAGCCGCCGAAGAAGATTGGTCAGTTTTTACCATCAGTCAAGTGTAACGTCCCTCTGCAAGATGCAGGAGTGTACAAGCTTGATTGTGAATGTGGTCTCTCCTACATAGGACAAACTAAAAGATCAATTAAAACCCGCGTCAAAGAACATATAGCTGATGTGAAGAATCGACGCTCCGGGAAGTCTGCAGTCTGTGAACATGTACAGGATCGCCCCCGTCACTACATCAGATTTGATAGACCACAAATCCTCGCTAAAGAACACCGATTCCTTCCAAGGATGATTCGCGAGGCTATTGAAATCAAAAAACATCCTAATTTCAATAGAGAAGATGGCTGGGTGCTGCCATCTGCTTGGGATCCTATAATAAATAAAATTAAATCCCAACCCAAGCATACAACTGCAAGACTCCATGATACCATAAGTTCATACTGTGTAGATCGGAACAAAAGTTAAATTTTAATCTATGGTAACCGCGGTTAACTATGACAGCTGGACGTTGAACATCTCAGTCCTTCCCGTGACCATGGGTGCTGTAAAGCTCTCGAAACGTCGGGTAAAAAAGTTAAATATACGCGATAAATTCCGTAAAAATTAGTATTATTTCAAAGATGATGAACATGTTAAGTGGTTACCTTTTTCAACTCCCTCCACAGCAGCAACCGCTGTCTCAACTTCCTGCAAGTCGACCCTGTGACCTCTGATTTTAACTTGCGAGTCCGTTCTTCCCGCGTACAAGACCACTCCCTTATTTAGTACTCCAAAATCTCCTGTGCGGTAGAGTCGACCGAAATCTGTAGGGTGGGGCTTACATCATTTAAAAATCTTATATACTGGGTGACCTTTTTTAACGTCAAAAAAATGGGGTGTAACATGTGAACGGAGTGAAAGCCTATGGCTGATATTTAACAAAAAATTAAAACAAACATTTTAAATTAAATTAATAAACAAATTAAAATCTATCGAAGTTCAAATCATATCCACCCACTTTACGAAGGACAATAAAACAATAAATATATTAGGCATCTTTGACGTTGTCACTTTGCAGGGTCACGGGCTCACGGGCTAGGCTGGATATGATTTGAATTTCGATAGATTTCAATTAATTTATTTATTTAATTTAAAATTTTATTTTTATTTTTTGTTAAATATCGGTGCCATAGGCTTCTACTTCGTTCACATGTAACACCCTATTTTTTTTTCAGACGGTAAAAAAGGACACCAGTAAATCAAATGTCAGTTAGTCTCGCTAAAACTAGAAAACTACTTGAACGAATTTGATGAATTTTTTCGTGTGTATTTGAGTGGGTGGTTCAAAAATACAATCGGACCCGGTAGGTGGTGCTATTGTCAAGATCCAGAAATTACCCGTGAGAAGCCGGAGTGGATCGCTACCATATACATATTTAACGTAGTGACGGTGTCGGAATTCCGACACGTAACGTAATGTTTTGTAAGAGGCTACATAGAGAAACTGTAACAGAATATTCCTGATAACAACACCAAATTATTAAAAAAAATTACGTAGTATTTTTTTATAGAAGAGGGGGCAAACGAGCATTCGGTTCCCCTGAGTGACTACCGCCGCCGTTGAACAACCGCAACACCAGGGGCAGGGGCGGCTCGACCGGGGTAGGACCACGCTCTCACAGAATACCAGCGTAAAATATCAGCTTAATACTGCTGTGTTTCGTATGGTGAGTGTAGAGAACCGGAGACCCTTTTTACTGGAAACGAGGCATTCCATCTTAGCCCTCAGGGCTGGATACGCATCTGCATTTTGATTCTTAATTGAAGATAAACGTAGATGTCTATGGGCCACAGCATCCACTTACCATTAGGTGGACTGTGTGCTCACTTATCACCTTTATTCTATGAAAAAAACTGCGGTTGCCAACCCGTTTGCTAAGCATAGCATCTATGGCAAAATCTCCCCTACGAGGCAATTAATTGGGAAGGCACATTTCCTGCAGTAAACTTTTATAGGCTGTAATGGATGGATATAATAAGATTATATTTTATTTGAGATGACGACAACGTTCATTCATCACCACATTTTGTGCTGTGTGTGTCGAAAATGGTGACTATAGGATCACCCATATACTATATTCGTATTGGCATCAGCCAATAAGATCTCAAGGCTTGGTTGAGATAGATACATAGTTATATTTTTTATCCCGTTCACGCGAAGGGAAAGGGAAGCGGCGTCCAAGGCACGAGACGTCTTGTGATGCGACCACCTGTCAAGCGTGGACGTAAGAGGACCGTGTCCTACAGTGGCCTATTACGAGCGATGGGAAATGAAGGAGAATATTTCCTTCATCTCCTTTCACTTATTTATTTACGTTTGTTTTAATGGTTGTTAATTATTTTAAATTTTAACAGAAACAGCAACTTTTTTATTTAATAAAGATTATAAATAATACTTATTGAAAGTCAGTCTTTTGTATGATTACCACTGGTTGGGGAAAAAACCTCTGTCTTGTGAAGAACCAGCAAGAAACCCAGCGGGACTTTTTTCCTCTCGTACTCTAATCGAAAGCCCCGAGAACTTTCATAGCTGTACACGTCATCGTGGGAGCCACACGCTAGTATGAATAATGATGCAACAGCAAGTCTTATTCGACACTATTCCGATGACATCCCGGGCGTCGGTCTGAGCGAGATTAGAATGGCTTTCCAGCACCTTAAAAACAGCTAATCCCCACGTGAGAATGGAATTACAGCGGAGCTACTGAAATCGGGTGGAAAACCGATACTTAAAGTCCTTCAGAAGCTCTTGAGTTCCGTCCTCCACGGTGGCACTACTCCAGAGGTGTGGATCAGAAGTGCGGTATTCTTGTTCTTCAAGAAAGGCGACAATATTCTCTTGAAGAATTACAGTTCGATTTCCCTTCTGAGTAACGCCTACTTGCTGTTTTTGAGAGTCATTACGAATCGTCTCGCATGCAGACTCGACGATTTCCAGCCTCCTGAACAAACCGGTTTCCTAAAGGACTTTAGCACCCTAGACCACATAATTGTACAGAAGTCCAAAGAGAAAAATATGCCAGTTTGGCTTGCGTATGTGAACTATGAGAAAGCCTTTGATTCCGTCGAAATTTGGGCGGTGCTGCAGACCTCTCAGCGGTACCAAGTTGACTGTCAGTATATCGAAGTGCTGAAGTGTGTGTACACTGGGGCTAAGATGGCTATCCCAGTACAGAACCAGAGTACGAAACCTATTCAACCGCAGAGGTGTAAGAAAGTGTGATGTTATATCCCCGAAACTCTTCACCGCTGCATTGGAAGACGTTTTCAAGCTACTGGACTGTAAAGGATACGGTATTAACATCAATGGAGAGTACATCACTCACCTTCGATTTTCCGACGATATAGTCCTTATAGCAGAATCACTGGAAGACCTAAGTACTATGCTCAATGACCTCAATAGTAACCGACATAGCCCAACGGATTAGTAAACTTAAGTGGTAATGGGCCGGCCATATATCTCGAAGAACCGACAACTGATATGGGAAAAGGTAAAGCAGCCTCGTACGGTAGGCGAAGTGTGACTCCCACTAGTTGGAGTGAGGACCTGGTAAGAAATGCAGGAATTCGATGGATGCAGGTGACCCAGAACCGTGCTTTGTGGCATTCCTTGGGGGAGGCCTATGTTCAGCAGTGAAATTGTGATGGGCTGTAATGATGATGATGATATATATCTGATCTGTGATATGTCTGATCTCAAACCTAGAAGTTCTGCGACGCGTCAACCAGAAACGCCAACTTTTGGAGACAGTAAAGAAAAAAATGTTGCATATGTCGGACACGTGCTTAGGCATGAAAGATAAGAACTTTTGCAACTCATTATTATGGGAAAGATTGCCGGAAGGAGAGCTGTTTGTCGCATATAAAGTTTCGGTTGTGCAACATCCGAGAATAGACGGGAATTGTGAGTGCTGCCGAGCTTGCCGCGCCTTGCGAAGAACAAGAAGGACTATTCAAAGCTGACTGCTAACCTTCGCCAATCAGAGAGGCACTCGAAGAGGGTATGTTAAATATGTGCTAACAATCCACCCGATGGTAGTAGCCTTCTACTGCAGTCCAATGATACTTGCAACCAACATCAAACAAAACAAACATTCTCATACTGAATACTAGGTGGATTGAAAAGTACTCGGCCTAACACAGATCCATTCAATTCTAAAAAATCAAATCTACCCATATTATTTAGTTCAGTTCAGACTAGTTCATTGTGTGAAGTTCGAAACGTGTGCGATAATTAGTTGTGATTTTATAAATTTATTAACAAAGTAATCGGACATAATTTCCGCGAATGGAGCAAATCGTGCAGCGTGCCGTCATTAAGTACCTCCATAAGAAGGGGCTATCATCAAAAGCCATCCATGATGACATGGTCAGTACATTAGGCGATTGTGCTCTGTCATATTCGTCCGTCAAAAAATGGATAGCAGAATTTAAGCGTGGTAGAGAGAGTGTGAAAGATGAACCCCGCTCTGGAAGGACTTCGACGTCAACTACTGACGAAAATATTAAAAAAGTACTTGATTTAATAATGGGAGACCGCAGATTAAAAATTAGAGAGATAGCCGAGATTATAGGCTTCTCTTATGAACGAACTCAAAACATCATTGTCAACGAGTTGGGTTTCCACAAGGTGTCTGCGAGGTGGGTTCCGCGACTGCTTTCAGTTGAACAAAAAAGGACGCGATTGACTATTTCACGCGACTGTTTGGAGTTATTTGAAGCCGATGCAGATGATTTTTTGAATCGTTTTGTTACTATGGACGAAACATGGGTTCATTACTGTACACCGGAAACAAAAAAACAATCAAAACAGTGGAGAAGACCTGGTTCACCACCCCCTAAAAAGGCTAAGTCGATTTTGTCGGCAAATAAGGTGATGGCTTCAGTATTCTGGGACTCGAAAGGTGTGATTATGATTGATTATCTTGAAAGGGGTCAGACTATAAACTCTGATTACTACTGCACCTTACTACGTCGTTTACGAGAGGAAATAAAAGAAAAACGTCGAGGAATGCTCAGAAGAAAAGTCCTGTTTCATCAAGATAACGCCCGTGTTCACACGTCAGTACAGTCAATGGCTGAAATTCACAACTGTGGCTTTGAACTGTTACCGCATCCGCCGTATTCACCTGATCTGGCACCATCAGACTTCTTTCTGTTCCCTAACCTAAAAAAGTACTTGGGAGGTCAAAGATTTTCGACAAACGACGAGGTCAAAGCAGCTGTAGACGCATATTTTGACTCTAAGGAAGAATCATTTTTTTTCAACGGTCTAAATGCTTGGAAGGGGAGGTGGCAAAAGTGTGTTGAACTTGATGGTGATTATGTAGAAAAATAAAAATATAACTGATTTAGTATGTGTTTATTTTCTTGGTTAGGCCGAGTACTTTTCAATCCACCCTCGTATATAAATTCACTACCCTATATTCACTATATCTACCTCATTATCCACCAACGCTTATCGTTGCGTGCGTGTACTGAGCGATAGAGGGGAACTTGGAAATTGGCAGCAGCGCCAACCTACAAATTAAAAATTAAAAAAACTGCCGTTGCCAAAGTAAGGTAACTATGGCAACTATTGCAAACTGTGGCATCCATGGGGAAGGCCTATGTATAACATGAATAAAACTGAATATTAAAATGAAATGATGATAGCGAACGCAAGTATAAGGGTGATGGTGAGCGGATCAATCATCATCATCATCAGTTTTGTCTCCATGGTTTTCAGAAAAATAGACTGAATGAAATGGTTGCTAGGAAAAGATTTTTCTTTATGTAGCTTCCTAGATACCTTATGAATTGAAAATGTAACATTAGTAAGTGGATTGGTGACAACGAAGAAAAAAATGTTGAGCAAAGTATTCTTTAAAATAATGAGAATAAGAGCTTTAAACCTACAATAATAGGAGTAATGTAGATACGAATACATCTTTTTTAATAAAAGTTACCGGGATGAGAAGCGTGAGGATTATCGCAGAATTTCTCTGGCGCCTGTCCTCCGACGTAGCCCAAGGCGAGATTGCTTCCCGCAACCCACACTTCGCCTGGTTCTGCTTCGCGGGCTGGGTTCATTTCCTCATTCAGAAGATATATTGCACAATTATTTACGGGTTTTCCTAAAACAAAAAAAGATATTTAAATAAACCAGTTGATCATTTAGGAAAAAAGTTAGGTTAAAGTTACAGCCTACATACGTTCCACTGCTGGGCTCAGGCCTCCCCCTCATTTCTCAGAGGGTTTAGGGCAAGGTAGTGTCCGCCGCGCTGCCCCAATTCGTGTTGGCGAACCTCACATGTCTTCGAAAATATTTTTTTCTTATTCTTCAGACATGCAGGTTTCCTCACGATGTTTTCCTTCACCGCCGAGCACGTGGTTAATCAGCACTTAAAATTGCAATTAACAATTTCATTGGTGCCGGCGGGGATCGAACCGTTAACCATCTGAGCTACCACGGCTCTATTCAATATAGATTACAATTAGTGTTGCCCAAAATCGGTCTTGGTCTTGCAGTCTTGGTCTTGTTCTTGCATTTTTGCAAGACCAAGACCAAGAACAAGACCGCCTAATTTTAGCAAGACTACGACCAAGACTGACCGTGCAAGATTTGATCAAGAACAAGACTAAGCCTGCGCGACTCTTGCGTCTTGCAGTTAGGAATGAGTGTCGTTTCAGCGAGTATAGGAGTTCGGGTATACGCTTAGGGACTGTATGAGACGCAAAAAATATATAAAAAAAATTGGAAAATTGGACTTATGCGCATTACGAACAATACCATAAACATACATGGCGGATGAAAATATCCATTAAAAGAAAAAACAGTGCATCCCTAGTTTTGACCATCGGCACTTTGATAGTGCGCGGCGTCTTGTTGAATACTGACATGTCAAAGAAATTTTGCAGCTATTCGGAAGTACAAGGTCAAGATACACGCGCCGGCGGCTTCTATTGATATCGCATTAAATCGTCGCCGCCGCGCCGCACGCACTACATTTGACACTGTTTGAATGCCGCCACAGAGTACATGTTCCAAAGAATAAAATAAGTTTCCGGGTGCTCAGAATGGACACGAATACATTATACTGATCTCGCAAGGAATATTGTAATTAGATAATGGTAAGGATAGGTTGATGGATAGATGACGGATGGATCACTAGATGGATGCAGGTGGCTCAGGACCGTGCTTTGTGGCATTACTTGGGGGAGGCCTATGTTCAGCAGTGGACCTGTGAAGGGCTGTAATGATGATGATGATGATGATGAAGGATAGGTAGATACCATAATAATTTATTCTAGTAAGTAATTATTATAATATTAACTATAAGGGTTTATAATAATTACTTACTATTGTATTATTACCTAATAGATAAACATGTTCAATGAGTTCACTGCAAATCTCGATTTTTGAAAGTGTGTGTTTTTGAACACAAAGTGTTCGAATATGTCGTTACCCATTTGATAAATATTGTAGACACTTTTACACAATTTTTTTTACAACTTTTACAACATTTTATACAATGCTAATCGAATAATATAAAAAGTGTGCATATTAAATAAAAAGCGTAAAATAAGATCTAGTCTTTTTTAGGAGCCCGAGTATCTCTTAGAGAACCGTTTAAAGAAATTGATTGCATCGAATTGATGTAAATAGTAGCGATTTGCACAATTTTAATAGTAGAAATAAAAATAAAATCACAATACCTGCTTTCCGGTTACACAAAGTATATAATGCGTTCTTGGGTAGCGATATACGCTTTTATAATAAAATTCCAAAAGAAATTTTAGATCTTTCACCTTTTCAATTTAAGTCAGCAAACTGATATAAATTTCTAAACCGATTTGGTATCCATATACATTTGACATTTTATGTTTGACTTATCCCTTTACATAATTATAGAACTATTGTAAAAATATTTTGAAAAAAGCAACTACTGAGTTTCTTAATTTCTTCCATGATTCTTCTCAGTAGAATCAGAACCCCTGGACATGGAAAAGAAAAAATTGGCGAAAACAGTGATTATATGACTACTCAAAAGTGTAATTTTAATGCCTACTTGAATAAAACATATTTGAATTTTGAATTTCAAACGAGTGAAGGCAAATTTAATTTAATTATCGTAGATTAATTCAATCACAAGAAGAACATTATATACACAATTTTATTTACATATTTACATTTCATTTTTACGTAGGCACACTATACCTATCTGGCAACGCATCTACTTTATGAATCTTCTGAAGAATCATTAATTTTATCAAAGGATGCCCAACTTTCCTTTGTCGGTCTTTCGGCGTGTACTTACAAATAGTAGTATTTATTTTAATTCCAGTCATTCCCAATTGAGTTTTGCTTCGAGTCTAATGTTTTTACTCTAATCATTGTTGTTCTCTGAGTGATAAGTTTACAATTTGACATGAGTGACGAAGAGTCGAATAGTTCTAGTCGGAGTAGTGAGAGTTGGAGTTATAGATCTAAAAGACCTAAAAGTAAATTTGATGAGTTTTTCGACATAATTCATGCATCCCAAATTGCTTTGTGTAAATTATGCCAACATAAAAAGGTTGAAATAAAAATGAAAAATAGAAATACTTCAGGCTTAAGGAAGTATCTAATATCTTTCCACAAAAAGGAATCACAAATATTTCTTCCAGAAAAACCAAAATTAAGTGGAGATATCACAAGCTTTTTAATAACCACCGGAAAATGTGGACAGGTAAAAAAAAATATACTTATCACACAATTACATAACACATATATTATGTAACTAGCGGCCGCCTGCGACTTCGTCCGCGTACAATATCTGATTTCCTATGAGATTTTGAAATTTTCTCGCTGCAAAAGTCTTACCTAAGTATAAAGGGGCTATATAGGTAAAGCTTAACTATGCAAGTATTTATTATTTAAAACTAATAAAGTAAATGTCGATCTTCATATCTTTACTTTAAAAATATACTTTAAGGTTTAGGATTTCGGAAAACAGTTTATTCAGGATTTTATTATTGAAAACTTATAATTTTAATGCCGATTTTCGTGTCTCTAACTTCAAAAACGTAGGACTTTCATACAAACTTCCAACTCCCATTTCACTCCCTTAGGGATAGATTTTCTCAAAACCGTTTCTTAACTGATCTCTATGCCATAAAAGGAACCTACCTTACAAACATCAAGTTTGTATGTTTTATAGTTCCTGAGATATCGTTATAGTCAGTCAGTGAGTGGTAGTTATATATATATATATATATATATATATATATATATATATATATATATATATATATATATATATACGAAACACTCACTTTTATACTGCTTCTTTTATTTTCATTTAGTCACAAAAAACATATTACATCTTACTATCTTGATTACAATGACATTTTTTTTAAAAGTGACATCTTACAATTTTATTTTCAGTTCAATAATCCAAGGAGGTTAATATTCTACAACAAACAATAAAAATAAACTACTCATTGCTAAATTATCCCACACGGCCGTCCTGATCATTCATTTGACCCAGATGAATCGTCTTCCGGCGAAATCCACGGCTTCATGAGATCAGCTGAGGTGGTTGTATTAATCGGGCCTTCGCTGATACCAATCTTCTTTACAACATAACGATCGTTTGAATTGCATTTAACAACTTCATAGGGTCCTAAGTACTTAGGACATAATTTACTTCCTTGTGAGAACTGTGTCTTTTTTATGGCTACCAAATCTCCAATATTAAAGGGTATTGCTGCTCTTCGCTTTTTATTATAGTTTTTTATGTTTTCTTCTTGTACTTTCTGTATAGATTCTTTGGCCTTCTTTCTAAGTTCTTCTCTTTTCTCGTTAAAATTCTGTATGCTTTCTTCTTCTATTAATTTCTGAAGTTCATCATCTTTATCTCTCATTTTAGTGCCAAAAAGCAGTTCAAATGGTGTCATTCTTATACTTCTTTGGTATGTTCCATTCAAACATCGTTGCACTTTGGACACACGGTGATACCATTTAGTCGGGTCATCAGCACTTAGTTTGCTCAACACGGCTATGATAATCTGATGGATGCGCTCAACTTGACCGTTTCCTCTGGGTTGTCCGGTGGTAATTCTCTTGAAGTAAAAGCAGCGTTTGGATCAGTAAAAATTCTTTCAGGTGCTCCAAAGGTTTGTTGTTGTAGTCTTAGTTTCTCTAAAGTCTCTTTCGTGGTTAAAGTCTTAACAGGGTAAATCCATGTAAATTTCGTATAAGCATCCACGACGGTAAGGATGTATTTGTAATTCTTGTGAGTCGAAGTCATTGGGCCTAGATGATCCACATGATATGTCGATAGTGGGACATTACCTTTGTCTATCGGGTGTAGGAATCCTTCTTTTTTTACCTCTTTTGTGCGACATGAGAATGCATTCAATATAATTACTTATGACTTTTTTTATTTTTTCAGTTAAATTTTCAATGAAATATTCCCTACTAATCAGTTCTTCAGTTTTTAAGATTCCAAAATGTCCTTTTTCGTGATTTTTCCTGATTATCTCATACTGCATTTTCTTAGGCACAACAATCAATTTACTGCCATCTTTCTCTTTATATAGTATTTCGTTCTGTATGATATAATCCTTGTATTTTTCTGTTTCTAAAATTCTTTTAATCAGTCTCACATAGTCGTCTTCATTCTGTGCTTTCTTTAAACGAGCTGTAGTTTCAGTAAGTATCATACAGATAGGATATCTGCTCAGTGCGTCGGCGTGTCTCATTCGTGTTCCTGGTCTGTGTTCGATCTTGTAGTCGTATTCTTCTAGAAGCAGGGCCCAACGAGCGACTCTAGGTGGTAAGTCCTTTTTTTGTAGTGTCATAGTAAGAGCAGAGCAATCTGTAACTATTTTAAATTTTATCCCAAGAAGGTAAACTCGGAACTTCTTTATGACAGCAACAATAGCAAAAATTTCTAAGTAATAACTATGGTATTTTCTTTCAGCTGGAGTTGTTTTTTTATTCATATAGTGCACGGGGTGAAATTGATTGTCTTTAGGGCTTCTTTGTAGAAGAACAGCTCCATAACCGTCAGTACTTGCGTCGGTGTGTAATTCTGTCTCTAAATCTGGATTGAATATTCGGAGAACTGGTGGGTTACACAATATTTGTTTCAATTCTATAAAAGCTTTCTCACACCTTTCATCAAAATTGAATACAGCATCTTTCTTTAACAAATCCGTCATCGGTTTTGCAATCAGGGAATAGTTTTTTATAAATTTTCTGAAATACCCTGTCAGTCCAAGGAATGACTGCACAGTTTTTATATTGTTTGGTTTCTTGAAATTCGCTACAGCTTTAATCTTTTCTGGAGACGGTCTTACTTCGTTGTCACAAATAATATATCCAAGATATTGGATTTCCTTCTTTAAAAAATGGCATTTCTTCCAATTAAACTCTAGACCGAATTCTTCGCTTCTTTTAAATACTTTCTCTAGCTTACTTATTCCTTCTTCTTCTGTTATCGAGGGTATGATTAAATCATCAAGGTACACTAGCAGTGTCCCATCGGTAATTAGATAGCTGAAGATATCGTTAATAAATCTTTGAAACACAGATGGCGCTGTACATAATCCATAAGGCATTCTTTGAAATTCGTACTGGCCTTGGGGTATTACGAATGAGGTGTACTTTTGACTATCTTTGTGTACTTTCACATGTAAAAAGCCATTCTTCAGATCAAGAGACGTGAACATTTTGGCCTCCTTCAACTTGTCTATCTGGTCTTCTATTATAGGTAGGGGAAATCTTTCTTTAATTACCTTTTTATTTAATCGTCGATAATCTATACACATTCTACGTGACCCATCTTTTTTATCAGCCAGAACTACAGGACAGGCGAAATCAGATTTGCTAGGTTTGATTATTCCTTTGTCTAACCATTCTTTTACTTGCATATTCACGGCATTCATTTCTAAGGGTGACAAACGTCGGGGATTCTGAAAAACTGGTTCTTCATCGGTAAGTATTATTTTCAATTCAACGTTACTTTCTTTCTTCTTTTCACTAGGTCTGTACTCTTCACACATCTTACGAATCTTTTCCGCGTATTTAGAATCTCCTATATCATATTCTTGTTCATTATCCTTTTCCTCCATTAGAAGTGTAAGATGCATAATCTTTTGTATAAAGACACCTTCAGGAGTGAAACACACTTCGAAATCTTTAAGGATAGGATTTCCAATCAGTAAAGTTACCGGTATCTCGTTGTCTTTTACAACATGAAACTTGACATCTGTGTAGTAATTGTCAATTTGAACATTGGCTGTAAACATTCCTTCAGTAAGAATTTGTTTTTCGGCTATTCCTGTTATACACGTTGATTCTGTTTTATAATCTTTAATTCCCTCTTTAACCTTCTCGAATTCTGATTTTGTTATGAGGTTAATATCACTTCCAGTATCTATTAAGGTAACAAATTCTTTACCATTAATCTTTATCTTTTTGTAGGGTACTTTCTCTTCTTCACTTTTATTTCTAATTTTCAGCGTCTTCTTAAGTTTGCTTGTACATTCAGTTGATTTGTGACCAAATTCATTGCATTTAAAGCATTTGACTCCCTTTGGACAGGTGGGCGATTGATGATCCAGTTCGCCACAGTTGTAACATCTTTTTACATGAGTCATCTTACGGGTTGAATGATGCCCATGTGATTGGCCAGACTGTGCCGATTTGTTAGGCACCTTCGTTCTAAAAGCACTGTAGATTTCTAACTTCCTGCGAAAATCCTTTATGTCTGTAGCGCCATATAAAATAACTTTATTGGTCTCTAAATCACGAATACCATCAATGACATACTCAATCAGCGCAGCGTCTTCAACCTTGCCATGAAGTGCTAATTCTTTCATAGACAGGAAATATTGCTGGTAAGTTTCATCATTCTTCATCTTACGCGATGCAAGTTTCTTATGTATGATTGCGCTATTAATCTTGGGGCCAAATTCTTCCTTAAGTGACTTTTTCAAACTCGCGTAGTCCTTTACTCTTCCCAAAGATCGTAAAAATAGCTTGGCAGTACCGTCTAAAAGTCTCTTTGCATAGACCAGCTTCTCGACTTTAGTCCACTTCATAATTTCGGCAGTATCTTCAAATTCGTCAATAAATGTCTCAATAGGATAGGTGTCATCTCCAGTAAAAATGTTCATTGACTTCTCTTGCCCTTCATCTTCACTTTCTTTTACATCTTTCTTCGGCGGCATTGTGGTTGTCAAACTACTATTAGTCTTTCTTTTTCTAGTCGTGCAAAATGACAGCTTATTTGAACTCATTAAGTTTTCAGTCCTTAAAATAAATTTTCATATCCAAATTCCAAAACGTTGTAATAAATCTTCAAATCTTTAGTCTTCGTCTCGCCTCAAATTTTGGGCTATCCCGGACGAGCCCCCAAAGTTGTGGTGATATTTCAAGAATTTGAGACGAAACACTCACTTTTATTCTGCTTCTTTTATTTTCATTTAGTCACAAAAAACACATTACATCTTACTATCTTGATTACAAATGACATTTTTTTAAAAGTGACATCTTACAATTTTATTTTCAGTTCAATAATCCAAGGAGGTTAATATTCTACAACAAACAATAAAAATAAACTACTCATTGCTAAATTATCCCACATATATATATATATTATAGTGTTAAATATGTATTTATAATTCACTCTTATTTTCATTTGTTTTTATAATCGGCGAGACACACGATTTACTGTTTTATTTCAGTCTGAAAATAGCAGTGACAACATCACGACAGCTACAGTTGATTGGATGGTTAAAAAATATATTCCCTTCTCATTTTTCGACGAAGCTGCACAACTATATTTTCGATCAATTTGCCCAAATATGGTGTTTCCTAAAAGGTCCACACTTAGAAGGAAGGTCAAAGAACGGTTTTAAGAGCTTCAATTGAATCTTAAGAAACGACTACAACAATTTTCATCTAAAATGTCATTACCATTGATGGATGGACGTCAATTGCTGGTAGGAGTTACTACGGGGTCACTATTCATTATATAGACAACGAATGGAAGTATCGATCTGGAGTCCTTGATTTTATACCATCACGCGGTCGACATACTGGGTAAGATATTGCAACGGTTTTCCACGAATGTTTATTGGAATATGACATAATTGATAAAATATAGGGTATCACGGTCGACAACGCAATTGCAAATACCAAATTTATGTATGAATTGGACAAACAGCTGCCACACTTTGATTCAGAAAATCAACATTTCCGGTGCTTTGCTCACATTTTGAACCTTGGTGTACAAGATTTATTAAAGACCTTAGCAATACACAGTGAAACTGACAATAAGGGATAAGAACAGCAGTATGAAGATAATGAAGACGAAACTGAGGAAGATGAAGAATATGCGTTAAATATTGCTGACTCACCTACAGCTATAACAAAATTACGCAGTATTTCCAGTAAAATAAAAAAAGAAGTGAGATATTGAAGAGGAAGTTTCAGTCCACTTGTGAAGCAGCTGGCGTGCCATCAAATCTGAACCCCATACTCGACTGTCCAACGAGATAAAATTCCACACATGATATGATTGGATTTGGTTTAAAAGTGAGAACTCGCATTAACATATTGTGCACTTCTGTCACCGAATTGAATGATTTTCAAATCACAGATAGGGAACGGAAAATACTCGAAAAAATACATAAGTTTCTAATAAACTTTAAACTTCTATCAACGAAACTTGGTGGAGAAAATATGTTACATTACCGCTAGTCATTGTATCATTCAATCTCTTGCTCGATAAAATTGAATCCATGGTAAAACAATTAGATGAGAAACCTAATCGATCCGAAGTGGATGAAAGGCTCATTCTGGGTTTTCAAGCAGCTCGAGACAAAATGCTTAAACATTATAAAAAGAGCAACTGGATTTATTGTACCACTTTAATTTTAGACCCAAGGCATAAGACTCAGACTTTTGACATGAAATTATGGGGGAAGCAAATTAAAACAGAAAGCCTGCGCAAATTTAATGAACTTTATAAAGAATATAAAAGTCTACACTCAGTGAATACATCTCTAGAATCACCAAGAAATGAAAAGAAAGTATGTGAATATGATGAAGATGAATACGTAATAGACTTTGAGAAATTGTATGCATGTCCCTCGACGTCATCTGGATCTGGATCTTTTCATCAAGGCTTAGTTATAGACGAGTTGGAGGAGTACCTAAGTAAACCCAGAGCCGCCAGTTCGGAAGACAGTTTAGAGTGGTGGAGGACGCATGAGACAGAATATCCGATTTTATCAAAGATGGCCCGTGATTTTCTTTCAATATCTGCAACTTCAGTACCTGCTCAGAGATTATTTTCTAAAGCATCATTAGTAATTAGAAAACATAGAAATAGGTTAAGTGATGAGTCAGCCAGATGGTTACTTTGTATTAATTCTTGGTCAAAAGAATTAATATAAAGTAACAGTAATGTCAAAGTTGTTGTGTACTGTTATTTAATTTAATTTGTATTGTATTTTTATTTTTTTATTTAAATAAATGGTAAATTGTATAACTCTTTTATTCCATTTCATATAAGGGTCTATCAATCTCTTTCTAGACAGATAATGTTATTTATAATACAGTCAAGTTAATGTCATTAATTTGTTTTTATATGTTTTGACTAAGTTTTAGCACATGTAAGCTTATTAAATGTAAACGTTTATTAAGAAACAGACTAACTCCCGTGGTGGCCGTGAGACTTGGTAGGCAGCTCAGTTGGTTAGAGTATCGGCACGGATCGCTTAGTTCGTGGGTTCAAACCCCACCCGGTATTAGTTGATTTTTCGAATTTCTCATTAAATGTTTAGACATTTATTAATTTGGTTGGTCTTTCTATGGCTATGTTAATTCAAGCTCAAAATGTGCCTACTCTGTTAAGTTGTTCTAAGATCTAAAGTAACGTTTAATAAATAACAATAGGCTAATAGGTAATTGCGAGACTTGCGAGACTCTTGCTGCAAGACCAAGATCAAGAACAAGACTGAGAGCGCAATACCAAGACCAAGAACAAGACCAGGTGTACTGGCGCAAGACCAAGACCAAGACTGGCTATATCTCGTCTTGTTCTTGTATTTGGGCAACACTAATTACAAGTAATTCTTATTGATGTCAACACAAAAACAAGTGTTAAATAACTCACCGATTGGAATGGTTGGATATATATTCAGTTGTTCGGAAGTTTCTAGAACGTAGAACGTCACATCGCCCATGACCTCCGTGCTTCCATAGAAGTTAGCTAATTTGTAACCGTCCTTATCGCCAAAATATTGGAAGAACTGCGCTGCCAGGTCCTTGCCTAACGTCTCACCAGAACAGATCCAAAGCCTTAAATGCTGCAAAGGCCTCTTGGTAGGATTTAATGACAGATACATTAGTATGGAGCGAAGTAATGTAGGCACCAGCACCAATCGTTGCACCTGAAATTAATAAAAAAATATTCATTACCTTGCTAATTACTTTCCAGGTTGGGCCAAAAATCAGTTATTGTGTTGTGTTTCTTTCAAGAAATTGTAATACCAAACCGGAATCAGGAAGTGTCTCGGAAAACACGTAAAGTCGTTGGTATTACGTTGGCCGTTCGATCTTTCTTCGGTCGCATCGTATTGCCGTCCTATCGGGTTATAAGAGTGAGGGAATAGAGAGTACATCTATGCTTGTGCAAACACTCATGCACTATAATCCTGTCCTGCGCAGATAGCTGATCTCAGTAGAGGCATTGTAATTATTTCATTTTAAACTTATTCTTTAAATTTAACTTTGCTATTTAATTTATCAAAAACTTAAAAAATGTATTCCGAAAAACTAAAAACAATGTTTTTTAGAAAGTTTACGAACCTCATTCTCAGCCAAAACCCGTACCAACTTCTGCGGGTCTCTGGTAGTCTCCCGCGGGAGGATCAGCAGTGTCCTTCCATGCAATAAAGGCCCCCATATCTCACAGACTGAGTCAACAAAGGTCAGCGCAGTCTTCCACACGCAAGTCCGCTCTGTTTTGGAGTAAGGAAATGTGTGAAACTGCCACCAGAGACGGTTGCAAATTGCAGAATATGGTAAACGGACGCCTGGAAAATAGATATATAAGTTAACAAATAATTTAGAAACAATAACGCCAGTTTTATCCCTTACTTATACATTTTTCATTATTGAAAAAGGGGTTAAACCATGTGCTTTTATAGAATCTAAATAAAAATGCGTGTCAACATGCCCATCATGTGGTGACGGGGTGCACGCGATTGAGGAAGAGCGGGAGGTCCTCTTTAGACAAGGTAGGACACATCATATTATTTTATTGCGCGGATATTAGCAAATACATTTTTAAGATCTTTAATACTTATAATATAATTATGGTTAAATATTTTTGGTTATAGCTGGTGCGAGTACGCTGTTTAAGGGCTTATACTACCTCAAATTGCTTAACAGGATCTCCGTTGAAAAAAATGAAAATATTGCAGAATTAATTTTGAAATAAATATATGGTAAAGTTGAGGATTAATGTCAAGTACTATGTTAGACGAAAACACGATTCCGTAAAATTTTCTCGATGGAAAAAAAATCCAAATTTACCTCCAAACCGAACAATAAACCGCTGGTATTTACAAAATACTTTAAAATAGATCATAAAAATTTGCATACTAACTGAACAATAAAGCAGGGCTTATGTTTTTTTTAAATTACCATTATTTTCACTGTAAAAAGGAGTTACCTAAACTATCGGCGTCTTGAAGCTTAGTCCCTGCCGCCCGATCAGTCTCGCTTCGGCTTTCGAACGGGAAGGCTATGTCGCTTATGATCAGAATACACATTACGAAAAAAAATTAAAATGGGAAATAACTGTGATAAAAATAAGAAAAGACTGGGTTGGCGTAAAGAAACAGGCATAAATATGATAAATCTAATGAAATAGGTATCTAACGACCTATCTACTTGCAGTATTAGTGTTTACAAACATGTCGGTAGACAGCATACGACGCGCGGGGAAGTGGGGGCGAAATTAGAATTTGAGCTGAGGTAGTATAGGCTTTTAATGACCTCTATCTCTGCCGCAGAGATCACAGGCGTGACGCGATGTATATAATTTAATTATTTTATTATGTTATTTTACACATTCACAATATTTTATCTGCCACAACGGCAATTTATGTAATTTCTATCTCTATAAACTGGATGACCTTTTTTACCGTCTGGAAAAAAATATTGTGTAATATCGGAACGGAGCAGAAGCCTGATATTTCATATAAGAACTAATATTTCAACAAAAATAAAAACAAAAATTTTGAATTAAATGAATGATTTAATTAAAATCTGTCGAAATTTAAATCATATCCACCTAACCCACCTTGTAGCAAAGATGCCCACTAAATTTATTGTTTTATTGCCGTTCGTAAAAGTAGGGTGGATATGATTTGAAATTCGGTAGATTTTTATTTATTTTTTTCCTTTCCTTCCTTTAATTCCAAGTTTTTTTTTTGTAAAATGTCAGTGCAATAGGCTGCTACTCTGTTCACATGTTACGCCCTATTTTTTCCAGATTGTAAAATTCATCCATTATACACATATCGAATGACTTAAGTTACATTTCTCTATTTTTTCAATTAAAAACTTTGTGAAAACCAACCTTTTGGGATGCCGGTGCTCCCTGAAGTGTATAGGACAATAGCAATGCTGTTAATAGTCGGTTGAAGTAGTATCTCCACGTCACTTGGCTTGTCCCCTGATAAGTCACTGGCTTCTGAAGATAGCTCTACGAAGGATATCGCTGGTACGCCACTGCCAGAGAACATTGCGGGATTTGCTGTAAGAGATTTATTTAGATAAAGATTAGATTTATTTAGATAGAGATTAGATTTATTTGCAATACGATATTGTGACCAGGATTAAGAAAGGAATGCTTCGATTCTACTGCAGAGGTTTTCTATTCTATCAGAAGAAGGGAAACTGTATGTATTTCCTCGTTAATGTCCTTTCATTACTACATTATCCATCATTATCATTGCTTTTTCAGTGACTCAGAGCTTCCTCATTTGACCATCAGTAAGTCTGGGTTCCATATTTCATAACTGGTTGGTACGTGATACGTGTTCGCATAAAATGATAAAGTTAAAGAGTAGGTACCTATTCTAAACTCAAATAAGTTATTTTGTATTTACATTTCAACCGAGATAGCTCAAAGATTAAGAATTAAAAAATTATTTTCGTTTTTCACTGGTTTCTTTTTTTTGGAAGTCTTCAGTGTTTTTGTTTTATTGTGCTGTCTTAGGAAATTACCTACAAATACTAAAACAATAATTAAATTATTAGAAAGTTATAACCGAATTCAAAAAATAAAAATTTTAAACTTTAATTTATCGTTACACTATAAATACATATTGAATTCAGAATCTATTAGGTATGTAAAAATTTAGGTCCTTTAAGTCGGTTTTCACATTTTATGCAAAGCTTTTATTTACCATCCAAGAAAAATCACAAGTTCCATGTAACAACTGAATGTTTACTGTATTTTTTTATACTTAGGGGTGGATTTTTTTTATTTTAATTCGTATCTGACCGCCCCTGAATTATAATCTGTATTTGATAAAAAAGTATATTTAAAATCGGTTCTGTAATTCCGAGAAATCGGGGACCATACATAAAAACACTTGTTGAAAATTCTCCTTCTTATTTGAACTCGGTTAAAAAAATTCTGGTTTTTAAAATTACGTGTAGAATAAACATACCAGTGTTATCATAAATAACGAGAGATGGCTCAGCGTCTTTCAGTATGTGTGTGATCCTCGCTTGAGGAAAACTGGGGTCCATAGGCACGTAAGCTGCACCGGCTTTCCAAATGGCTAACAAAGCCATTATGGTGCTTAAAAGAACAAAATTATTTTAAAACGGATTTTTTTTCAACGGGTCAGTTATATATTGACTATATCACCACTTGCATTCAGGTGGGAAGAAGTGAAGTACTGTCATAAAATAGTCAAGGCATTTATAGATACATACATGTGTATACAAATACACACACACACACACGTATGTGTATATATATATATATATATATATATATATATATATATATGTGTTATATATATAATACCACTAACCTACGAATACCACTTACTAACTCATCACGTGATCGTCAAAACTATATGCACGATCGACTTGAAATTTGGCATATCAACTCCTTTCTTGAGGTTGATAGTCACTAGGAAAGGATTATGGATGCGAAAGGGATAGTTTGTATATATGTAATGCTCATTACCTACTATATCATCACTAAAAAGATTCTATGGTAACCGTTAGGATATGCATTGTAGTTTGTGAGGGCGGCGTCGGGAGCGCCCTCACTAAACGCTAAAATGTTTGTATTTTATTGGGGACGGGGACAAGGGTCCCTCCCTTCTCGACGGTGGCACCCTTCTTTTTTTTTTTATTGGGGGGGAGTGAGGGCCCCCTCCATTGAGGGGGCTGTGTGCGTGTTTGGCCTTAAAAAAAACGACAAATGACCGTATAACTACATCGTTTACACAAGGTGTAAGATATCCAGACTCGTAACGGGGTGCAGCGTCAAAGGTAAGAGACTATGCCTAGTTTTGTACCTTTATGGACTGGTGAAGGACAAAAAGAAGATGCGTTTAACGTAGAGCCATGCTGCAACTATAATATTATGGTTGCAGCACGAAGGGGTTAACTCAACCAAGGTAGAACCACAGGAGAAGACGATAAAATAGCAGCTTAATGCTGCTGTGATTCATATAGTGAGTTTTTACTGGTATCGGGGAATCAATTTATGTATCTATCTTAATACGCAGGGGTGACAACGCATCTACATTTTTTTCATAGTCCAGGATAGATAGTGGCTTTGTGCTCGATTGTCACTCTTATTCTACAAAAATAAAAAATAAAAAAGTTTTTATTTTTTATATCGTTTTACAAACGTTTATTGCACATGGGGACTGATTATACGATGACGCACATATTATATTTAAAATGAAAAAAATTATCTGTCCAATATCCTCCGCATACAAAATGTAAAATGTAGATATTACCTTGGGTGTGTATTACCTTCTTTAAAGAGTAGGTACCTCCGTGGGTACCTATATACCTTCTAAAATAACGCAACTTACCACAGCCATTTCTCAACCCTACTTTATTACATTCAATACAACTCCAACCTCTCCTCTGGTTGCTCACAGTCGCCAGCCTGGTTATTTACGTCTGGGGTAAATGGAATCGTCATGTGCCGTTTTCCGTAAGCCATTAAACCTTTCTGAGATTTTCCAAAGTCATCTCTTACGACACCCACGGAACTATGTACTACATGACATATGAAAAATGAAATGATCGATCATAAATTAAAGATCTTATAATGATGTGTCTTACTTTGATAAACCCCGCCCTCCATTAATTGCGTATCTCATCCCTATCCTCACAAATCCGAACACCACTAGTCACAACAATATAACTCTAAGAAAGACAGACCACCTTTGATGGTTAGTGTAGATAACCGGAGACCCTTTTTACTGGCAACAAGGCATTCCATCTTAACTCTCAAGGGGTGACACTGTGATCCTTAATCGAGGAAAAATACGAGTATAGATGTATGTGGGCCACAGCATCTACATACCATCAAGTGGGATGTGTGCTCTTTTGTTATCTTGTTCTACAAAAAAAACCTCTAGTCGTGACGAGGACAGGGCCCACTATTGGCCTGCACTATCCTCGTCATGTTTGGTTGGCGGTGCTTTTAGAATTAAAATAAGTAACATCATTTTCATTTTTTTAAACAAATCTTAGCTGGGTAACCGGAAAGTTATGGCTTATTGTATGTTTTGTTGTAATTTTTATGTTATGTTGTAATTATTGTGTAAGATCTCAATAGAGTTTTCTGTGTCTATTCAATAGAATTTTGTTAAAATGTTTTGTTGGGAATAATTTTATTTTTATTTATTAATTCAATGTTCAATTACCTATAAGCTGTATGTTTTCCTTTAAGGAAAAAATGTTATGATGAGTTTTCCTATGCTGCCAGAAAACAACCGAAAATTCAGATCTAAGCAACGGTTCTAAAAATGTTTGGGATATAATTTTTTTACGTAATATGGGTGACAAACGAGCCCACAGACCACCTAATAGTAAGTAGATGCTGTGGCCCATGGACATCTTCAGGAATCTTCGATTAAGAAGCAAAATACAGACGCGATATCACCCTTGAAAACTAAGATGGGGTGTCTTATTTCCAGTAATAAACATCTCCGGTTCTCGACGCTCACCATACGAAGCACAGCACTAATAAGGTGCTATTTTACGCTGGTATTCTGTGAGAGCGCTTTCCTTTTCCGGTGGATCTGATCCGTTTGTGCTTCGATTATAATATAGCTGCAGCGTGGCTCCACCACATATATAAATGATGCTTCATATGATAAGGGGCACTTACTTATGTGTAGGCTGCATGCAGACGGCGATCACGAAGTCTCCATCTCGGTTCGGTCCAATGGGTCTTGCGTGAGCTGCAATTGCTCTGCCCAGTGCGTTGGTGCGGGCTTGCAGCTCTGCATAGCTGACGCGAACGTTACCGGTTTCATCTGGATATCCAGCGTTTTGTTTATGATAATAATCTTTGTTGACACAATGTGTTAGGTGTGTGGCCTATCAAAGCTACACCAATATTTGTGTTCTGTGCAACTTATTGTACTTAACTAGTTTGAAAATATTTATATTGCGTTTTTAAGTGAGGCAATTTCTTTTTATATGGAGAATGGGCCTACCACGAATTGTGGCGTAACTTAAAGAAATGCATATAGATTTATTCCTTATAGTCTATAGATTATAACAGTGAGATTAGTTTAATCGCATCTAACGGGAATACTGAGAAATTGACAATTAAAATATGAATATCACAATAACCTAAAAACAAACTAAAAGCGATTGTCTAGTAGTTTTCACCGGTGATAAGTTAAAATAGTTTATTGTTCAATAATTGAAAGTATAAAATAAAGTTGTAGGTAATTCAGCATTTATAGGAACTTTAAGATTGATGGAAAGTCAATTTAGGAGTTTCGGAAAAACATAGTGTACAGACAAACAAGCGTAGTGTGGAAACTATTTTTATATGTATTGATTGGTTAGTAAGTATTAATCCCAAACATCACTACAGTAATTAAAGAAATATTATTAAAGCCAAGATGATCAAGTAATATTTAAAATATTACCTATACCTAAATTCTATGGGATACGCGCGAACACATATCAATAATATAAGATGATGAAGATGTTGAGCAAATAAATACAAAAAAGCAACAACTTGACGAGCACCGTGTAGTAATATCCGTACCCGGAAGTCAATGACAAGATATTGGTATTAATACATTTCGTTCCACGGTCACTTTGAACCATATTATATGATATTAGCTTTTAGAAATAGGATTAAAAACAAGTTTTAGTGGTATCTTTTAGTAATAAATATATAATCTACATACTCGTATATAATAAATTATCGTTTCAAAAATATTTATTTTTTTAATATACAAACTGCAAAAATGCTGCGTAAACCCTTTTTTTTTAAATTTCATGATACCGGTTAGATTTTCCAAAAATTTTTAGGCCGTTTACTTATAATAAATTGGCATCTTTTTTTTAAGTGTAATACCATTAAGTTACGGTAAAATCTCTAGTGAACCCAAAACAATTGTCTCCTTTACTTTTTAAATTTACTTTTATATAAAACTGAAATGAAAATCAAACTGACGGTCCACCTGATCTGATCCTTAACATCTGCAATCAATATCAAAGCAGAAAGACTACAGGATGCGTTGTCAACTCATATCTTACAAGCAGTGTATAAGATCCTCTCCCATAGATTGCCTCATAGAGGAAAAATTCTCCATAGTTGCCATGCTAGACAGGCGTGTTGCCAGCCGCAATTTTTAATTAGTTTAAATTGTTATCAGAAAGACGTTGCTGCTCATCTCCTGTTTCAATTTCTATCCGTAGCCTCTTACTTCTGGATGATATAGGTTATAGGATTCCCTTACGTCGCCATTACACGTATGGAAGTGGATTATAATAAGTCAAGTTAAAAAAAATACCACAAATAATTAACTGTCATTATCAAACGTTATTGTTTTTAACACGCTGCTCCCATACTAGGAATTTGTTGTAGAAGAAGAAAGCGTTTTACGTACGTCAATTACAAATGAACAATCTTCCAGATTCGGAACAATTACTTGTAGGTCATACAAACTTGTTCAGTGTTGAACGGATACATAATAGGCACTGAGCTGTGGTAGCTTAGATGGTTAGCGCTCGCTGTAAATATCGTGAGGAAACCTGCATGTCTGAGAAATAGGAAAAAAATATTTCAAAGACATGCGAAATTCGCCAACACGCATTGGGACAGCGCTGCGGACAATTCCTTGCTTTAAAACCCTTTCAGAAATGAGAGGAGGCCTGTGCCCAGCCCAGATGTTTTCCTTCACCGCCGAGCACGTGGTAAATCAGCACTTAAAATTGCAATTGACAATTTCATTGGTGGCGGCGGGGATCGAACTCGGGTAGCTCGCGTACTGTGAAATTTACAGCGAGCGCTAACCATCTGAGCTACCATAGCTCATTTCCTTCATATCCTTGTTTTTACTGTATTAAAATTCTTACCAGAAAATACCAAAGCCGTGGCATCTCTTCCAGTCAAACTCTCCAAGTGCTTGGTGAGAGGTGCGGCCGGCACTGGTACCCTAGCACCGGTCACGACCGACACTCGAGGCAATGATCCCATTGTGCCTGAAATAGCACGTAAAATTAATATAACTGTACACAAAGACATCGCCTACGTTGGTTCAGTCATGTAGAATGAGAGGATCAAATTTAAGGAGATCATATAACAATATTCTGTGAGACAGGACCATGCTTACAGCTGCAGTATAGATCTACCAGGTACAAAACTATCTATATATTAATAAGACTTAATACTAGACGACGAACAGGAAGTCATTATACGCAGATAGCTTATAGGACCGTGTTTTGTAAACAATATCTTCCTGACCGAATTTTGGTCAGTTTCAACGGACAGGATTGTAGTGCAGGAATGTGCTAATGACGAATTTATAAGAGGGTGTACTCCTGTGCAGAAGACAAGTCCCACCATCTAAAAATACGTACTTACCAATTTCAAATATCCCTTCACATTTTTTCACGAATTAAATTGAAAATCGGCGTCTGATGCGCGCGATTATTTCTAAAGCTGGATTTCCACTATGGAATATAATATATATTATATCCCGAAATATAAATTATATCCCGCGATTGCCCTTCACACTGTGAGATATATCTTTTAACCAGTGTGCGTTCATCATTGGACGATCTGAGGCCGTAGCGGTGGCGCAGAAGTGTGTGCGGGGTACAGGAGGTGAAATCTTAATATAATATATAAAGTACGTGTCACGTTGTTTGTCCGCGATGGACTCCTAAACAACTAACTAACCGATTTTAATCAAATTTGCACACCGTTGTGCAGTTTGGTCCAACTTGAGAGATAGGATAATTTTTTTACCCATGAGTGACCCTCAATATTTTTTTTACGAATTTAAGGATTTTTAAATGACAAAGAGTCGTCGAAAAGGGCAGAACAACGTCTGCCTGGCCAGCTAGTATAAAATGATCGGTCGATTGAAAAAATATTTATTGTTTGGGATGTAACATATATTATATCTCAGTGGAAACGGTTCCATTTAAAAGTACGGTAAGCGATATTAATTTATATCTCGAGATGTAATATAAATTATATTATATCCCATAGTGGAAAGTGGGCTTTACGATTTCAAATGATCTGTCAAATTTATTGATATATTTCAAATTATCCTTTTACGTTAACTGTAAAAAATTTAGCATGGTCGACTAACTTTCAGAGGAGAGGCAAGAAGTAGTCGCCCTATGACGGGTGTTACGGAAGTAAATTTTGCCAGCCATGAAAAAATTAGTTTAACTGGGCGAATTATATATGCACAGGAAGCGCTTACGAGATTTTACACGAGTATCTTCGCGAGAGAAGAATAGTTTCGTTTCTTTGCCGCACAACCTCACCGATGCTCAGAAGCAGGCCCGCATGGAATGGTGCTGTGACATGACTACTTAATTTGAAACGGACTGTTTTGAAGTTTTTACGACATAATTACGGATGACTAATTTTGGGTTTATCAATGCGATTCAGAGAGCGCCAGCCGATGGTTTGGTTGTTGCAAAATGTATCAACACCTACAATTAATAAAGCGATTGAGAGGAGCTGAGAAAATTTTGATGGCTTGTGTTTTCACCGTTAAACTTTTGGGATAACCTCCTAACCACCCTGATTTGAGACCGAGGAACTTTTCTTTTACTTCCAAAAATAAAAAATCTGCTTACAGATAGAGGGATATTGTTTTCATCGCCGGAAGATACGCTGGCAGCGTTTAGAAGCCGTAGAAGAGGTGCTTGAGGCGGACTGGAAAAAGTATTTCGAATTGAACAGAATTTTGTATAGATGCTGGTAGAGAGTTCCTTCAAAATCTTTAAAAGTAATAAGTTTGACCATTGAACTTTCATTAGAACTTTTATTTTTTTTGGGGGGGGGGGAGGGGTGGGGGGGGAGCGTCGGGGTGTCCTTCTTTCCTTGTCCCTCCCTTCAGTGTGTGATATAAAACCCAATTTTAATAATAGAAAGGGCTTTTGTTGGTTCCTATAATAAATTAACCAAAAACCTACCCCCCTACCCCACCAAACTTAATATTTAAAAATATAGAGATAAAATAATAAAGTTTAAATTAATAGTGTAATCTTTGGGGGTTTCTTCGTTCCCCCCTTGGGGGTTTTATTTTTTTGTTTCGTTTAGTTTATTTTTTGGTGATCACTCTGATGCACAACATTTATTACTCTTACCAAGAGCTTAATTTAAGTGTGAACTATTTTTACCGGCCCGCATCGATGGGCGCGAATTAAACTTTTGTAAATATTGTTATAAATGGTACCCTGTATCAAAAATGTACCTCTATGTCAAAATTCAATAAAATCCTTTCTTTTTCACGCTAATTCCTGTAAATTGTCAAAAAAAAAACACCGATTATATCGAGTAAAATGACAAAATCATTGAGTTGGTCGAAAGTAAGAAATAAAGTAGACGAAAATCCATGCATTATAGTGCCCACGGTTTTAAAAATATCCCGTATAAGGTAAAGACGCAATGTTCCGCTTTTTGAGTAGTGTTAGAATAAATTGTTCGCATTACTAAAATTACGAGTTAGTTTTTTTATATTTACGCCTGATCCTATTCATATAGCAATTTTTAATTAATACTTCTTAAGTATGGTGTTTAAAAATAAAGATACTCAAAGTAGGTACGCCTGCATTATTCTATTTTTTTTTTATTAACAAAACATTTCACCTGGTAGTAAGTGGATGCTGTGACCCAAATGCAGATGCATTGTCACCTCTGAAGGTTAAGATGGAATGCCTTATATCCTGTAAAATTAAACATTTACCATACGAAAAACTACGAAACACAAGTTCCTGCCTTAAGTTGCTCTATTACGGTAGGATTCTGTGAGAGTGTGGTCCTATCCCCGGCGAGCCGATCTAGTGGTGCTACAACCATAAAAGAGTTGCACGTGGTTTTACCTCGTGTTACGTACGTCCTAGGCAAAACAAGATTCCCACCATCTAGTACATAGATCCTGTTCCTACGTACTCGTTCGCAAGCAGTGTTGGCGCTTGGATTTGTGTAACCCTTACCCGATCCGTTTGGTTTAGGCACGAGCAGCGGAACTTAAATCTGTGCCTATATCTTAACATATCAGTGCATATACTACAGCTGTGTTCCGGTCTGAAGGTTAAAGAGCTGGTACAATTACAGGCTATGAGGTATTCCATCTTAATCCCCAAAGGTGACAAAGTATATGTAGCCTTTTTTGTTTGCTTTTTTGTAAAGTTTGTTGTAGATGTCCGTGGACTGTAGTATACACTTACGGTTAGGTAGGTAGGCTGTAAGTTTATTTGTCATTCGAGTTCATTAAAAAAAGTATATATATTTTTTATATGAGGAATAAAATAAAATCAATAAGTAATCTAAATAGCTATGGTATCTTAAATCTCATTCGAGAAACATATAGCTTTAAAAGCTATGTAAGCGTAGTTGAGTCTTTCAAGTCCTTAGAGATGTCGGAGCGGTAAGCGGAAATTAATTGAGTGATTTGCTTGAATAGTTAGGCAATAGACGGGTCAGAATTAACTAATATAATACTGGATATACATAGTATATACATCGTCGATAGAAGCAAACTGGGACTATGAAGACGTATTGATAGCGAAAATATTATATTTTTCTGGTCACCGATAGTATGAAGTGCAATTTTCTAGATCAGAGGCCACACATTTTATATAAAAGGATCAAATTTTAAAGTAATTTGAATTGGATCCGAACAGATACATCCACAATTATAATCCGCAGGCGGATCCTTTAATAAAATTTTAAGCAACTTCGACTCACCAATGTCGGGATCAAAAACTACTTACACTTTTATGTGTAATTACGACCTTCACATCGGTACAGGTTGCAGAATTAATGTAAGCAGGGATTGTTGGACAATTTTCGTAATAATGAAGCTATTTACATGCGTATCAGAATCTTATAGCAAATAAAAAATTAGTGATATTTTTTTGAAATAGATGAGAGTACGTTTTATACATATTGATTTTTATGATTTTTTCTTATAATTTTGACGTAATATCTGGAGCATACTCGCATAAACATTACAGTCTATGTAAAGTCCAGTGCTGAACATAGGCCTCCCTCGTAGATTGAATTATAGAAGGAGTTATTTTCCATTGTTGGTACGCTTGGCAAGCGGACTGGCCACCGCATTTTTTTCAGCTGTTATCAGGAAGATTTTCTTGCCCGTCTCCTGGATCAGTTTGCCTTTGTTGCCTCTTACGTCACCCATGGGCTGATATATGGTAGTGAATATTAATAATGGCCTCCAGACCAAAACACGGTCATGGCGGCCAGTCTCAACGGAGACTAGCCACCTACGCAGGACAGGATTATGGTGCCCAAGTGCATGCGCAACCACATGTGCATTCTCTATTCCCTCACTCTTATAGTCCGATGAGACGGTAATTCGACACGACCGGAGAGAGATCAGACGCAGGACCAACGGCTTTACGTGCTTCCTGAGGCACGGGTGTAAAACACCGCCAACCTCCTGACTCCGGGTGGCTACTGAGAATTTCTTTACAAATACCCAATAAGTGATTTTGGCCAGACCCGAAATTTGAACCCAGGGAGGGCTAGACCAACGAGGCAGTCAGTGAATATTACTACCTACACAGTGAGAGTACATACCAGGATAGTATAAATTGATTTATTAGTTTCACTCTATTCGCAGCCGGTTATCTCAAGTGACACTTAAGACCGATTTTTCAATCAAAATGCAACATATTTATAAATTAAAGTCAGTGAGTCGGGTTATACTTATTTGATGGACGTCTTTTATATGACGTTTCAGAAATCAAACGTTCGCCTAGCTCGGCTACCCTGAATAAGGGCCAATAATAATCCGCTCCGCTCACCAAATGTCGCTGGTTGACACTGAGGTGAAGTTTTTGTTGCACAATGTCATTTAATTGAGAAATTAATTTTAAATAACAATTTACAAGTTTATAAGGTATTATATTAATACACAAAATAATGCCGCAGTTGTTTTCTTTTTTAGCTTTTTGCACATTTTTAAACCTTTTTGTTATTTTTTCTACTTTTATGAATATCTGTGGTTTGGTTCATTTATTTTTAATCTAATTAATATAAAATATAACTAATCGTACAAAAAGAAACATTAATCTATTTTTTTTTTGGACACATAAACTTCCTCACTGTGAAATTTGTCAATTATTACACCTCATTTTTAAGTTTCGCCGCCCTGGTGACAGAAAAAGTCATGGATGAGTCATGGAGCCCTGATGTACTCACCACTACGAGTATTTGAGTCTCTTATTTAATATAACTACATTTTTCGAGAAAAAGCAACCAAAGATTTAGCGGAAAGGAGAAAAGGTTGTCCATGGATCTACCTGTGTATCATGAAAATGGACATTCTATTACAGTTCTCAGTTCAAGAATTACTTTTATTAGTAAATTTTTACAATTATTAGTATTTGTGTTAGTTGAAAACACAATCATTGTATTAGATGAAAAAATTGTACGCTATTCTCAATCTCAACATTTGTTAATAGTAATTGGTGGTCGACGGTGTTGGATGCACTATTATATTATATTTGTGATCCTAATAAATTAAAAAAAAGGATAGATATGGGTGATTTCGTGCTTGTTAGTCACCCTTATTTCATTAAAAAAAATTGGACTGTTTGGTTCAGATTTTTCTTTCCTGAAAGGGTCATAAGGGCAAGGAGAGGGAGGAAGGAAACCCCTTAGCGTGTTCGAACAGAGCTTGCCCAAGTTACCGGTGCTACTAATAGGGGTAAGGGTGCAAATATTCTTCAGTAGCAAAACTGGCGACGAGGCTGATTAGGCTTTAAATGTACATATATAGCATTAAAAAATAAACAAGCTTAGTCATAAATATTAATTTAAGAAATAGTTTGGAAAACCCATAAGTGTACGTCTCATGAGCGTTTTTTTTTTTTTCAACAAAATTTAATTTAATTTATTTAAAATTAATTTTGATGAAAAAAAAATATCTCTTAAACAATATGAGTCTGATAACAACCAGCAATAGATCCTGAGGATAAATGGAAACTTATTCAGAAAGATTTATTTCATTTCGTTGCGTACATTGACCTGAAACGTGAAGACAAAGTGCACACAGACTAACCGACAACCGTACTAATAATTTTTAACTAGATTTTTTGTAAATTATTACTAAACAAATGAATAAAAAAATTACGTTGACTTTTTAATTTAATATATCTAGTTTTCAAAACACCCCTTTTTTATTGATTTAGTGTCTAAATTGAGACATACTAACGATTTTATATTGCAAAATCATCACATAATGGCATGTCGAGAGTAGAGCTAATGGTATTACTAATGGTTGACATTAATGTGATTACTTCTGCCGAGTAACACTAGCATGTAATGTTTGTTTTTATTATTATTAACAATTACTATATTTCTTTTTATTATTATTTTGGGGTATTTATAGAGTATTCCCATCTGTTTGGGCTAAATAAAGGTATAAAAGGAAATAATAAATTATATACATAAATATATATTATTTATACTAACATAAATAAATAAATAAAATGAAAGCCCACAAGACGGGAGCACTTGGCAGGGGAGACCAAACGGCCGAGAGTTAGGGTAAAATTATCGAGGAGCACCGCCTTCTGCATTTTAGCCCGGAGTGGTTCGTCACGGAGTCTTAGTCGCCTCAATGACCAAAAAGGCTGACCGGGATTAGCCCATTCGCAGAGACGACTACAGGAATAATTTCAGTCGGCAGACCACCCCACATGTCGGTCACCCAGTGAGCCAGGTCCAGATCTGCTTCGGCTTTGACGAGATTCTCCTCATACGGAATGGTAATGTCGACCAAAAATATCCTTGACTGTCCATCAGCACAATATCAGGCCGATTCGTAGGAATAGTCCTGTCTGTGATGATGGCTCGGTCCTAGCAGAGCCTGACGCGGTCATTTTGGAGCACGGCTTCCAGCAAGTACTTGTAATAAGGCAATTCCTGTCCAATGAGATAGTATTTCAGAGCGGGCTCCTGATGTAGAATTCTGGCTACTAGGTTGTGCCTGTGCAAGTACTCAGAGTTAGAAAGCGCCGAACAACCGAAGATGACATGCCTAAGTGACTAACCTGCATGGCAACAAGCTCGACAGATGTCGACGGTACCATCCCGTAGGATGTATCTCTTAAGTTGAAAGGTCTTAATAACCTGATCCTGTATCGCACATAAAAACCCTCAGTTTCTCCAAAGAGGTCACCAAAACGTAGCTAGTGGAGGGAGGCAACTGTATCTACAAAAGGCTCATGTAGGGCCTTGTAGAACCTTCCCTGGAGCTCCTTCTCCTTTCATATGGTCTTGCCATTGCTCGTTGGCTGACGATAGAGGGGTAAGCCATTTAACAGAAGCAATTACGTCCTTATAGAATGGATCATCCGATCTCGTCAGGAAGTAATTACGGAGTCTGCAAAATTCGCGATTTATATGGTGAGAGCGGTTAAACAGCCACGCCTACCATTCTTGCGGGGCAAGTACTACAGCCTCATTACTAAAGATCTTGGATAGTGCATCCTTTGTTACGTCATAGTAGTGCGCACTATTCTATTTTCTAGTGCATGTCTACGCCCTCCAGGGCGTTAAGCACTTTAGTCATGCGTGTATAAAACAGATCGCAAACTGATTGTTTCATGTCTCATCAATACATATATTTTGTTACATACCCAGGTATCGGTATAATTGAGTCAAGAAAAAGTTCCTTGTGTTGATGGGCATAAATAAGTCCTTACCCTCAAAATTAACTACCCTACCCCTCTCAACATGGAGGACCGCACACTTATCCGCCCCCAGCACCATTCTTTTCCTTGCTGAAATCACAAGTGATAATTAGCATTCTACAAGATGGGAATGACTGGAGGCGAATAATTTAAAATCATCCATATAGAAAAGGTGGGTCACGTGACACGTGATGGGGCGGTATTTGCTCGGGTCTGTAATAGCCTGGTCTTTAGGAACCAATTGGGTGATCCCAGTAGTGAAGAGGCTCGGAAGTGACTTCTGAGAGCCTCTTGAAACTGTCGGGTGAGCACAGTCTTACACACCAGTAGTCTTACAAACTCCTTCAGCCAGTAGTAATCCTCTTTCAATATGATCCTCATTAACTCTAATTCCTGGTCGACTATTCCATCCTCGTTCATATCAACCACAACCGGGGAATCTGCATCGGCATCCACAGTAGTAGCTTGTGGAGCCGCATCCCCAGTCATAGTCGGTTCGTTCGAAGAGGGAATAGCCTCACGTTGTAGCCGTTCGAGTTCGGCATCATCGAACACTTTTGAGTGCATGATGTACCAAACTCGGTCTGTCAGATTTTGCTCCTTGCAGGGGACAGACGATTCCAGCTGGACAAAGAAGCGGTGGATCCGAGCTCTTTCTTTCTTTCTTTTCTTTCTCTTTGGTCTTAAAGTACGCCCGTAATACGTTTGTGTTCATATTGTCCAACGTATGCGGCGTACTCCACCAGTGGAGCGTTGCACCTTCTTTTTTTTCCATCATCCATAATATGGGCATTAATTAACGGGAGACGCCCAGGCCCGGAACCGTTTCATGGTGCGGCTATAAGCACACACGGGCCATTGCACCCTCAATTCTGCCGAGACACGGCGCTCACACCTTGGCAAGGCGTTGACTGACTGCGCCAACATAGCAGTTTTGCCAATTAACTGTTATGTCAGCGTTATTATTATCTATTATTTATTGACAATGATTGCACATTTCGGGTACACATTAAACACGAAGTTAAACGAGTTAGGAGATTTTATCTTGTTATGTTACTAATCAAGCGATAATTTATTTTATGAATGAGGGGATTTCTCTTTAAAAAAAAAATTGCAATCGTCGCTAGTTCTCTTACACATCATTTTCTAATAGTAATTTTACCAAGGACAACATACTAAGCTTTTTCTAACGCGTTCTTCTGAACAAAATGTGTTTTCGTTTTTTTTGAAATACATCTTCATAGCCAAAACATGCGCTAGTAGCATTCAAGAAGGCGAAGGCCAAATTCAGGAGGAGTTTGAGACGAACTGGAAAAAGTCTCTCTGGTCGAGACGCAACAAACTTTGTACGTTCTAGTGGGCATAGTAGTGACTTATACGTGTTCCTTTTATATCCGATACGTTCATACACCATTTATAGTATGATCCGATGTAGTGAGGCAAGACCTTTATAATTGCAACGTATAAGTCACGCGAATGTGTTGTGCACGCATAAGGTTAAGCTACGAACAATATTACCATTGCGGAAAATCTCTGGTTTGCGCTTTTATTATTCACTAAATAATGGAATTTTTATTTTAATTATACACGCATGCGTATTAGGAAATGAAATAGGCTGATAATATGTCGAGTTGACTGCATAGTTATTTTTTTACGTACACGTGCACATTTTATCGTGCAATATAAGATTCTGACGCTAAGTTGCACAAACCGTTGCTTATGCAAATATATCTACGACCAAGAGCAATGTTTCAAAAAAGATCAGTTTCGCTTGCCTTTTTATATTTTTTATAAAATAAGGGTGACAAACGAGCACACAGTCCACCTGATGGTAAGTGGATGCTGTGGCCCATAGATATCTACATTTATCCTTGATTAAGAATCAAAATGCGGATGCGTTGTCACTCCTAAAGACTAAGATGAAATGTCTCGTTTCCAGTAAAAAGGGTCTCCGGATCTATACAATCACCATACGAAACACAGCAGTATTAAGCTGCTATTTTACGCTGGTATTCTGTGAGAGCGTGGTCCTTCCCCGGTCGAGCCGACCCATTCGTGCTACAACCATAATATAACTGCAGCGTGGCTCTACCACGTATAAAAACTTTAATATAAATATATACAAATATATCAAATAGAAGTATCTGTCTGTAGTATTATATTAACTGGATTCTATTAAGCTCAGGAGGTTATATGCATGATTTTAACGTAAGCAAACATTTTTAAAAATTTTGTCTGTTTGTACGGGCTTATCTTCCGAATGGCTGAGCCGTTTGTAATGAAACTTTACGAACATTACACAGGCCATATTTTATCTGGATAAATTGACATTAATAGATCGATCCCGTTCAGCCTAAGCCACAAGAGTAAAGAAACCGACCAGAGGGGAAGCTACATACAAACGGCTCGCTGCGAATACACCCATACATAGCACAGCGATGTGTGCGTGAGCTCTCACCAACGCAACGGAGCGTCGGGGCACAGAATAAATAATAGTACTACGTACAGAAGTTTCACTCTTTCAATGTTGACTGCTTGCCGACGTTTAATAGCCTACATAATTATTATTAATTAGATAAATCGCGCTCGTAAGCTAAATAAAACTTTATCGCTGCGCGAGAGTGTCCGTATTACTTTGCACATTTTCTTCTTCCTACGTTACGGGGGACTTTCCGTTGTTATGGAGGGATGTCAATAAAGAGTAACAAAATACATTGCGAAATATTAATTAGGTTACTTAGGTGAAATACCTATTGTGACTATGATCAACAGACCATATTTTCGGACCTACGTGAGTTCTGCGATGCCTAACGCATGCAACTTGCAGGGCCATTCGTCGGGAATCGCGACGCTTGGCTCGGAAGGAAAAGGTAGATAGTGTAAACAACAAATAAACTTGAAATACGATTCCTAACAGAAATGTAATCGTATTCTACTTGGTTAAAATTTTGTTAGTAAACAAAGTTTTGATTTCAGTCTTTTGAGTAAAATATTTTAAGCTAAAATAACAGCTTAAAATATTTTAATACAAAAGGCAAGTATATGTAAGTAGATACTAGGATAGTGAAGAGGAATACTAAATTTTGTAATAAAGTTCGTAGATATTAAATAAATTATTACTTATTTTTTGCTATAAGTACCTATCTAACAATAAAAATTAAATAAATTCACGTCTCATAACTTCCTACTAAAATCCTTCGGTAATAAATAATGATATATCAGAAATATTTTGTTGGCCATTTAGCGTCTATCCACGCAATAATTATAGTAGGAACGACGTTTTGCCTACATAATATATAGTTCTTAAATTACATTAAAACTTTTGAACTACTTTATCCTATAATTAAATATACTAAACACTAAACAAAAACTATTTCAACAATATTTACAAAAAGTAATATACGTAAACAGCGTTAAACTTTAATATTCAATCGCCTCCAACGCGCTAGCCCTGACTGCGTTATTTCGCCCGGGCGCGTCGCGATTTTAGGTAATTATTTCACGTAGGTAGCAAGAGCGATAGAGGCCTGGTCGGGGTACAAAGCGGTTTGCGCCGGCTCAGTCAGAGCACATGAGTAAAGATACCGACCAGAGGGGAAGCTACATACAAACGGCTCGCTGTATAGTCGTACCCATACATAGCGCAGCGATATATGTGTGAGCTCCCACCGACAGGTTCACCGACGTTCCGTCCGGGTACATACCGGTTTGGTCTGGCTCAGTCAGAGTATCCATGAAAGGCCTGTGTTAGTCGTGCGCATTTAAATAAATGGAAGAACAATACATGTATCGTAATTTTACATATAATTTTTTTTACAATTAGACTTAAGTTTAGAGATTGTTTTTTTTATAAAATAAGACATTATAGATTTATATAATTAAATTAGTGCTCTGTAAAATAATGTCTAACAGTTGTACAGTATCTAATACTGTACAACTGTAATTTTTATACATACTATGTACAAAAATTCGAGAGAAAATAATACAATTGCCAGACAGTGGTGAAAGTTGTGTTAGTGTTAGTGGTGCTGGTTTTGGTTGGTAGTGATTGTAGTATCGTTGATGGTGGTGGGTAGTGGACCACCACCAACACCACCATTACCAATACCACCACCACGACCAGCATCACCACCACAGTCATTACCACCACTACTACCACCATCAACACCACTACTACCGCCACTGCTTACTACCACAGTCACAGCCATTACTACCACCACCTGATTCATTGTACTGATGAATACATCTTACAAAAATTATATTGATAGAAATATATAATATGAAGCGAAGGGATTAACGCGGTTTTTAATTATAAATTGCACATATTTTCTCAATATTCGCCGCTTTACCCTACAGCAAAATTCCATGAGACACAATACTATGAAAATTAGCAAAATATACAAGTTTTGCAGTTTCAATTTAAGTTACAATTAAATCACATTTTGTTTTAAACTATGTAATATTGCTTTTTTTTCCTTAATTTTTCACATTCATCAGGTGACAACCCTATCAAAATAGGTAAACATTTTCGACGTTGTCAGGAAGCTTCACCTCTGGTCCTTACTCTGTGGTCAAAGTATTCATGAAAAGGCTATTAGTACGCATTTAAATAAATAGACCAACAATATTTCGAAATTTTATATATATCAATTAATTAATTTTTTTGCAATTATTAAATAATTAGATATATTGTTATTAAAATAATTAGAGTTAAGTTATTATATTATACATTTATATAGGTAAATAATAAGCCAATTAATTTTTTATAAAGTCTCTTAAAATATAATATTATGAACGTTAAAGAACAAAGTCATTAAATGTTCTACCTGCTTTCGTATCACGTGAATATAACATGATCAAGTTGGAGATAATTTCTTAATCATTTATTTATGAGTGCAACTTTGTTGACAAATTGCCAACGATTTATTTGCTTTGTATCTAGTCTTCCGCGATACATACATAATAAGTATGTAATGTTTTTGCTTGTAAGACTTTTAAATTAAAATTCTAGATAAAGGTTATTCTTATTAAGTTATACTGGGTAATTTGTAATATACAAAAATCGCTCTATAAAACCAACGAATTATTGTTCTACGACTTTTTTAAATTTAATACTTTTCAATTATCAATTTTCACCCATTTTTAGGGTTCCGTAGTCAACTAGGAACCCTTATAGTTTCGCCATGTCTGTCTGTCCATCTGTCCGTCCTCGCTTAATCTCTGTGACCGTTAGCACTAGAAAGCTGAAATTTGGTACCAATATGTGTACCAATCACGCCGACAAAGTGGTAAAATAAAAATTGGAAAAAAATGTTTTATTAGGGTAGCCCCCCTATATGTAAAGTGGGAAGTGTTTTTTTTTTAATTTCAACCCTAACGTGTGATATATTGTTGGAAAGGTATTTAAAAATGAATAGGGGTTTACTAAAATCATTTTTTGATAATATAAATAATCGCTCCAAAAGTAAAAATCAATGTGTCCCCCCCCCCCTCTAACTTTTGAACCATAAGTTTAGAAAATATGAAAAAAATCTGGAAAGTAGAACTTTATAAGGACTTTCTAGGAAAATCATTTTGAACTTGGATGGAAACAACAGTACCCACCACCGGGAGCAGTTGCAGGAGCGCGGAGCGCTGCTGGAGCGCGAACATAATGGATGGACCCACCTTTAAATTCATAAGTGGGAACACTTATTGTGACGGACGGGAAACTACGGAATCCTACACTGAGCGTGGCCCGACACGCTCTTGGCCGGTTTTTTTTTAATGAAAATGTATTTTTAGTACCCTCTACATCTTGACGTACTCACGCGGCGGTGCAATGTTAAATTAGTTTATTTGTTTGTCCATTACAGTCTATCGAAAGTCCACGGCTGACGGAATGATAGCCATTGATTATTCTTCAGTCGTTATCAGGACGACCCCCATCTCCTGATTCCACTCCCTCAAGCGCCTCTTACATCCACGTGATAAAATTTCGTAGTGGATTTTTGTTTTATTTTAATTTACAAATGCCGTGTTGTTGTACACTTTAACAACAATTGTTTCCTTTAACCTCATTCTCACTGTGACGCGAAGGGACATAGATGTTTGCATGTCGAGGTCAATAACTTTTAATAGTGGTTACACTCAGATTGCAATTATTATATCTTAATCTACCATAATACTACAGCTACCAGGCATTATCTATAATGATTATTTTGACGACGTCCCCTTGAATGAACAAAACTTGCTGTCATAAATACTTACGAGATAATAACAGAATTCGCCTTTGTACCGTTTGTAGTTTCATAAAGCTATCTTATATTTTTTAGCCGACTAGATGGAGTAAGGATCTGATAAGAGATGTAAGAAGTTGATAGATGCTGATGGCTTAGAATCGTGCTTTGTGCCAGGTCTACACATCATAAGTTCAGTAGTAGACTTATGATGAACTTTAATGACGATCATGATGATTAACATTGAATATTATTTAGATCATCGTATTCAGTCTTTTTGTGGCTTAAACTTGGATTAAGCGAGAATAAGAAGGTAAGCCTTTAAAACATAAAAAAGTACTATTAAATTTAAGTCTTATAGCTACTGATATACTGTTAGCATTAGCATATAGGTGACGCAAACCTAAAACATTTTACACTTCCGAAAAACACCCAACAAGCCGAAAGGAGTTTTCACTTCAAACTTATTATTTAGGAGTCAAAAAGAAGTTTTGAGTTCTTTCAAACTTCAAGAAGTCAATTTGACACCATCGTAATAGCGGAACAGTTGACTTTAAACTTAGGCCTTGACGTTTTTTTATTTTATAGGATAGGGTGACAAACGAGCACACAGTCCACCTAATGCTAAGTGGTTGCTGCGGCCCATAGACATCTACATCTATCCGCGATAACGAATCAAAATGCAGATGCCTCAGGAGGACTAAGATGGAATGCCCCGTTTTCAGAAAAAAGAGTCTCCCGTTCTCTACACTCACTATACGAAACACAGCAGCATTAAGCTACTGTTTTACGCTAGTATTCTGTAAGAGCGTGGTCCTTCCCCGGTCGAGCCAGCCCATTCGTGCTACAACTATACCACTAATATAACTGCAGCATGGCTCTACCACGTATAAAAAGTGACGTTGTGTCTATTGCTGCTTACATTATCGTCATCAGACAAAGGAATACATCCCATGGCTTGTCTCATGTTGGTCTGGAGATGCGTCCCGAACACGGAGCAAAGTCCCGAATTTATATGAGGCTTATAACATAAAAATTTGCCAACTGTGCTACCCGCCTAGCATGTTGTAAAAGACGACTAATGGGATATTGGGCTTGTAATTGTTTAAGTGATGAGTTAACCTATCACTTCTTTCATAATTTGACTTTTAAATCCATATTTTTTGACTAAATATAGTCCAAGTAGCTTCGTGCTCCCTAGACTCTATCTCCCCACAGGATTACAGGCGTCACGCTATTTTTGTGTGCACGATTTGGTAAAAACAATTAGGCGCTTGACAGTAATGCGGTTTCTTCACCCTCCCTCTCCACGCTTCCCCTAGTAACTAATCACCGTTCCATGTCCAATGACGTCTTAGCTGTCATATACCTAATTTTTTTAGTCACGTAATATGTATGTATGAGGCTACCACGTACCTACATGTCGCAACTCATGTTCCCTTCTGGTTTTAGTGACTGGTTCTAGTTTAAGTTACGACTTTCTTAGTTTTTGCATTGCTACTTACTTCATCTATGTGCAGTTATTTCTACTCTTCTTCCTCATCATCAGACCGTAAAATGCCTGGCAGTCGACGAACGCCTTACCATTTATCATATACCTTAGTCATAGACTAAGTTTACCAGCCTTTTAAAAAGAGGACAAGGCACAATCGCGCGTATTTGACATTTCCCTCTACTGCTAGGCTCAAAAAGCTTAAAATCACTTTTAGGTAACGCGATATTAGAAAGACTACGTTGCTTTGCTTATTAACAATTTTCGACCGACTTCAAAAAAGAAGACGTTCTCAATTCGACTGTATTCATTTCATGTGTTACCTCAGAATCTTTTTCTAGGTGAACCGAATTTGATGATTCTTTTTTTATTTGAAAGCTAATGCTTTTCATGTGGTTTCACAAAAATTTGATCAAGATCTGGTCAGTAGTTTTTGAGTTATCATTAATAATAATGCGTTTTTAATTCACTTCGACTACAGTGATAATATTCTAATTTTATTTATATTGGAGTCGGCTGAACAAAATGTTTAATTTAACCTCGTTAATAATAAAATTTGTTACTGATACCATAACAGCATTTTTATTGAAAACAATATGATCCTTTATTTCTATTTTCTACCCTACGTCCTTAACTTAATCTTATGTAATCCTCTAAAACATAAAAAAGAATGCGGCAACCGTACCTCTGCTGCCTGTCTCCGATCATATCAGTTGTACGATCAATATAGTACGCGTCAGCGGACTCCACATGACATCGAAATATTTTGATCAGCGTTTATAAAGTGTACATTACACATAAGCATATCGATTACCACTATTACAAGTTGGATAACATATGTTGGATAACATGAATGCATCGGCACCTCCAGTTACCTTGTTAACATGAACTTGCTTTGCGGGTTAATGAAGTGGGCCACAGGACGGTACATGAACAATCATTCGAACCAGTCAAATGTTGTACCGAATGGTGGCCGATATATGAAATTCAACGAAAAGACAGAACACCAGATGATCATAGAATTTTTCTTGCTTTTTCTTTAAGCTACTAAAATTTTTACAAAGAGATATTGCTTTCAATGTTAGAGTGTGTTCTAAATTTTATTAATATAAAAACATACACATTTTTGCCAACAATGAGAATCCACTGAATTACTCAATTGATTTAAGAATTAAGTTAATGTTTATGCAAAATGATGTTTAAGTTTTCGAAAGTTCATTAGTTTTATTTTTGTTTAAGGAGATCTTGCTACTGGTACTTTTAAATTTCTTAACGTTCGTTCAAAATATTATTTAAGTTTTCGAAAGTTCATTAGTTTTTTATGTATTTAAAGAGTTCTTGTTACTGTAGGGTACTCTTAAATTTCATCAACATAATATGACATCTATTTGTAGCACACGCCAGAAGTTTCTTTCACAAAATTGTGTCTGGTATTCTGGTATCTAGTGTAGTATGATTGACTACGTAATCAATTGTTAATGTTACGTCGGTTATCCATTGTGTCCAGTATAATTGTGTTAATGCTATTAGTGGCTATAAGAATTAATTAAAATAATTGAATTAGCAGCCAGTTTATAAATCAACATTGACAAAGCAGGGGTATTACATGATTTTGATCGACAGATTATTTTTACATTCGTTACTTTTTAATTATTTTAGGTATATATACTAGATATAATCACTATTTTTTTATAAAATAAGGGTGACAAACGAGCACACAGTCCACCTGATGTTAAGTGAATGCTGTGGCTCATAGACATCTATCCTCAAATTAGAATCAAAATGCAGATGCGTTGTCGCTTCTGAGGACTAAGATGGAAAGCTTCGTTTCCAGTGAAAAGGGTCTCCGGTTCTCTACACTCACCATACGGAACACAGCAGCATTAGGCTGCTATTTTACGCTGGTATTCTGTGAGAAAGCGTGGTCCCCGATAGAGCCAACCCATTAGTGCAGCAACCATAATATAACTGCAGCATGGCTTCCCATATATTATAAGTTTAACGATACAATTTGAATACAATAATATGGCTTAATAGTTATTATAGCTATAAACTTCTTTTGGTACATAAAGCGGAGTACCATCCTGTTATAAAAGTTATATGGAAATCAAACTCTACAGTTTAATGTCGGAGAGCGGCTTCACCAGTGAGAGAATAGAATTTTTACGTGGTAGAGCCATGCTGCAGTTATATTAGATGTATAGTTGTAGCACGAATGGGTCGGCTCGACCGGGGAAGGACCACGCTCTCATAGAATACCAGCGTGAAATAGTAGCTTAATGCTGCTGTATTTCGTATGGTGAGTGTAGAGAACCGGCGACCCATTTTACTGGAAACGAGGCATTCCATCTTAGTCCTCACGGGTGACAACACATCTGCATTTTGATTCGTAATCGAGGATAGATGTAGATGTCTATGGGCCACAGCAACCACTTACCATCAGGTGGACTGTGTGCTCGATTGTCACCCTATCCTATAAAAAAAAAAAAAGAATAGGATAGAATGAGAGAGAAATTAAAAGTTAAAACAAAAGATTATTATATTAATCGTAAGAGGTGGCTATGGAATCTCCCCAAGAAGATCTTATGGCTCCCGATGGCGGTATAGCCATCTCGTTTTTTTTTTTATAGGATAGGGTGACACGTCGTTTACACTAGACGTAAAAACCCAAACTGGCAGCAGAAAGCAGCGTCAAAAATGCAAGTCGTCTGGTAGTACAATCGCCAATCCATCTGCAACGCTCGGCAAGTTCTCACCTCAATGGGAATGGCCCAAATCAAGCGGTAGTCTTTTGCGAGCTAATATTGTAGAAGACAAGTTCATAAAATCAACAATAAATTTTATTTATATTGAAGTCTACAACCGACTTCAATATAAATAAAATAATTTATCGTTGATTTTTAAAAGCCGCTCGACCGATTTTAAAAAGTCTCCCCCGTGACCATGGGTGCTGTAAAGTGCTCGAAACGTCGGGTATTTAAAAAGTTAAATACATATACGATGCGATAAAATCCGTGAGTCTACTCCGTAAAAATAACTGTAGTATCATTTAAACGATTTTAAAAAGATTTAAATGGAAAGTACCCTATAATACTCTTTGTAACAAAAAAGAATTTTCCAAATCGGTTCGGGCGTCTTCGAATAATCGGTGAACATACATAAAAATAAGTACCGACTTTCGACGAATCGAGAACCTCCTACTTTTTTTGAAGTCGGTTGAGAAAGAAGATTAGAATAGCTAAATTAGAATAGTTATAGGCGATAGACAGCAGCGTTTTCCTAATAACAATAATGTAGCAACTATGGCAACTCCCCCCACCCCTCATCTGTGGAGTAGGCCTATGTCCACCAGTAAAGTTTTGGTAGGCTGTAGCAGCGGGGAAACTCAATAGTTAGTTGCCGATAGCGTATTAAGCAGTTGCTTTACATCTCCGTACTATTACAATTCCATTCACAAACTGGAAGACAATTATGTTAAACTCACATTCACATTCACGTGGTAGAGCCACGCTAGCCAGCTATATTATAGTTGTAGCACGAATGGGTCGGCTCAACCGGGGCAAGACCAAGTTCTCACAGAATACCAGCGTTAAATAGCAGCTTAAAGCTGCTGTGTTTCGTATGGTGAGTGTAGGGAACCGGAGACCCCATCCCATCTTAGTCCTTATGGTTGACAACGCATTTGCATTTTCATTCTTAATTGAGGATAAATGTGGATGTCTATGGGCCACAGCATCCACTTACCATCGGTTCGACTGTGTGTTTATTTGTCACCTAATGCTTTAAAAAAAAACATTAGTCACAGACGGACGGACCTACGCCTAAAAATAGAAATAAATAAAAAGTTGCATGAACCTGACCCGCTTAGCTAACGGCACGGAATGGAACAAAACAAAAAGTTTCATTTGAATAAACGTCAATTGTCCGTTATATAATTGGAACATAGACGTCTGTGGAAACTGTTTACACGTTTATATTATGTACACATATATTATTTATTAACGATCCGGCTCGCGTCACCTGGGTAGGATCAATTGTTGCGTTACGTACATTTAAAATAATCAAAGACCTTATTTAAGACCTTAATTCTTCGTTTTCTCTTTTAAATCTCTAAATTTTAGTAATGAATTATAGTCTAGATCACGTCTGGCTATGCTCTCTACCTGATTGTTCAGTTTCATAGCAATCGGTTTAGCCATTTCGAAAATTAGCCCGGACAGACAGACAGTAAGGAAATTAAAAATGGTTATTCATGTCTTAACAGCTTGCAAATAACACGCTGAGTCTAATTCTCGCAACACACGTTCAGTTAAACAGATCAGTTGAACTACAAAAACTGACCGTGAGTGTGAAATCTTAAGTTGAAATTTGAAGCCAGTGAGTGGGGAAATCGTTTTGGCTTGCGTCCGTTTGAAGTGATCAGTTCAACTAATCAGTTTAACCGACCGTGTGTGTCAGCTATAAAAGAAGTTAGTTATTTCGATATTACTATCAGACACTTCAAAATTATTTTTATGTATACAGATTTTTAGATTTATCATGTTATATTAAAGAGATAAATATTTGAAATTTAATATTGAACTGAGTAAATGGCGCAAATATAAATATGAATATCTCAGAGATATTTTTTATATGCAGTGCTGAAGAGACGTGCGGTCAAGTTCTTAAAGGAACTATATCCACGACCAATCGTCGCCGCTGGTGACAACAGGGTTCTTTACTCGTTCAAAGTCTAAATACAGCCATTCAGCGAGGAAACGCAGCCAGTATTCTTAGTACTACGAGTATATCGCAGGGATTTCGCTGCACGATAAATTTATTTTAGCTTTTTTATTATTATTACACTTAATAAATTCTATTTTAAATTTGAATTAAATCATTTGAGTATCTTCACTGATCAGCAATCAATCTTAATTATATTTCTTAAATCTTTATTTAGTATTTAGAAATAATTCTGTTGCACTATTGAATATATTTGATTAAAAAAAATTTGTCACTTGTATCAAGTGACGTAATAGCATCCTCAAAAAATATTCTTTCAAATTATATACATACATATATATATATTAACAGTTTATCAAGAATTAAGGCCTCTTTATAGCAACTCGAGTTCGAGCTCAGGAATTGACTTATTCAAAAGAGCGTTATTATTTATTGTATGTAATAAAATAGCTTTAAACCCAGTGTTTTTTGTAATAAATTAAGTTTATTGATTGTTGATAGTGACGAACATGTTTATAGTTACTTAAATATCAAAAATAAAATAGATATATTCGACTCAACGCCACTTATGTTCGTATTGTCGTAGGTCAGTAACCGGCTCCGAGAAATACTACGACACGAAATTGTACGTTGTTTTTGCATTACCTGACCGAGGCTAATTGCACCGAGGTTTAAGACCTTGCTCGGTTAACCTTAATGTATATTATACTGAGATAATTTTACGTTATTTAACTGTAGTAATTATATTATCGAAATGACGTTTATTGTGAGATAAACGTCCAAATATGACTATAATTGATATTAAAAAAGTTTACACAAGAATTTCGTCTCCTGTATAAAGCTAGAATTTGAAATGCATAAATTGCTCAAGGATAAACATGTACACCGGAAACAATCACTTGTAGACTATATGTTGTAATTATAAAAGCGATAGCAGGGTGGGAACCGCAAGCTAAAAAGTCGTAGGTTCAAATCCGGAATCCGTCATTCGACCACTGTCGTGAACCACTCCTAACACAAGAGTATTAAACATACCTGGAGTGATTAAATAGAATATTAAATGTTGATATCATTGCTTGCGAGCGATTTCTGCATTTTGACAACAGCGCCACCTACCGGGTCCGATTATGAATCTAAACCATCCAGGAACCCACTCAAATACATATATACATTTATATATATATATATATATATATATATATATATATATATATATATATATATATATATATATATATATATATATAATGTAACCCACCTACTTATTACTAATTATTTACATAACATTCAAATATATACAATATTTAAAAAAAGCGTAATAAAAAAAATAAAACTAAAAAATTTAATTATTATATTTTCACGCGGTAGTGCCGCTGGCTGTTTTCTCGCTGAAGTACTATATAGTATGTAGCTACATATAGTTGAATACTTAGCCTTTAATACCTTTCTCAAATTAAATAATAACGAAATGTAAATAGGAGTTAACTACAAAAAAAAACTAGACGACTTTTTAAAATAAATTTCATTATATCTATTCGAGAACACCGAATTCAAATGCCATAATATGCTGATAAGGGCTAACATGCCTAGATATCGGTTATACATTCAAAATGCTTAGCGGAGTTAATGTATGTATTAATCTTTAAAAATTATCATTTTTCATAAAAAAGTAAATGCCGAATTTAAAAAGTAATAAAATAATGTTAATAATTCTTTTTTATAGTATAAGTGTGACAAACGAGCACACACACACTGATGGTAAGTGGATGCTGTGGCCTATAGACATCCACATCTATTCTCGTTTGCGAATCAAAATGCAGATGCGTTGTCAGCCGTGAGTACTAAGATGGAATGTAAAATTAATAAATTCATTCCAAACGCCTTAGCTATTGAAATATTTGACTGACAACTTCAACGCTTGCTCATGTAATTAACTTAGTGTTCAACACTACGCTACGTAGTACTATTATTTATTCAGTGAGTACGCTATAATTATATTATGAGATGTGACAAGTAACAATAATTTTATTCATTTATTTAGCGCTTGATTTAAATCTTATCAAAACTTAATACAAACTTATCTAAATATTAACTGTTATGTAAATTACATACTCGAGTGGCCGCCTAGAACCAGTAAGCGAAGTATCTCGAACAAGATTGGCAAATTGTTCGAGATAATATTTGCCACCTGGCTCAACGGGCATCTGCTGCGCGTCGGTTCTGATTTGCTTGATAACCAGTTTGGATTCCGACTAAAGCGTTCTACAGAAGATGCCATCATGCGCGTCCGCCACTTGCCGGAACAAGCAGTCTCCCAGGGTGTTGTGGCATTAGCGATAAGTCTCGATATCGTCAACGCCTTTAATTCTCTACCATAGGACGTAATCAGAAGTGCACTGAGACGCCATCAGCTGCCCCCTACCTGCAAGGTGCTATCCGGAACTACTTGGGCGGCAGGTACCTTTTGTAGATGGGGCAAGATGGTAGGAAGATCCAGAGGGAGCTAAAACGTGGGGTTCCGCAAGGCTCGGTGTTGGGACCTTGCCTATGCTGCGAGTTGATCTTCCCGCTGGCGTAAATATCGTTTGCTATGCCGACGATACGTTGGTGGTTGCGAGGGTCATCTTCGAGATGGTCGCGGAGCTCGCCGAGCTTGGGGTGAAAGTCGTCGTCGTCAAAATCCATAAGTTGGAATTAGAAATAGCGCCTCACAAAACCCTATGGTTTCATAAATTATGACGCGGTCAGGGAACCATCCGACTCGTGCGTCGGCGTGAGTGAGTTTGAAGTCAGAGTGGAGCGGTACATGAAGTACCCTGAATTGTAAGAGTAGCAGGTGCTATGCACAGACTGTTTCCCAATCTAGAGGGACCAAGGGAAGAAGAGCGTCACTGCTAGCTTGAATGATACGGTCCGTAGCCTCGTACGGGTCGCCAGGCAGGTGCGGCGGAGGATGTGCATACGGATTGTGCAAGGATGCCGTACGATATCCTTTGAGGCAGTGACAGTCCTGGCTCACTTTCCACCTTTGAAGTTACTGGTGTACATGGATACGAGGTTGTACGTCCGGAAGCTTGTCCTCCGACAGAGCGGTGAAAGTGGGCCAGATGACGTGTTCGAGCGACTTAAGCGGCAGGAACGACTTCGGATCGACGCATCCGAACGGAGATCTCGGGATCGCTCATATACGCTGATGGTGACAACCATGGGGTTTTAAGTCCGACATAACCTTTCTCTTGCCTCCGTAGCTAAAGGTATCCATGAGGATTCCCCCACGATAACTTAAAAAAGGGCGGTCACCCACGATAACTAAAAAGGGCGGTCACCAACTAGCTAGTGTGAAGACCCGGTAAGAGAGGCGGGAATTCGATGAATGTGGGTGACTCAGGAATGAGCTTTATGGCACACCTTGGGGGAGGCCTATGTTCACCAGTGAAATGGTGAAAAGTTGTAATGACGATGGTGTGTAAAAATATCGATTCCATCCATTACAGTCTATAAAGGCCCACTACTGAACACAGGCCTCCGTCGTAGATTGCCTCGTGGGGGGATTTTACTATAGTTGTCAAGCTTGATAAGCGTATTGGCAACTGCAGTTTTATAATATTGAGTTGTAATCCGAAAAATGATGATTTAGTACAATATAATAATATAAGGCTCCGTAATCCTGGAACTAGAGCAAGATGCTATACGCTGAGAAGTACCAAAATTTAAAACGTCAGTTACTTCGACATGTTAAGTCCTCCAACACACATTGAGGCAGCGTGTTAAACACGTCCTTGCCCAAAAACCCCTCTCAAAATTAGAGGAGGCCTGTGCCCAGGAGTGAGATCTATATATCTCTTTCTTTTTTTTTCAGAAAATAGTAAATAGTATCATCTACAGTGAACAAAATATTTTTTAAATAGTGTTTACTTCTATTTTATCTGCCCTTAGTCAACCGTACGATATGAGCTTCTCTCGTTGTAGGGATAATTTTCCTCATCCGTGACGCTTGACAGATGGATTAATGAACCAGTGCCAAACCTGTCACACCTTCGATGCTGCTGTCTGTTGCCGGCCTGGTTATTTCATACAAGCAGACGGACGTGCTGCGTACCAACATTTATTAATCAGCTTAATTAGCTTGCCGGCAGCGCCGATCATAGTCCTTAGGGGTGACAGCACATCTGACGTCTATGGGCCTCAATATACTTACCATCAGTTGGACTGAGTGTTGTTTGCCACTCTTATAAAAACTCTTATAAAATGCAGTTTACATTGTACGATTAAGCTTAAGGTAATGGACGAGATGGCGCGATGGTATGTTGTCATGACACGGCATGTGCACATCTAGATGAAAATAAAAAAATCACATACATTGCACCATTGTGCCTAATGTAATGCTCCAATATAACCTACCAAGGTGCTTCATCAGATTATAATGTGTAATAAATAATTCTTTTATCGCCATTATAGTGGTTTAGCATTTAAAAAAAACTTGACTGCCTCGTTGGTCTAGTGGTTGTAGTAATGCGACTGCTGATCATGAGATTCCGGGTTCCAGTCCCGGGTCGGGCCGAAAAATCAATAATTGAGTTTTTCCGTCAAGAAATTCTCAGTAGCTGCCCGCAGTCAGGAAGTTGGTGTTGACTCATCCCCGTGCCTCGGAAAGCACGTAAAGACGTAGATCCTGCGCGTGATCTCTCTCCAATCGTGTTGGCTTACCGTCCCATTGGATTATGAGAGTAAGTGAATACAGAGTGCATCTGTGCTTGCGCATACACTTGGACACTATAAACCACACCGATGGCTAATCTTCGTTGAGGCTGGCCACCATGACTGAAATTCGGTCTGGAGGACATTATTATGACCTTTAAATAGTTACGAAATATTGTTTGGGGTGGTGTGTGTGTGGGTGTGTTGTGCGCATTTAATTTTCTTCTTTTATTTTTAAAAAATTTTTTATTATTTTTTTTTAATTTTTTTTTTTTTTCCCCCCCCCTCACCCTTATTTTTTAATTTAAAACTTTTTTTTTAAAAAAAAAAAAAGTTTCTGTAACTAAGGTAGGGGGGTTTTAAGTTACATATTTTATTCTGATCATGTAATCTGTGTGCAGTTGGAGCGAGAATGGGTCACTTGGGTAATGAAGAGGGCGACGTGGTAGGAAGCCCGGTCCTCGCCGAATGCAATAAATATTGCACAATTGGATTTTATTACTTGCTATAGCTGCAGCTATATCATGCTTGTAGCGCGAATGAGTCGGCTCGACTACAGAAGGATCATGCTTTCACTGAGTACACGCGTTAAATAGCAGTTTAATGCTGCCGTGTGTTATATGGTGAGTGTAGTGCACCGTTGACCCTTTTTACTGGAAACAAGGCTTATCCCATCCTAGCCCATCCCCAATCTTAGACCTCATGGGTGACAACGCATTTGCATTTTAAAACTTAATCGAGGATACATGTAGATGACAGATGTCTACGGGCCGCAGCATCTACTTACCGTCAGGTGGACTGTGTGCTCTTAATTTGAATAATTTAAACTCAAGAAGCTTGAATCTACGTTTATGGTGACGCTCATGTTATAACGGAACAATCGATTTTGACTTTTTTTTTGTAAAAGAGCATACAAAAGGTGGTACAACTGATCGTAAGAGAAAGACTTAGGTCACTGTACTCCATAGACACCTAAACTATCCTGAATTAAGATGCAAAATAAAGATACGAGTACATTGTTACTTCTGATGACTAAGATGGATTGTAATAGAATTAATAATTAGTAATAAAAAACTGGGTTTTAGAAAGGAGTAGGCTCTTTTCATATGGAATTTCTTTTTAAATGTTACATTACGCACAGCGACGTTGTGGCTTAGCAATGAGTTGCGGCGCTGAAGGGAGCGGGTTCGAATCCCGCACGGAACAAGTATAATATGTATAGTCCTTGTAGTAAAATTGCCTCTACGACACAGTAGGATATCCTACAGTGTTGGTAACGTTTTTTTAATGTTATATATTTTCGAAAGCAAATTAAGGAATTACAAAAATTAACACAAGGACTTTAATGTTAGGAATAAATACATTCAAATGGAAGGAAAACATACCAAAGTAAAAAAATATAGTTAATGTGCAGAAAGCTAAGCTAGGGTTGCATCATAGTCCACTAGATGTTAACGGCCCGATCGTGTAGAATTAGATTATGTAGGTAGCAGATTAAACATTTTACGTGTTTCCAAAGTTCAATGTTTCTTATGAATTGCATTACAGTTGCACTCGTGAAGTTCAAATATTAATGATTAATGCAGAAATGGAAGTTTTTTTTCCGTAGGCCCAAAATTGTAATAATGTTGAGTGAGTTGTGATAATGTAAAATGCCAAAAAAATTTATACCATGGAGGTGACAAACGAGCACACAGTCCACCTGATGGTAAGTGGTTGCTGCGGCCCATAGACGTCTACATCTATCCTCGATTATGAAAATGCAGATGCGTTGTTAACCGTGAGGACTAAGACGGAATGCCTTATTTCCAATGAAAAGGGTCTAAGGAAACAGTATTCCATGTGAGGCCGAACCTGCGCCTTGTAAAGTTGCAGGGGGTGTACCGGCATGAAATACTGTCCCGCTCTGTTGAGTACTTTTTAGAGGCCAATTTGGCCTTCTCTTCCAAGTGACCACGAAAATGCACACCATGCGGTATGTCGTCACCGAGGATTCCGATACTGGCTGAGGCAACAAGGTGAATGCCTTGAAACTGAGGAGATACGACAAAGGGGTTCGTTTTTGGGTAAACATCTTCTGAGGATTAACTGGACTATATTTAATCACCCCCAATCCGAGACTTCCCACCGACCGACAATCCGAGACCTCTCAGAAATGAGGGGAGGCCTGTGCCCAGCGGTGGGACGTATATAGGCTGTCACTTTACTTTACTTTTACTTTTAATCCGAGATTTTGTTCAGCAAAGACTCGACTTCAGACACAAGTTTGTCCCGGTACTCGACGACGTTTTCCAGAGAAATATTGGCACGGCAGGTGTATAGTGCATCACTAGTGCTGTCTAGTCACTAGTAGTGTAGCAATGAATGTTACCGATTTGCAACATATCATTGATGTACATAAGAAACAGCGTTGGCGATAGCACGCAGCCTTATGGAACACCAGCATTAAACAAGCTTATAATCGGAGCATGCACTGGCTACAACGACCTTGATGCTCCGATCTGCAAGAAAGCTGGTGATCCAATTGCACCATTTCTCGGGAAGTCTATAGGAAATGAGCTTCAAAAGAAGCACTTTGTGTGCCTCTGTGTGCCGCCTTGTGACTCTACTGCCTCCTATTACTACTTACTTAGCCATGGCGAAGCACAGGGGTTGGCGAGACTTGTCGCGGCAAAAATCAATGCGTGGCTGAATGAACATGGTATGTCGTTAGCCATAGCCAAAACGGAGATTGTACTCACAGCTCAGAAGTGGTTTCTGAAGCCCTTCCAGGCTCTCGTCGAGGATCAACACATCGAGGGGTCTCTGAAATACCTCGGAGTGACGATCGACTCGAAACTAACGTTTACGAGAACACCATATCAGTGTAGCCACAAAAGCAGCGACGACGGTGGCGAGTCTTTCTCGGTTAAGCCAAATATCGGGGGACCAAAGAGCAGCCGCAGACGAGTTCTCATGAGTGTCGCAAACACGATTATGCTCTACGGAGTAGATGTCTGGGGAGACGCAGTTAAAATAGACAAAAATCAGAAGCGGCTTGCGTCGGTACAACGTAGGGGTGCACTGAGGACAGCCTGCGCCTATCGAACGGTATCGGAAGCAGCAGTGTTTTCCATTTCGGATACAATCCCAATCGACCTTTTGGGATTCGAGAGGAAGCGTATCTGGGATGTTTGGCGGGCTGGCGAGGAACCGTCGATGGACGTAAGGACTCGAGAACGCGAGGAAACTTTTATGCAATGGCAAGGGCGCTGGGAATACGGTTTAACCGGGCGTTGGACTCATAAGCTTATTGGACAAGTCCGTGACTAGGCCTTACGGGAACATGGAGAGGTAGATTTTTACCTCACACAATTCCTAACTGGACACGGACAGCTCAATGCCTACTTAAACCTTAGGAGAATCCGAAACGTTCCTGATTCCGTGTACTGTCCGGGCATTGTCGACTCCACCGAGCACACCTTCTTTGTCTGTCAGCGCTGGTCTGAAATACGGCTACGCTGGCAGAGCCAGAAGAGGCATCCTCCTCAGAGATCGGAGGAGGTCGTCCTTTGGATGTTGCCTACAAATGACAACTGTACAGCGATGACGGGGTATGTTAGGGAGGTCGCGCTGATGAAAAAGAAGGAACAAAAAGATGAAGAAACAAAGGAGTAGTCGCGTTAGAAAGCGAAGATGAGGAGTACCAGCACCATGAAGTAATGTTAACGCGGTCCCGTGGTCCTGGGTACTTAAAAGAGAAGAGGTTTTAGTGGGTAAAATCCCTCTCTGCCGATCTTATAATAACTAGACGGGTGTCTTTTTGAAGATTTTTTTTAATATAGACAGGTCTATATTTAAAAAAAAACTAGTTACTTAGTATGTATATATTTTTAAGATTAAATTGCAACTGTTTGGAGAGATATTGTAGTCAACTTTTCTGTCGCTTCTTCTCACAAGGTCTTCCGCAATAGCGACTAGTTGAAGCGAATGTGTACCTTTTGACTTTTGTAAAGGCCAATTTTGTATAAAATGTCGTATGAGTCAACTATGCAAAATATACATTAAAAAAGTAAATACCAACTTAAAAAAAGAATAAACATTTAATATCGAAGATTTAATGCCCAGACTTCAGAATCCATATGTACTTAATTTTATCCTTTTTAGTCTTTTTTTTTAATAAATTAAATTAGTTTTTTAACTTTTTGAATGGACTAAGAGTATATGTTAACAACTACAATGTCGTTCGAATAGTTAAAATAGCAGAATAGCTCGACCAAATTCCGAAATTTTAACAGAATCTTATCTGTTAAATAAAATTATTAATAATAAATAATAATTTTTTTAATGTAATGTAATATAAGTAATGTAATATAAGTAATGTAATATATCGTCATCATTATTGCGGTTCATCACAAATCAGCTGCTGAGAATATACCGAGTAAATATTACCACGTTCTTAAGGAGGCTTAAGAACCTCCTACATCAAGCAAGTCGGCAAGTCGACACTACATCGTTCCATTAAGTGAGGGGTTAGCTTATTTGTCCATTTTTTGTCACTTTTAACAGTTATATGGCGAAACCATTATTATTTGGTATTCCTTTTGTATTGTAGATTCATTTTACATACATTAATTGCATGAAGGTAAACATCCATCAACCCATATAATCCCGTGGGTGTCTCAAGAGTCGACAAACAGTGACGGGGAGCAGGATCTTTCTGATACCAACACGAAATTATAAACAAACTGCTAACTATGGCAAATATCACAACATATGAGGCAAGCTACAGGGAAGTCCATTGTTCAGCAATTAATTTTTCATAGGCTGTAATAATTGCTAAATGACAAAATCCGAAACAATGTTTTGGATGTATTGTTGTATGTTGTATGTTGATGTATTGATGTATTGTTGTATGTTGTATGTTGTATGTTGATGTATTGATGTTTGTTGTATGTTGATGTTTATGTGTTGATGTATTGTTGTTTGTTGATGTTAATGTATTGATGTATTGTTGTATGTTGATGTTGTGTGGAGGCCTATGTTCAGCAGTGGACTTGTGAAGGGCTGTAATGATGAATGATGATGATGATGTTGATGTTGATGTATTGTTGTATGTTGTATGTTGATGTATTGATGTATTGTTGTATGTTGTATGTTGATGTATTGATGTATTGTTGTATGTTGTATGTTGATGTATTGTTGTATGTTGTATGTTGATGTATTGATGTATTGTTGTATGTTGATGTTAATGTATTGATGTATTGTTGTTTGTTGATGTTAATGTATTGATGTATTGTTGTATGTTGATGTTGATGTATTGATGTATTGTTGTATGTTGATGTGGTAGTAGTGATGTATTGATGTATGTTGTATGTTGTATGTTAATGTATTGTTGTATGTTGTATGTTGATGTATTGATGTATTGTTTTGGATTTGACGCCACATCGGCGGGCTACAGATTTAAATCTTCCACAGAACAGCGGCTTTCTCACTGCCGCGAATGTTTTATTTATCGATACTGATTCATTGAGATGCGTTGGTTACGTCAATTTTACTACGGGTGCTTTTCTTATGGATTATATCAAGTAGAGAAATAGCACTTCATTCTTGTTTTTTTTTAATAGAATAAGGATGTCAATCGAATTCGTACATCGTTCACCTGTTGATAAGTGGATGCTACGGGCCCATATACATCTACATCCATCATCGACAAAAATTAATATGCAAATGCATTGTCACCCCTGTGGACTAAGATGGAATGCGTCGTTTACAGTAAAAAGGGCCTCCGGTCCTCTACACTCAACATACGAAACACAACAGCATTAATCTGTTGCTTTCTGCTCTTGTCTTATAAGAGCCTTGGTAGCTCAGATGGTTAACGCTCGCTGTAAATATAAATTAGTCGCGAGTAACCCGGGTTCAATCCCCGCCGGCACCAATGAAATTATTAATTGCAATTTCAAGTGTTGATTTACCACGTGCTCGGCGGTGAAGTAAAACATCGTGAGGAAACCTGCATGTCTGAGGAATAAGAAAAAAAATATTTCGAAGACATGTGAAGTTCTCCAATTGGGGCAGCATGGCGGACACTTCCTTGCCCTAAAACCCTCTCAGAAATGAGGGGAGGCCTGTGCCCAGCAGTGGGACGTATATAGGCTGTATCTTTACTTTACTTTTTACTTTTTTTCTGCTCTTGCAACATTATTACTAATATTCCCGGGTTTCTTAAACGTGTCAACCCTGCATCTGGATATACACTTAAATCGAGTGCACTGCAGGTTCACTAAGTAAGTACGTTGATTTCGTAATCGCCTATTAAGTTTATTAAGCGGTGCACGGACAGCCTTGGGGCCGTTTGCTCAATACGTTTCGGGCACCGCATTCGCGTACTCTAATCATCGTCGACTATTATTGCTTTGTTGTAATAATAAAATGTATCACTTAATAATTTAACAGTACTTTCAAGGACGTAATTTTTTTGTCCGTTTGTATTTACTTTCAATTCCCCTCACGTTCACGTTGTCAAATCTTTTTACAATCAATAGACTTAGTTACGAGATATGATACCCTTTTTCATCTTGCGTCGTACGGATTTGCCGTAATGGTCAGGTAACAGGTGAATTTGTAATCACCATGCCAACCATATATTCATATATCGCACCTTGCCTTACTGCCATCTTCGCTCAGAAAATAACCAATGTTTCACAACAGGCCACAATTCAAAAGCTCAATAGCACGGAACTGTAAAAAGTACCCTTTCCACACCAACCTTTTTGTACACAGAACAGTACCGACCATTTTTAATGTACATATTGAACACAAAACAGTAAAAAAGTCCTACTTTTTACATATTTTAACCGACTTCAAAAAAAGGAGAAGATTCTTAATTCGTCTGCACTTTTTATGTATTCTAGGTGAACTGATTTTGTTGATTATACATACATACATAAAGACTCACGCCTGTCACCCAGAGGGGCAGGCAGAGACTACAGACTTCCATTTAGCACGATCCTGACATACCTTTCTCGCCTCTTCCACTTCCATATACCTACGCATACATGCTCGTCGGTTAAGGGTACTCTTAATTTGGTCCATTTGATTTGTCGACAAATTTCCGCCTAGGACGTCCCTTTCCGACTCTCCCATTCATTTCTGTGACATATATTTGCTTTGTCAGTCTTTCCGCATTCATTCTTTCTACATGACCAAACCACCGAAGCATTCCTTTCTTAATCCTGGTCACCGCATCATCTTGCAAACCACACTCTTCTTTTATCACACAGTTTCTTACCCTGTCACTCAGATTCAGCCCTAACATACTCCTTAGCGACCGCATTTCTACTGCATTTATTCTACTCTCGTGCTTCTTCTGCCACACCCAACTTTCACTACCATATGTTAAAGTAGGGACTAATACAGCATTGTGAATTGTCATACGTGCCTTTTTTGACACATTCTGACTTTTCTCAATAGAGTGTAGAGCCCCATTTACTTTAGTCTCTGCATTCACTCGTCGTTCAATATCCTTATCATATCTCCCATCCCTGCTGAATACACATCCCAAATATATGAACTCATCCACTTGCTCAATTAACTCTCCTTCTATTCTTATTTCACATACCGTTTTGCTTTCTTCTCTTTCAAAAACCATCACTTTCGTCTTACTTGCGTTCACTTTCATTCCCCTTTCTTTTAATGACCTGTTTATTAATGTAACGATCATTTGCAACTCGGCCGCCGACGACGCAAGTATGACAAGCATACACTTGATCATCGGCGTACAAAAGGCATTTTATGGTTAACTCACCCATTCTTAACCCGCATTCTTCAACTTTCAATTTTTCCAAACAACTGTCCATAAATAGGTTGAACAGCCACGGGGAAGCTACACAACCCTAATCTGACACCTTTATGGATGCCAAACCAGTCCGAGTAGACCCCGTTGATTCTAACACAAGCACTCGAGTCCCTATACAAGAAACTTTGATGCCTGTATTAAACCAGCGCTCAACCTAAATGCGTTCAGCGTTTGCCATAACACATCCCTGTCCACTCTGTCATAAGCCTTTTCCAAGCCCATGAACGCACAAAAAACTTTTTGGTTTTTCGCCAAAAACTTCTCCGCGATCATGCGCATGGAAAAGACTTGAACTGTACACCCCATTCCCTTTCTAAATCCCGCTTGCACATCCCAAATTTTTTCATCAGTTTCTTTCATAACTCTTTCAATTAGTACCTTAGCATACAGTTTTCCCACAATGCTAAGAAGGCTGATACCACGGTAGTTTTTACAGTCCTGCTGTGACCCTTTTCCCTTATATATTGGGACTATCACGGCTTTGCACCAGTCTCCCGGTACCCGCTTTAGTTCCCAACATAAATTAAACAAGGTGTACAGCAGGCCTGCCGTCACGTCCTCTCCAGCCCTTAGCATTTCGAGTGAAACTCCATCATATCCGGCTGCCTTATCTACTTTCATGCTTTTCATTGCTTTCATTATTTCATCTATACTTATCTCCCTATGTCTTTCATCTTCTTTCGGAATTTCTATTTCATTTAGTTCACACGTCTCCTCATTCATAAATACGCTTTCAAAATATTCCTTCCATCTCTATAGTCTCAATACTTCATCATTCAGAATACAGCCATTCTCGTCTCGTATCACATTCAATCTAGGCTGTTTTGAATGTCCCCTGGTATTTCTTACGAGTTTCCAGAACATTTTAATATTTGCCTGGAAGTTATCCGATATTCTTCTATCATTCTTATCCGTTCTTTCTTGCTTTCTTCTTTTTTTTATTGATTATATTTTTAAAAACTGGTATTTCTCATGTGGTCCGATATAAATTTGATCAAGATCTGATCCAGTAGTTTTTGAGTTATCCTTAAAAATGTGTATTTAATTGAGTTCGACTACATTGATTATGTTCTCATTTTATTTATATTGAAGAAGTTTAGCATTTGTTCTGCTCTGTTTTCGGTGCTTCCCTTCAGGCCGAGATGAGCATTTCTGAACTGCTTCTATACGTCTGATATGACGAGACGGTAACTGCAATGTGACTTTAGCTCGAAATTTAAAATTTTTTATGTGAAAAAATAAAATGAGCGAACGTTTACGTTTTGTTTTAACAACAATTTCTTTTTGAATGTTAATATACAAAAAAAATCGTTACTTCGTTCATCACCTCCCTGACAGTACCAAAACTTATTCTGCCTTATTACAAAACGTGAATAATCCTGGGATAAACTGTGGTTGAATAAAAGTCCTTCTCACAAGAGAAGTCCTTACAGTCTTCGCAAAATAAAACATTATTTGCTGTCAAAAGTTAAAGTATTTTCGCGGTCCACTGGACATTTTTCTTGAAATAGGCTCTCGTTTAAACCCGAGACTAACATAAACTTTTTGTAATAAGATACTAATTTATATAAAAATTTAATATTGTACCATACAATATTGCCAATTTTATGAATGTCCTTTTTTTAAAGAATTTGGGTGACAAACGAGCACAAAGACCACCTGATGGTAAGTAGTTACTGCGCCCATAGACATCTACATTTAGTCTCGATGAAGAATCAATCCAAGTTATAGAATTGTTCCAGTAAAAAGGGTCTCTGGTTCACTACACACACTATACGAAACACACTATTTTACGCTTGTATTCTGTTAGAGCGTGGTCCTTTCTTCCGAAAAAAGATACAACTGAAATCTTATTTAAGAATAAAATAATAATTGAAATACAACTAATATTATATTATTATATAATATTAACGCGAATAAATTAATCATATGCAAAGAGAATATTTCTCTAATAACTTATTTACATAATACGACAATATACAATATTCATTAACATAAATTAAAAAAAAACTTAAATTATCATACAGTTCAAAATTTAATTAATGGTTAATTATACATTTATAACATAGTACTCTAAACAAAACAATTTTATAAAACAATATTCTAATGCTAGCTTTTAACTGCCGCTTCGTCCGCGAGCTTATTATGAAATACGATTTTGTTTGCTCAAATTTCTTATTAGTTGATTCAGTTTTATCTAATTAGATTTTGTTCAGTTTAATTTAATTTGTTTTTTAATTGACTGACATCATTTTATATAGTTTGCATTTAATTTAATGTAATTTGATTAATGTGATAAAGCTAATTATACTTAATTTTATTTAATTCAACCTTAATCACATAAAACATATTTTTATTTAATTTATTTTACTTTACTATAGATTCATGTTTTGGCATATATAATTTTAATTTGTAATGATGTGTGCTTAATATAATAGTTCTTTTTCTTCTAAAAAAATGTAATAAATCTCACTTAAAAAGTTTAACACGCGTATTAACCTTTTTTCTCATAGTTCAACCTATAATTTCGTTTTAAAATGATATTGCAATAAAAAAAAATTGATAATCAAGGTTTGTTTTTACATGGTAGAGCCATGCTGCAGATATATTTTGGTTGCAGCACGAATGGGTCGGCTTGACCGGGGTAGGACCACGCTCTCACAGAATATCAGCGTAAAATAGCAGTTTAATGCTGCTGTTTCGTATGGTAAGTGTAGAGAACCGGAGACCCTTTTTACTGGAAACGAGGCATTCCATTTCAGTCTTCAGGGCTGGCAGCGCATCTGCATTTTGATTCACAGTTGAAGATAAATGTAGATGTCTATGGGCCACAGCGTCCACTTACCATCAGGTAGACTGTGTGCTCGTTTGTCACCTCTATTCTATAAAAAATTATTTCAAGAGATAGAGTAGAGTGTAATTGAACGTTATTTGTGTAAAATTCCAAGCCAAAAAAGTTTGTTGCTTAACTTATTTTAGTTTTTTAGTTCTTAGTTTATGTGAGTGTAGGTAACCCGAGACCCCTTTTACTGGAAACGATGCATTCTATTTTAGTCCTCAGGGTTGACAAAATTTAAAAAAAATTAAATCAAGTACTTAGCATGTAAATAAACCCCGAAGCTTAATAGAAGGCGGCCACTTCGATATTACACACAGACACCTCAATTTTATTTATATGTAAGGTACGTGAGGGTAATACAGTCACCTTAAGCTTTGCTGCTCTATAAAAACAAAACTAGGAGAAGAATAGAGACAAAAACAAAAAGTCGTATACTTTAACCTATATTAAGAAAAATTATATTATATTAAGAAAAAACAGCGAAAAAGCTTTGACTATAATTAGGAAGACTTCGAAAAATCTACTTAAAAAACTAACTACACTACACCATACAAAAATCAACTAAAGTATTTACTATAACGTCAACTGTCAAAATGGCGACGATAAAGCCACGCGCTTTAGACCCTTTATTATTTGACTGATGGATAAAGAGCTATCGTATCACAGAGCCGTCTATGCAAACAAGGCTGTAGTTTTTGAGTTACAAGGAAGTGACCATATTTACTGGATGACCATATTACCCTCACCTACTTATGATAAATTTTATTAAATTTACAGTTAATGTGGTCACGGGGGACTCCATGGGTGCTGGAAAGCGCCCGAAACGTCGGGAATTAAAAATAAAAGTAAATAAAAAGTAAAAATAAACGCGATAAAATCCGTAAAAGTAGTTTTAATCATGTATAGTGTTCGCGTAAATATAAGAAATCATTAAATGTATTATTATTTGAGTATTTGATTAAATGTACTATAAAGCTGTAGACGCGGCCCTAAGTTTAATATGACCCAACCATTTACAAGCTTATGTGGGCGCCAAAAGTAGATTTTTGACGCTTTAGATGTGCAATTTTTTGTCATTAAAAACTACGAATTCACATTTTATTAAAATTCATTATGAAAGTTAAAGATTTTTCTTAGTGAATTACGGTGGCCAAAACACGAATGGCCAAAACACATTTTGTCTCGATAGAAAAAGATCGCAAAGTTTCCTCAAAATCTACAATTTTAGTTACGTCCACTGCGAAAAAGCAGTTTCATTCGAATGTAATGAAATCAATTTAGGCTATGTGTTCATCAGTAAATACGTGAATGAATTATGGGTTTATTTTTCAATAAAAGAGTATATATCATTTTGAAAATAAATATCAAATAAATATAGTGCGATTAAATAGCGCGCGGGCCGACCAAACAGTCCATATAAAGCGTGAAAAATCTACTTTTGGCACCCACTTCACCAATATTGTTTTACTGCAACAACTAAATATAACGTGTGTTACACAAATCAACGCTAGCCCAAAACACGTAAATCAAATAAATAGTTAAAAGTGATGATGATGAGTGAACATGAACGTAAATATAAATGTGGCCCGCCTGCCAAGTATGGCTTCTTTGGCAAATGTCTAATAGGCAATTTATGGACGAAGCCTACGTTCACTTTTTATTTTTATTAACACGGATTTTTTAATGGATGTTTAAATGTTGATGCTGTAAGAATATATTCGACCCCATTTTGTGTGGGTTTGGTCAGAGACGATGATGGCTTACGTTTTTTTTAAATATAGGATAGGGTAACAAACGAGCACACAGTCTACTTGATGATAAGTGGTTGCTGTGACCCACAGACATCTACATCTATCCTCGATTACGAATCAAAATGCAGATGCGTTGTCACCCGTGAGGAGTACGATGGAATGCCTCATTTCCAGTAAAAAGGGTCTCCGGTTCTCTACACTCACCATACGAAACACAGCAGTATTAAGCTACTATTTTACGCTGGTTTTTTGCAAGAGCGTAGTCCTCCCCCGGTCGAGCCGACCCATTCGTGTTACAACTATACTACTAATATAACTGCAGCATGGCTCTACCACGTACAAAAACGTCAAAAATATCTTAATGACTTCCGTTAGATGGAGCTCCCGTCGGATTTCAGGGACATCTGTGGAAGAGGCCTGTGTTTAGCAGTGGACTTGTAATAGACTTTGATATGATGGTGATGATAATAATTATAAGCAAGTGCTTGTGATTATCATTAATAATCCTGGTGGTAAGAAGTGATGACGACTCCATGGCGCAGTGGCTTAGAAATGAGTGGCTGCGCTGGGGGTCGCGGGTTCGAATCCCGCACGGAACAAGTATTTGTATGGCCTTCAAGTAATTGTTCCGGGTCTGGATGTTTGTCCTTGTGCAATTTTCCTTGTGCAATTTTTGTTTGTAAACTGCGCTCACGATACAGGAGAAAATCCTAGTGTAGGGGTAACGTTTAAAAAAAAAGATTAAGCCCCAGATGGTTAACCGCAATGTTTTTGCGTAATAACTATTTGTTTTTGCCTTGAAGAGTTCCAGATTGCGATCGGATGAGGAGGCAGACACCGTAAAATTACTCCACTCCTTCGCTGTGTGCATTACGACAGACGAAGGAAATTGAAGTACAACCAAATTGAGGTAGTCTTGCAACCAGGGCCGCCGAAGCGTATACCTCGTATACGACTTAGCGCGGCCTTGATTTCGCCTAACTGCTCTTCCAAGAGAAAAGTCATACCGCCGAGTTTCTTGCTACCATTTTCATCCTTCTAAAAATTTCGCAAGATCTCGCTCAAAACCAAACCTTCTTAAGTTAGTTAAAGTTACAGCCTATATACTTCCCACCGCTGGGCCTCCTCTCATTTCTCAGAGGGTTTTAGGGCATGTTCGAGAACTTTACATGCCTTCGAAATACCTTCTTTTATTTCTCAGACATGCAGGTTTTCTCACGATATTTTCCTTCACCGCCGAACACGTGGTAAATCAGCACTTAAAATTTCAATTAAAAATTTCATTGGTGCCGGCGGGGAGCGAACCAGGGTTGCTCGCGTAATGTGACTTTACAGCGAGCGCTAACCATCTGAGCTACCACGGCACCAGCATTCTTAGCACTGCGACAAGAGAAGTCGAGCTATTTCAAGTTCTACTTTAGATAATAATTTCGTTATGTTATGCATGTAACTTTTTTTAAACACAAGTTACAAACAAACTTACAGTCCACCTGATGGTAAGTGGATACTGCAGTCCAAGGTCACCTGCAGCCAACCTCAAACAAAAAAGGCTACAGTAGTGCTGTCACCGTGAGGACTAACTTGTTGAGATTACTGTGAGAAACCACTTTTCGGTTCCATAAGTTATCACTGGCAACACTCACTGGCTATGCACTTTCATCTTAATATTCTGAGGAATATTGGAAAAGAAGATTTGGTGGCAGGCATGGTTTAGCAATAACTGTTTTTCTCATCTCTTCCTCAAATAAATGTATCTTTCTTGTATATCCTATACCTGGTAGAGCCACGCTGCAGCTATATTATGGTCGTAGCACGAATGGTGAGTGTAGAAATCCGGAGACCCTTTTTTACTGGAAATGAGGTATTCCATCTTAGTCCTCAGGGGTGAGCAGTGAGATCTTCGTTTTTATCGTTCTTAATCGAGGATAAATGTGGATGTCTACGGGCTACAACATCCACTTACTATCAGGTGGACTGTGTTCTAGTTTGACACACTTATTCTATAAAAAAGGCGTCACCTCTTAAGACATCCACGGGATGACAGAAGAGGGACAGGGGACAGACAGGGGGACATCTTACGGCGCTTTAGAGTGCCCACCTGTAAATGTCCTTTGGGACAGCCCCTTTCATCCACGTGAAGATATTCTGTGGTGGATTCTGTTACGCAGTCACCACAAAGTCAATTCAAACGGTATATCACGGCATAGTACTTATGCTTTCGCAATTCAGAAGGTAAACAGAGCGGACCCTTTTTAAGCCGTTGTGTGAATACCAAATGACGGGCTTAAAATTCGCACGGTAATGCGAGAGAATGTACTCGTAAATAAGACAACTACGTGTTGTAATACTAGGAAAAACGACCATCGAGCAGACCGATGACCTTATGGTAAGTGAATTGCACGTTTTTGTAATCAATAATGCATCAAAATCAAACTTCTGATAAAAGTAAAAAACACTTCAAAAACTACAAGTGGTAAAAATGAAAATTTTGTACAACCGACTTCAATATAAATAAAATGAGAACATCATAAATGTAGTCAATGTCAATTAAATACGCATTATTATGGATAAATCAAAAACTACTGGTCACATCTTGATCAAATTTATTGGGACTACGTGAGAAGCACCAGCTATGAAATAAAAGAGTAATTACCAAATCGGTTCACTTAGAAAAGAGTTCTGAGGTAACACATATTAAAAAAAACAATCGAATTGAGAACTTCCTTTTTTGAATTCGGTTGAAAATTAATAAAATTATTTTCACTTAAAACAGCTTCTAAAATCGACGCTAAAACCTAATGTATCGTAGTGTGAAACTCTTAAAGGTGGTTAGAAACTATCACAAGTTCAATGTATTAAGAATGTTGTCTAAATAGTAACATTCCCCTATTTTCCCCCAAAGGTGGAATTATTTCTTTAATTTTATATAAAACCTCATCTAAAATATGACCTTTTTAATAAAAAAAAAACAATAAAGATGTATCACCTAAATCGGTTCAGGCCTTTCCGAGAAGTCGGTGAACATAAAAGTATACGTATATCGAATATTGAACACCATCCCTTTTTTATCTTGAAAAAAAAAGGAGATGGAGATATGATGATTATTGAAACACAAGTCAATTTGAATTATGTGTTACAATTATACATTCAATTATTTTGTCCATATCCATATACCAACGAGATATATATAATATATTAAACCTCTTTTATATACAGGTGCATATCATTGATTAAATAGCGTTAGTTCATAATTATGAATAAAATTATACGGAACTGCATCAGAAAGAATAATTAACAACAGTAGGAAGTAGAAGACTTTTTACTTTCGGATATCGGAAGTTGAAAAACAGGAATGAAAAAAAAACTACGAAAATAAAAGTAATAAGAACTCGAGATTGTCTGTCCTTGCGACCCCTTACAAGGAAAACTTAATATGTTTAATATATTACTTAGTTAACCATTAAATTTATATTTAGATGCATATATAAGTTTAATGGTTAAGGTATAAGTTAAATAATTAAGTATAAGAGCGTTTAATATGTCAATACCCTATATAAACATGAAAACCATTTTTAAAATTTTTGTTCTCCGAATATCTACGAAACTGGCTTGAATTGAACATTTTTGTTAAGACAGGGGGGGGGGGGGGTTTCCCTTCGCGCTGCAATAAATCACAACCTGCTACATATTATGGTTTCCCTATCAGTTATAATGACGTTGTTAAAATATAGGTACTTATACTTTTGGATACCAATCTTTTTTGAGCTCCTCAAATTAATGCATCCAACTGTAAATGTTTATATTCTATTCCATTTCCACCAAAATTACGCTTGCACAATGTTTACTACTCCCTATCCTCGACTATGCTGACATTTGTTACCTTGATACCACCGAGGAGCGACTTAACAAACTTGAGCGACTCCAAAATCTTTTGTATACGGTTCTATGATTTATATTGTGTATTTTATGACAAATCTTTTTCTGTTCTTAGAATAAAACTTTGGAACTTTTTACTCCTATCGAATGAAAGTTCTCGAACCTTACATTTCCTCAAGATAAATCCAGTCTAGATCAAATTTTAAGAGTTAAGAACGTACGCAATACGGATTTCAATATAGAATAGATTTTTATTAAACCAGCTATTCTTGTAGAACTCACTCACTCAAACAGGTTGCACGAGTCTAGCCGAGTGAATAAGACTTCATATGCATTACTTTTAAAGAATTTTACAATAAAATTTGTTGAGAAAACAACTTTTTGAGCGACCGAAAATAGTCGCCGGTCTCATCGAACTATATTACTATATTACGTAGTAGTAATACCTCAATGGCCGGTTTGGGCATTTTAAGTGCGCGTACAAGAATGGGTATATCAACATCCATCGAAAGCCATGATATCCTTCTGGCATATCCTATAACCATATTTTAAGACATACGCGGGATAAAATGGAGTGACGAATTTTCTTATGTCGCTACCTCACGGTACAAGTTGACTGTAGGTTTAGGTAAGTAATCAGTTTAAAAAAAACACAATCTAAAATAACTTTGTAAGTAACGTAATATCGCAAATTTCGTTACCAACTGGTCAAGGTGTATAATTAAATAAGCATAAATGGTTCTTTTTAACTTCGTTCTAAGTGCCTATTGTCATGAAAGCGAATACCAAGGTTTGACATTTATTGAATGTGCAATTTAATAGTTTCTAATGATTATTTTATCGCTATCAGAGTCACTGATCTGATCGTAAATATAATGTTGTAGACAATAATTATATTTTAATAATAACTGCTTTGTTAAATTGCTACAATTATACCCTGCAAAAAGTAAGTCATATGAGTAGAAAATTACTGTAGGACAGATTACAGTTCAAAGGCGCTTCTTAGAAGTTGCATTCTGCATTGGCTTCCTGTCGTATCTGAGAGGAAATTCGGAGCAGAGATATTGGTCTTGCGATGTTTTCTTTCACCGTCGAGCATGTGGTGAATGAGCTATTAAATTCGATTTTTTATTTCAAATCTAAAGTGATGAAGAACTTGCGAGCTGCAGTCCATTGACACCAACTTCAAAGAAGGCTATAGAAGCGTTCTCACCTCTCATGAGTTAAAAAAATAGTTAAAGTTACAGCCTATTTGCACCCCACTGCTGGTCACAGGCTTCTTCTAATTTCTTAAAGGGTTTTACGGCAGGGAAATGTCCGTTGCACTGCCCCAATGCGTGTTGGCGAACTTCACATGTTATCGAAATATTTTTTTATTTTTTATTTCTCAGGCATGCAGGTTTCCTCACGATGTTTTCCTTCACCGCTGAGCACGTGGTAAATCAGCACTTAAAATTGCAATTAACAGTTTCATTGGTGCCGACGGGGATCGAACCCAAGTTGCTCGCGCACTGTGAAATTCAAGCGAGCGCTAATAATCTGAGTTACCATGGCTCTCTCACCTCTGGTGATTAAGATGGAATTCCTCGCCAAACTTCAGGCCGGAACACTGCAGTGCCAACATTTCTATTTGACCGTAGAAAATGTATACTCTTGGGCTTTGACAACTTGATAAGGAGGTCAGTGTTCCACCTTATCAAGTTGTCAAAATGTCAACGCCTCGTTTTATTTATTTACTTATTTGTTTTATGGACGACAAAACAGATAACAATCAAATTTTTTTAAATATTATATATAACCGTTTTGTGCCAGATTGTATTCTTAAGTATGGTGATTGATGACACACCATTTTTATATTTTACTACGGGAGAGATCAACTCTACGCTTAACAATATTAATGACGAACATAACTACATAATACAAGAAATGAATTTAACAAACAACAAATTTAAAACCTATGTGATATGGGAATGACTGTGTGTAACTGTAAGCTCTTTTGAATATCCTGGATGTTTGGTCAAAAATATCTAAGTCGGAGTCTTTCATAGATCATCTTTCACGTTGTAAAGTTGACACATACTTATTATCGGATTGTAAAAAAAGTAATATTCTTATAAGTCCGCTGATAAAATGTCTTACTAGGAGTTCTATAGGAAAAAATAGGAATTTATTGTGTATTTATACTGAATGCAGATGCGTTATTACCCCTGAGGACAAAGATGGAATGCATTGATTCCAGTATCCGGTTCTCTACACTCATCATACATAACACAACAACATTAAGCTGCTATTTACGCTGGTATTCTGTGAGATCGTGGTCCCACGCCGGTCGAGTCGACTCGTTCGTGCTACAACGATAATATGATATAGAATTTTATATGTGGCTCTACCACATATAAAAGTCTCAGATAAATCAGTAAACATACATAATAAGCATATGCGTGGATTAGAATTTTTTTTGAACTTAATTATAATATTGGCGCTCTTGTAAACGTACACATGTCGATACTTTTATCTCAGATGAAGTAAAAAAGCTAGATATCGCACCTAGAACAAGAAACTGTAACCAGTTTTATAACTTTGTGTGATTCAGAGAAGTGTTGCCACTTTTTAAAAGTCCCTGAAATTCGAAATACAATACTTCAACCATAAGAGTAAATATGCCATGTGAATGCGAAAGTATATCTGTCTGTTTTAATATGTAAATTTCAACAATTTGACAATTTCAAAAAAGATAAAACACGTAGGAGGCCTCTGTAGATAATAATAATAATAATAATAAATCATTTTATTTTTCTCTTCACAAAGGTATATAGCTTCACATTATTTCTTAAATAATACGATAGTAGATAATTTTGACCTTTGTGAGAGACTGGGGTCCATACTAGGGTAATCCCTGTGTTATAGATCACCAGGCCCTCACCCTGACGGATAGCACGTATTACATTTTCAAAAATACTACAAGAAAAGTACAAAATAGGAAATATTTCAACAAGGAAAGATTCTATATGTTTTTTTTTTAAAGTTATTTCTATATGTATAATAGTGTTAATGTATGCGTGTGTGTGTGTGTGTGTTATGTGTGTGTGTGTGTGTGTGTGTGTGTGTGTGTGTGTGTGTGTGTGTGTGTGTGTGTGTGTGTGTGGAGTGTATGTGTGCACTCATTTGTGTAGGGTTATGTGTTTTTAGGATAATACTCTCAGTAAATTTTCAGCAGCCATATAATCGATATTTAGCAACCACTTCCGTAATTTTTGTTTACATGCATGTTTTGGTAGAGAGTAAATTGACAAAAGTTTATTTAATTTATTATAAAGGTCCCAGGAAGCAAAAATGCTTATGGGAAAATTTTGTCTGTCTGTTGAAAATAAGACATTACAATGTTGATAAAGGTCAGTTGTAGGACAACGGAATGGAAGAGAATTGCTAACTTTTAATAGTGCCCTCCGAGCCCTTTCTAATTGCAATATGGTCGTTTTAGGTGCTCCTCCCCAAATGGTAATGCAATATGTCAACAATGATTGGCGCAGTGCAAAATATACCATTTTTCTTACATTAAAATCTGCAACACGACGTAGATTTTTAAAAATATAAATTAACTTACGTATCCTTGTACTTAAGAGGCCAATATGAAGCTGAAAGCTTAGGGTGTTATCTATCATTACGCCAAGATATTTTATGCAATTCGTTCTAGACAGGGTAGGACAGGAGCAAGGGCTTTCAATTTGGGAGCAGCAGTGAGCTGTAATGTGAAAGTGTTCTAACTCAGATACATTGATGTTTTGGGTAGTAAATGCTATGTATTTTGTTTTTTCGACATTTAATGTAAGTTTAGATTCTTTTAGCCATTTAGTTATTAAATCGAACCCATTTTGTGCGAAGTTAAATACCTCAGACCATGTATCTGCCTGGAAAAAAAGAGCCGTGTCATTCGCAAAGGCAATGATCCTCCCATTGTGAATTTTTAGATTACATAGTGTATTAATATATGTAAGAAATAGCGTGGGACCGAGCACACTACCCTGTGGTATACCATATGATATGAGAAGGTCATCACTGTAGCAACCACCAATCCTTACCCTCTGATATCGATCCCTTAAGTAGTCAGAGAATAGTTTCAGCTGTGTATTTCTTATTCCAAGATCTTCTAGCCTATTCAACAAGAGCGGGATGTAAACTGTATCAAACGCTTTAGCTAGATCAAGGAATATAACAATTACTTTCTTTTTACGGTCAAGGTTTGTAACAACGAAATCTGTTAGTTCATGAACTGCATCCTGAGTTGAACGTTTAGGTCGAAAACCATATTGACAATGTGATAACAGATCATGTTTCTCTAAGTAATTAGTCATTAGATCATTTAAGTCTTCTTGATATATTGTCGAGTGAGCATGTTAGCATCGATAAAATGTACAACACATGTAATGTAAAATATGTTTATTATAAAAAAATAACTTAATACTAAAAAAAGAGTTGGAATAAAAAAATTACCATGGAATTAAAAATATACTTTTCTAAATGAAAAAAAGTATATTTTAGTAAATGCAAAATAGAACAAACCCCAGCCGGAGGCACAAAGGAGTGTTCTAATTTGTACCCCGGGTAGGAGAGATATGAAGTATCAGCCGGAGAGGACACCTGAGTCTCGGTTAAAAAGAGCAAGGCCGGCTTCGCCTTTTTTCGGCTGGTAGTTAATAGCATTAAGAATGGAATGAGAGAAGGAAACAGAGGAAAACCTCTACTTCACGCAGGTATTTTGTGAGGTCGTGGTACCACCCCGGTTCAAGCTAGTCCATCCATGCGACAATCAAAAGCCGCTGCGTGGCTCTACCACTGTCAAGTTAAGAGGATGGCTGCCATTTTGGTGCATTTCAGCTCAGTCTTATAGCAGCTACCCTTCATTTTTTTATAGGATAGGATGACAAACGAGCATACAGTCCACCTGATGATAAGTGGTTGCTGCGGCCCATAGACATCTACATATATCCTCGATTACGAATCAAAAGGCAGATGTGATGTCACCCGTGAGGACTAAGATGGAATGCCTCGTTTCCAGTAAAAAGGGTCTCCGGTTCTCTATACTCGCCATACGAAACAGCGGCATTAAGCTACTATTTTACGCTAGTATTCTGTGAGAGCGTGGTCCTTCCCCGGTCAAGCCGACCCATTCATGCTATAACTATACTACTAATAGTATAACTGCAGCATGGCTCTACCACGTAAAAAAATCATGTCTTATTAAAATATTCGTTGGTGCCTAAAATCATAAATATTTTTGATGGTAAAATAGTTTTATGTACTCCACAATTAAAACAGAAACATCAGCGACTTAAAAAATTAAATATTTACCTTGACTTTAATCTGATGTAACATACATAATAACATCTAATAAAAAAATATGCTGACTACATATATTTTTATAACTTAGCCTAAAATCAATTACCCAAATCTTGGATCATTAGAAATAAGAAATACTGGCAACATTCTCCCGTTACGTAATCTCGAAACGTTGACATTCGTGCTTCGAATAACCTTCAAAATTGTCTTGGAATAACAAATTGAAATATAGTTAAATGATTGTTTACGAGTGAAACGATATTGTTTCAAACTTTTTGTTCACTTTTGGTATTGTTTTTGCACCATTTAACTACACAGGACGGCATTTTGTAGGCAAATTTACTACACGACGCCCCGGGAAGTACTGAGCGTAAATGAGCGTAGTTTGATGCATGTGTGTGTGTGAACACGTGTGCTTACATAAAGGAGCGGAGTTTTTTGGCTTCACCAATAACAAAGGCCGCGCTGTATCACCTTTTTTATTTCATCTAAGGCTTTTATATATTTTACCGACTAGAGGCAAAGGCTCCTCTCCAATCACCGTCCCATCAGCCTCCTCAAGGTCATGGGCAAACTCTTCGAACGAGTTATTCTCGTGCGCATGAGGCGCCATTTGTTTCCCACAGACGGCAACCCTCTTGTCATCCCTCAACAATTCGGGTTTCGAGCCAAACACTCGTGCCCCCAGCAAGTTCACCGCATAGTGGAATACATCCTCAGCGGTTTTTATCCTCGTCGTCAAAAGACCATCGCGGTCTTTTTCTACATTGCCAAGGCATTCGACAGAGTCTGGCATGAGGGCCTTATCTACAAATTGTACGACTTGGGCCTCCCTGACCGCCTCGTCCGTCTTGTAGCCTCCTATTTGAAGGATCGTACCTTTCGTTTTACACATGAAGGCACGCTATCCTGCTTGCCCCCCTCCTTATATATACTATTCACCAACGACATCCCTATCCCGTCGAATGGTGTTAAACTAGCCCTCTTCGCAGATGACACAGGCCTTTACTCTAAAGGCAACTCACTGCCATAGATTCGGAACAAGATCCTTGGTTTGGTTCCAAAAATGGCGTATCGACGTAAACCCGGAGAAGAGCTCCGCCGTTTGCTTCGAATATAAACGACGCCGTCTCACCGCCACTCCGCCAATCAGGATGTTAGGAACCCCTGTCCCATGGCAAACAAAAGCCAAATATTTAGGCATCACCCTTGATGCAAGGCTCAGTTTCGAGCCCCATATCAAGAAGGTGACTCGCACCGCGCGATTTTACAAGGGTAGGCTCAACAGCATGTTGGGCAGACACAGTAAAATGTCCCTCCGCAAAAAGCGAACCCTATATAAGGTCTGCATACGACCTGTCATGACCTACGCGGCCCCCATTTTCGCACATGTTAAGCACAAAACTATAAACGAACTTCAAATATTTCAAAATCTATTCTGTCGTAGGGCCACTAAATCGCCCTATTATGTCCGTAATGCCGACCTACACCGAGACTTAGAGCTCCCAACAATCCAGCAGTTCCTTAATCACTCTCTGAGAGATTTTTCAAAGCCTCAGAGTCCCACCCAAATCATCTCATTCGTGTGACAGCTGCCTATGCAGCCCCTATCCACACTCGCTATAGTGTGCGCAGATCGAGAAACTCTCTCTCGGACCCCCCCCAACACGCTTTCGGCTGACCTGAACTGCCTCCTGGCGGCTCAGGCCGAGCCTACATAACACATCCCTTAATCTGCCTTAGTTAGGCACACTTCTAAGCGGCTTTTCGCCGCTTGAGCCCTCCTTTCTGCCTAGGAGGGTCGCGTCCGTATACGGCTTACAGATCTCTAGTTTGACCGTTAAGCCAGTCCCTAAAAGGTGAGGTTTAGTGGGTAAAAGTCTCCACATAACCACGCAGCCGGCTGCGTGGTATGCTATGAGCATTCCCTACCTCCCTCCCCCGCTTTCCGGAGGGTTGCCCATATTTGCTTCGGGCGCAAAAAAAGGCAAAGGCGGACACGTGTTCTGCCACGCGGTGGATTACTTAATTATATGTAAATTTGAAGTCGAGTCTATGAATTTCATTATCAGTTATGTAAGTTACATAAGCAGACTCAACTAAAGTGTAACAAGTAGACGTTGATACGGTTCCATGGCTAAACGTCGAAGTATTTAGCATATTATGTTTATTTATAATGAATAATTATAACTGTAAACTATTCTTGACGTATTGGTTAAAATAAAATACTACGAAAAAATGTAGGTACTTGAACATTACATTTCTATAATCTTTTTTGATGAAATTGTAGTGACAAACAAATTCACAATCCACGTGCTGGTGAGCAACTCCAACTCATGGAGTATCTGCTACCTGTACCTTTCTTAAAGAAGAATTTTTTTGATAAATAATAAAGTTCTCATCAGTAATACGGGACGTCTCTTACTCACAAAATGGTAATATATTCAGCTTAAATTCGCAACATATTAATGATGTCGTGTTTCGCATGCTAAGTAGACCGAACGACGAACCAAACGACCCAAAACAATCCCTTTTTCTCGTTACATTGGTGATATCCATGTAACATTCCACATTGGTTCAATTAAGCATAACTTGCATTCTCTGCAACTCTACGGCAGGGATTCCCAAACTATTTTGGGCAAGAGACCCCTTTTTCAAAATGAACTGATACTTCAGGCCCCCATAGCCAAATTACTTTAAAAATTCTATCTCTAGTTTTTTTCCTATTGATACAAAATACTTACAAATTTAAAAACTTTGCGGTTGGTTAAATGAGTAAACTTGACATCATTTTCTCATCAAAATTTAACAAAATAAATAAACATAAAATTCAGTAAATATCAAGTGTAACTAATAATTATTAATACAATATACGTAAAAATACTTAAGTAGGTAATCATTTTAAAAAAATTTTTATCGCAAATTAAACAATTTTTTGTTTTCATTTATATTAACCCCTGGGAAACTGATTTCGACCCCAGTGGTCAATATCGACCACTTTGGGAATCCCTGCTCTAAAGATATAATGCATTTGGATCACAGCATCCACCTACCATCTGGCGAAATAGGTGATCGTTTATTTTAATGTGCTATTTTTAAACTTGAATTTACTACGATCACATTTAAGTTTTCCACATAATAATAGATTTTAAACGAAAGCGATAGAGGGAAAAATCCTATTGAAATGTGAAGAGAACGTTATTATAGTGTTGAGGTCCTAATATTTCTAGTGACATGAATTCGATAATGAACTGAACACAAAAATATCTATAATTTATGCTCGTTCTATAGTATATTAAGGTGTATAAGGCCAGATCCACATTTGATTATTTGATGTATCGTTATTACCGAATCTCCGTCGCGTGATAGATTATCATGATGGCTAGTTTAGACGAGATTATACGCAATCATGTGATGTGATACCGTGTCGTACCGTTTCGTACACAACCTCATCGATACATTTATTATGATCGTTAAAATGGATGTATTTTGATGGTCGAAATAGGCGTCCATACTTAAGATACAAGCACTCGATACGATACATCAGATCAAGATACGTCAGGATGATCAAATGTGGACCCGGCTTAATACTGGTAGGTACATAGAGCGGCCGCAACAGTGCGTCGATGTTGAATGCGTCATGAAGTAATCTACCGTATCCTACTATTAGATTGATCCTGTTGAACCGTTTGTATAAAACGCGGCGGACTACTTTATATACGTCGTATTGAATAAATTAAATTCATTATTGTTAGAAGCTACAACGTACAATATATACGTTTATAAAATATGACTAAAATAAATCATTTCTCGCGGTGTAAAAACTGTTTTTGTAAATTTTTCTTTTTCATTGTGGCCGTAAACATTGAAAAAAAAAGGGTTTGCTTCTTAAATTATTTATAAGTAGCTTGATTATAAACACTCTAAAAGTTTGCATCGTTTCTTATAATGCGTACTATACGTGGCATCGGGTATGTTGTCTTCTGCAAGGCAGGTGTAAATTGTTACGCTAAGACAGTGCGATTTACCATCTAAGACTTCATCTACACTTACCACCAGTGAGATTATACTCAAGCAATGGCTTATAATAACTTATAATTTAGAAAGTAATAAGCTCTTTTCAAGTTCCCCAAATCGTATCGGTCCGGAAAAATTGCCGGTGATAAACGATTCCACAGAAAGGTCATTGATTGGTATGAGTCAATCCTATCGTAAGGATTTGTGGTTATTGTCACGCTAGTCAAGCAGATTGGCAATCACAGTACTTGATATGCTTTTTATCACTGCTACCTATCCCCTAGAATATTTTCAGGATTGGGACATTTATAGGCGTACAGGCTGTAACTTATCTTTACTCTGAGTAAGTTTATAATATTTACTACTAGCGCCATTACTATACTACATTATACGTGGTAGAGCAACGCTTCAGCTATATTATGGTTGCAGCACGAATGGGTCGGCTCGACTGGGGTAGGACCACGCTCTCACAGAATACCAGCGTAAAATAGCAGATTAATGCTGCTGTGTTACGTATGGTGAGTGTTGAATTGTGTGTAAATGCACTCGCGTTAACATCGTATCATCATCATCATCAACATTACAGCCCTTCACAAGTCCACTGCTGAACACAGGCCTCTCGCAAGGAATACCACAAAACACTGTCCTAAGCCACCTGCATCCATCGACTTCCTGCATGTCGACTTCCTTCCTAACATCGTATTGGGAAATCATAATGTCATAGGCAGTTATTTTTAAAACTGTTCGTTTTTATCTTATAAACAGACAACAGCCAAGCTATGAAACACAGACCTAAATATGTTGAGAAATACATAAACAATATATGACAGCAAAGGTACTTATTCTACACCTTGAGCTGAGTCTACTTCCGAAGTGAATGGATCTTACAAGGTTTTGGCAATATTACATTTTTGGGTCAAACATTAATAAAACACGATTAAATGAGCTTTAAGTTCTAATGAATAGAACGCAAATTACATTTATTTTTCTAAAGTGCATCTTTAAATGCAATGTGCTAGGTGACGCAAAATTTAGTTTAAGCTGCTCAGGAAAATCAAATTGAATACGAATGAAATTTTCGAATATGTACTTTGTGGTATGAATATTCAAGGTTTCTTTTCGAGTGGTGATTAAAATGGGGTCTGGTTAAGTGTTGTTTATGACTGATTGTAAAGATCGCACGTAATTTAGGACTACCTTTGATTTAGCAATAACATTTAGAACGAAGACATATCCCATTAATTTAAAGACCTAGAATACCAGAACTAATTTTGGGGAGCAGCGCCAAATGTATCAGGCGTCTAGTGGAGAGCGCAGTCGCAATTCTTATCACTAATAATATAATGGTAGATATTGCGAATTGGGGTAAGATTTATGACCGCAGTAAGTAAGATGTTGACTGATCATTGGACAAACGAAATGTAAGAAAAAAAAATACACGCAAAGCCTTTAAATATTTCGCCAGTTACTTTAAAATATTTCGAGTTATTTGGAAAAAATAGATTTTTGGGATTTTCGACAACGATATCTCTCGAAGGAATCAACCGATTTTGATGATGTGACTTTTCAACAATTGATGTCGTTTTTTGAGCAGGAGAGCTGATTAGATCATAGTTTTGATCAAAACAAGGGTGTCAAAGTAATTCCAAAAAAAAAAACATTCATTGAGAATTATTAAATTCGAATTTAGAAGTTTTTTCAGAATCTACCATGCCGGTTCGTTTTATCTTATTCACAGGGAATCAAAGTGCAGCGAGGCTCTTTCACATGCCGCAAACTGCTTTTCAGTTACAAAGTCATGATGAGATGTTTCCATATTTACATACATACATAAGACCTAATAATATACATATAGTAGATGGCAACACGTCCACCAATACGATTATAACGATTATTCCTTAAAAGCTGAAAACCTGGTAGAGCATATGATGTGGAGGACGAACAAGCCTTAAGCAAAGATTCGGGATCAAGATAGCATGTGTGTTCGTGTTATCAAACGATGAGAGCATCATTATTATCATCATTACAGCCCTTCACAAGTCCATTGCTGAAAATAGGCCTCCCCCAAGGAAAGCCACAAAGGACGGTTCTGAGCCACCTAGATCCATCGACTTCTTGCATGTCTTACCAGGTCGTCACTCCATCTAGTGGGGGATCGCCCCACACTTTATCTACCGGTACGAAGCTACTATTCGAAAACCTTTTTCCCCAATCGGTTGTCATTTTTCGAGCTATATGGCCAGCCCATTGCCATATAGATAATATACGATTTTCGAAAATCGAAGTGAAAACAATAACTTCCCAATTTTTTGAAAATCATTGATTTTCATAGCGAGATTTCAATAACTCCACATCACATGCATTACACACACAAACAAGATTATGTTCGTGTGCGTAAGGTAACTAAGAATGTAAGCCCCGAATTCAGAAGCTATTATGCGGAAAATATTTTATGTATTCCTTTTACTTTTCTGAATTCGTATTTTACTATTTGCTAAAAGTTTAGTCAAATTCAAACGTTTTTATTGTAATTACTGCACCGTATATCGCGTGGGGTGCGGCACAGGGGCGACGGGTAATTGCCTAAGAGTAATTTTATTACTTTGCCCCTATTACCATCACAATGTGCATGCCACCGGTCGAATGCGATACGTGGATACTCGATACTTTGCGTTGCGTTTCACCATTGTCAGCTATTTTATCGATATCTAGTCGACATCCACCTCACAACACTATTTGATGCATATATTATACTCTCGGTATAATTCTTAACTTTGTTTTTGTCACTTTTGAATGAACTAAGTAATATTAAAAGTTCTAGATAACAACCAGAACGTCCTGCAAACAGTTACAGTAAAACTTCAAATCCTATGGTTTGCCATCCTTAGGTGTGAAGCTTTTTCTTCAAATAAGTTCAAATGTTACAAAATGTATCGAGCCTGGGCCAGGTCCTTGTATACTATACTCAAAAATAGGGAAGCACATTTTAAGCGGTTCTCAACAGTAATTCATAATTCATAATTCTTTATTGCATGTCACAAAGTATAAAGTTGGAACAATATATTTACAGAGCATATGACGGGCGTAGCATATTAAAACAGAGTTTAAATTTTAATTAATATAGAATTCATTTTCATTTCATTCAAATTACAGTATTTATAGTAGTATTTATAGTACACAATATATGAACTACTGTCATACTAAATAATACTTACACATTTGTTTTAAAAATTAAATTTCATTAAATATTATCAACTGATCATTCGTCATTTATATTATGTAAATAAAGTTAAAAAAATTTGATGAAAAATACTAACAATTTCAAATATGTAAATAGAAATAAAGGAAATTGTCAAATAATTAAAATTGATTTATAATTTATCATTAAAATATTCATTCAAACTGTAATATGTTTTTGCAATAAGCATTTTCTTGAGTACTATTTCAAATTTACGACACTGGAGGGCTTTTATTGTATTAGGTAAATGATTGTAAACCCTTATTGCCATGTAGTAGGGACCATTTTTATATAATGTGAGATGTGTGGAAGGAGCAACCAGATTATAACCTCGATGTGTGCCGTAGCGACTGGGTCTATCTTCAAATCGCTGGAAATAATGAGGATTTTTCCTAACAAATCGGCATAATTCAAAAATGTACATGTTCGTCACAGTTAGTAAGTTATATCTGGGGAACAACCTTCGACATGAACCTCTTGGAGCTGCGAATGTGATAATTCTAAGGCAGCGTTTTTGGAGCATGGATGCCGCGTGTACCTCGGTAGAGTTACCCCAGAATATGATGCCGTATCTTATCCAGGCAGCTGCGTGGCTGTGGTACGCAGTAAGTGCGCACTGCTCATTAGTATTCCCAATTATTTTATAATGGCTTTGCTTGCTGGTAAAGCACAGGAAATTACACTTTTTTTAAAATAACTATATGGCCCTTGGTATTGTGATAATGTCATAATAATTCTGCCAATGTCCGGTCTTCGGTCTGTCACACCTTGTCTTGAGGCTTTCCGGTGGAAAAGGAGTTAGTGGTTATATTAAATGATTCTTGACTAAGGATAGATGTAGGAATTAGGTGAGAATGTGGATAAAAACAAAGCAACTAAATATATGAATTGAGGACCACACAATATAGAGTAAAAATCTAGTTAAAGGAGGGTATTAGCCTGGGCAGGGAATATAGAATTAGGTTAAGCTAAATTTAGTACACAATAATTATACTTTAATATTATACATTCGAATATATTTTGAGATTGTATTGACATATATGGAATCGGGGATAGGTAAGAGGGAATTGATATTAACTGGTCGAGGGATTGTTTTGGGAAGGATGTCATATAAAGAAATTGGGTGATTTTGACAACTGAAGAAAATGTGGTCTGGGGAACCTTCATCCAGACCACATTCACAGAGGGAATGATCTTTGAATCTAATTTTAGCTGGGAATACAGGAGTGCAGACATGCCCGAGCCTTAAACGACAGATTGTAGATGTGATTTGTTTGTTCAGAAACCTAAATTTGGAAAACCAAGGTTTTGGAGGAATTTGGGGTTGGATTTTACCAAAGTTACCTTTACTATGTCTGGATATGCTCCAATGTCTGTCCCAAGAATTCTTTAATTCAATTTGAGCTAATGATATTAAATCATGAGAGTAATTCATTAAATGAGAAGGGCAGCCAGTATCTACCGCTCCTTTGGCCCAGGAGTCAGCCTGTTCATTTCCTTCTATGCCACAATGACTAGGAATCCACACAATCTCTACCTGAAGCCCACTCTTATTACAATTTAGTATGAGTTCTTTAATTTTCAGTATCAATGGGGAGATGGATTTCATTTTAGATATATTGCTCTGTAACGACATTAGGCAGCTTTTTGAATCAGTAAATAAAACTGATTTAGGAATTTTATGGGAAAAAATGTAGGATATAGCCTCATATATGGCTACAGCTTCCCCTGTAAAAACAGAAGCCTGAGGAGGGCATCTATAGTTAAGGACAATTTTATATTTGGGAATCCAGACTGCAGAACCGACACATTTGAATGAAGACAATTTGGAAGCATCAGTAAAAATATATAGCCAATCAGGCCATTTTTTTGCCACTAGGTTATAGAAAGTTCTGTTTGCAGTTGGAGAATTTTTATTAATGTTTAAATTCAGTGATTTTAGGATTTAGTAATATAGCATCATAGCTGGTTTCAAAATAGGGTAGAATTGGGGATGTAACACAAGGATACTCAATATTTTTAATCTATTAAGAGATTTAAGAATAGGGGGCCAGCTTTAATTAGACCAATAGGAGTTGCTTACAACTAATAGTAGCAAGGATTCTAGTTTACGATGTAAGGGGTGAGATGATAGTTGTAGAGTTTTTGAGATAAATCTATCAGCTAGAAACTGTCTTCGTAAAGAGAGAGGGGGATCAACACATTCTACTTGTAAGGCATTTTTAGGAGTTGATTTCATTGCGCCTGTGATAACACGTAAACAGAAATTACACTTGTAATTGCAACACACAACAAAAGCCTGTAATGGCGGTAAGTTGTCATTTTTATTGATTAATAACGTTGAACATGTTTATTTCAACTGACAACTGACAGTTCTCTTTCTATGATCAATGGTCGCTTTATGATTTACTGTCATTGCCTATAAGCATAGAGTAACTAAATCGGTAAGACGCCATTTTCTGTATATATTACTCTACTCTATGGACGCCATGTTGAAAGTCAATAAAAAAAATTGATAAACATCAATTGTTTACCACGACAGGATAAATTTAAATGAATTATCATTGAAGTAATAATATGTATTTGTATTTTGTCCGAATTCTACAGATTTTTTTTTCTTTTTTATGAAATAGTGTACATAGACCTGGCCCAATTTGAAATATCTTCTGTTTTATATAGAACCACCCCCTAGGGGTATACACTAATTCACAACTGGCGAAGTTACTCGTATACCTACATAAAAACATAAATTTAAGAATATTCTTTCTTTTTTATTTCAATTAAAAGATACCAGCAGCCAAAAACAAACAGAACGTGACGTGCTACGTTTATTTTTTATGTTAATTGGTAAATTACAAGTGTAAAGTTATGATTTGTACTCTAAGTATTATCATATCAGTTAAATACCGTGATACATTATTTAACAATTATTTAAATTGGGTTGTTTATTTTACATTTTACTATTTACACATTTTAATAACTGACCGACAGAAAATGTTAATGTGAAGTTAAAAAATAATTTTATTTAAACACTAGCTTGCCCGGGAGACGTTATTCTACCCTTTCTGGTTAGTGGCACGATGAGTTTAATTTTCACACACCCACATTTCTATCGTACATACGTATAGCTAAATCCTCTTCAAGACTAATGGAACCATCAGCAACGATGATGATAATAAACTTAAAAAAAGGAGAAAATAATCCTTTTTTTACTATTCCGCTTTTAGAGAAAATCCGTCCGGGAGTTTAACCGTGAATCGTAAACACACAATGTTTCTACAGATTTATTATACGTATAGATTCAAAATGACTTTATTTTTTGGAATAAGCGTAACAAATGAACACAATAACCGATGGTAAGTGGTTGATGTGGACCATAGACGTCTACATCTATTCTCGATTAAGAGTTAATGCAAATGCGTTGTCACTCATGAGAACTAAGATGGAATGTCTCGTTTCATAAATGAGTTTCAAATGGTATTTACCAGAAGGTTAAGTTGGCACAGATTGTAAATAAATATATATGGTTGGCATGGCTCTATGCTGCAGCTATATTATGGTTGTAGCACGAATGGGTCCGCCTAACCGGGGAAGTACTCGTAATAGCAGCTCAATATGATTCATATGGTGAGGCACTCAGTCGTGGTCCTCAAGGGTGACAACGCACATGCTTTTTGATTCTTGACTAAGGATAGATGTAGGAATGTCTATGGGCTACAGCTTACCAGGTGGACTTTGGACTCATTTATCACGCTTATTCAATAGAATAGGAATAATTCAATAGAATACCTATTATTCGACCATTTGCAAGACCCGACGTTTTACTTTTTATGTGTTAAGTAATAGTAAACCGTCATTATGTTAATATGCACTTAATTTTTACGGCTAAACGATGATTTAGATGGAGTGGCCATTGACGATAAATGATATTGGTAGTACCAAACAAAGTGAAATCAAGTACCTAACAAAATAATGAATTTAGGTCAAATCAATTTAAAGTATTTATACTCGTAGTCTTACAAGTCGCAAGGGAACGTTACTATGTTTGTTTATTTAGAGATGGTATGCTGGTTCTACTACTCGCCCAACTCTCCAATAATCCTTCCAACATTTGAAGTGTTTGTTAGACTTAAAAATTAAAGTCGGAGCCTAATTTTTACTAAAAAACACTAACAATGCTATCACCATTACTAATATTCGCTTTAACCATTCCTGGTAAGCTTAAAATGCTTGTTTTAGGAGAGGTACACGAATGTGATGGTGGTAGTCGAATGGCGGATTTGAATCTTTTGAGTTCACGGTTCGCACCCTGCCAGTAGACTACTGTCGCTATTTACTGTGCCCAGCCAAGTGATGACCTGCAGATGACGATTTTAGGGCAAAGAAGTGTCCGACTCGCTTTCCCAATGTGTTTTAGTGTACTTTTGTTTTGTCTTTGTCTTTTAGTGGATTTGTCTCGCCTTGTTTCGTGTCTAGGTTTTCCTACGATGTTTTGAATGCACGCGAACATGGTAAATCAGCACTTAAGAGGATACCTTGAAAATGAATCGAAGTTTTGGGGGCGTGGCTTATTCTTTTGTCGGTGAAGCTAACGGACGGCTGCGGGAGTGTCAAAATGAAAGTGATGCAATGACTTCATAGTACGCAAATTATGAGATAGCCATACCGAGCAAGCGTTCGAAAAAAAAACTAAGTAAGCGCCAAACAACATTTTTATTTATTATAACAAAACTTCGTTATAGATTGAAAAACTGGTTTATGAGAACTTAGATATGATTATTTACTATGCCTTAAAAATAATTTCATGAAATTATTCGTAAGAATATTGTGATGCCATCGAGAAATGTAAATAATTAGATCCTACTTTGCAATTTTTTTCCATTGAGAAAATTACATGATATCGTGTTTTCCTATTATGTAATCCAAGGTCATATGGTCAAAAATCATATACCAAAATTTTGGTTTGTAATCTGTAAAACTTAAAAAAATATATTAAATAGAAAAATCACCAAATTTTGAGGTATCACCTTAAAATTACTATTAACAATTTCAATGGTGCTGGTGAGTGCTTATCCCCTGAGCTACGACGTCTCTCGGCAGTGCTTAAGTTAGTTATATACGTGGCCGAGCCGCATTGCATGGAGAACAGCTGTAGCTTAATTGGGTCGGTCGAGAATACCAGTGTGAAATAGCCCCATCATGCTGTGGTGTTTTCTATGGTAAGTTTAGAGAACCAGAAACCATGTTTAATATTAATTAGACGTTCTATATTACCCTACATTTGTAATCCTTAAGTTTAGCACCGCGTTCTGCATTTTAATTCTCAACCGAGAATATATGTAGGTGTAAAAATCAGCGACAAAATGTATTGAAATTTAAATCATGTGCACCCTACTTTACGCGTGACAAGTATCAATGAATTTGTAACGCTCTTGACCTTGAACCGGCCGCTAAGTAAAAGCGCAGTTTTATGACTTCGCCAAGTGAGTAGTATTCACAGAAATCGTAATAATTACGATTTCTGTGGAGTATTTAATAAAAGATCAATTTGATTAAATTTTAATTAAAAATAGTTTTTAATTGACATTTAATCAAATTGATTATTATAACAAATTGATAAACATATTTTTTTTTTTGAGAAATATCTATTCCATACGCTTATAACGTAGTTATTCTATTATAATCTATTTTTCCCTTTAGTAAAAAAAATTCTAAGATATGTAAGCTCCGAATTCAGGAGCTATTGTGTGGATTATTTTATTTTTATTTCCGTTTCCGTTGCACTTTTTTTAAGTTTAATTATTTTATCCTTTCCAGTTAAGTCACAAATTAAAGATAACAACTAAAATGTCATTTAAATAGTTACATTTAAAGCTTCTCTCCCAATTTTATTTGCAGTTTTTTTTTCTTATTTTTACATAGGACAACTGAAGGCAAAAATCCGTTTCCACGAAATCGGTGAATACATAAAAAACCAACGCATCAAATTCAACTACTCCTCGAGCTTGGAACTCAGTTAAAAACAACACTATATTTAATCGAAAAGTAAAGCAATTGAGAAATGTTGTTTTAATGCATCAGACATTGTGAGTGGACTCTAATCACACAAAAACCGAAGTCGGCACTTGAGTGTTGTAATTTTGTGCACATATATAAATGACGGTAATTTTAAGAATTTCCTTGACACAAATACAACGAAAACTGTCGAGTAAATTTATCATTTACACGTGAATACTGTAGAAATACATACGACCATTATTTTAAATAATTAATAAATATATTAATAAAATGGAAGTGTCTGTGTGATAAGAATAATAATATATCATCCGAACTGATTTTCGGTTATAGCGGCCAGTATCAACGGGGACTAGCCATCGGCGCAGGACAGGATTATAGTGCCCAAGTGTATGCGCAAGTACAGGTGCACTCTCTATTCCCTTACACTATTAGTGCCGACCCCTTACCCTATGAGGTCCGATGGGACGGTAAAGCGACACAACCGGAGAGAGATCAGGTGCAGGACCAACGAGGTTTACATGCTTTCCGAGACACGGGGGTGAGACACCGCCAACTTCCTGACTCCGGGCCACGACTGAGAATTTCTTGACGGAAAAACTCAATATTATTTTTGTCCCGACCCGGGACTCGAACCCAGGTGTTGATAGATAGTGAGTAATGCGAGGAGTAATTTAGGCTATATTTTATCCGAAAATATTGCTGTTTTTTTTTGATGAATCGAAAAATTGTTACGAAATTGGCCTTTGCTGTCTATATTAAATTTCACCTCCCATTAGAAGATTCCATGCAGGCGAATCCAGGACTGGTCTCCAGTTTTAAATTAATATGTAGTTAATGTCTGGGTAATTTACGCGTTGACTCTCACACCTTTGTAATGTTTAACCCTTTCCCCGTCCCATGGTTATGTATGAACATTACTATTGTTTGAACTATTGTGTCTGTTTCGCGTACAGAGAACTTGTTAACACATATAAGATTATGTTTGAAGGAGAATGATCCGACTTGACCGGATTACAACCACGTTCTAACAGAATGAAGTTCAAAGTTACAGCCTATATAGTTCCCACTGCTGGGCACAGGCCTACTCTCATTTCTGAGGAGTTTAGGGCAATGAAGTGTCCGCCGCGTTGTCCAAATGCGTGTTGGCGAACTTCACACGTCTTCGTAATATTTTTTTTGTTCTTATTTCTCAGACATGCAAGTTTGCTTACTATGTTTTCCTTCACCACCGAGGACGTCGTAAATCAGCACTTAAAATTGAATTTAATAATTTCATTGTCGCCGACGGGGATTGAACCCGGTTGCTCGCATACTAGGAAATTTACAGCGAGAGCTAACCATCTGAGACACCACGGTTTCTTCTCCTAACAGAGTAATTAACGTGGTAGAGCCACGCTGCAGCTACATTTATTGTATAGTTGTAGCACGAACGATACAGCGTAGTGATTACTTTCATAAACTACAGGTTAGGGCTAAATGAAATTCACCTGCGGCTCCCATACTCGTGGGGACTGTGGTAGTTATTATGACAGATAGTGCACCACCTCTATCTACTCTCACCTCTATCTTGGCCCCTAGGAGTCGTGGAGAATGTGTACCTATCTAAAGACGGGATAGTCCGCGTTGTAACCGTTAAGACGGGTAAGGGCAGTTTCATACGTCCAGTGGTGGGTTACGCCCATTACCAAATCAATAATGACTAGCTTAACATTTAAATACATACCTATATTATATATATTTGGTTACCAATTATAGTGTAAACTTAAACTAATAGTAAATAATTCTTATACTTTATATGCAGAGTCTTATTTTATAACCACAGTCTTTAATATTTGTATCATTGTATCTTGGATCACAGTTATAGAGGTATTGTTTATCTTATTTATTTTATAACTATTTATTCATTGATGAGTCGGCTCGGCCGGGGAAGGACCACGCTCTCACAGAATACCAGCGTAAAATAGCAACTTAACGCTGCTGTGTTCCATATGGTGACTGAAGAAAACCGGAAACCATTTTTACTGGAAAAGAGGCATTCCATCTTAGTCCTCACGGCTGGCAATAAATCATTTTCATTCGCATATGAGGATAGATGTAGATGTCTATGGGCCACAGCAACCACTTACCATTAGTTGGACTGTGTGCTCGCTTGTCACCTTTATCCTATAAAAAAGATTGGGTAAAATAGCAGCATAATGCTGCTGTGTTTCGTATGATGAGTTGCATGAAAGTCCGTGGAGCCCAAACTCATCGACGCTGCTATCACAGGGGCACTGATGAGGTTGACAAATTGCCACTCCTAGCCGGATTCCTACGGCGATGCGCAAGCTTTCCCCATCAAGCAATGTGCCGAGATTACTTAATGGTAGAGCAATTAACCAGTGGCTAGATTCCTTAGTCGAAACAGCTAGAAGGCCATCCTGATCTTGTTGACTGTAGAAATTTTGAAATAAATGTTTCTCGACACTCCGTACCAACGGAGTATCCCACTATTTTTGTTGGTTAAGAGCGTTAGCCATGTTTGCCTTGCCTCCGCAGTAAAGCACAGGTCTACTTTATTATTTAAAATTGTGTTACATAGATCATTGACACTATGCACGGAAGCAAGGAACGCAGGCAATGCGACGCTAGAAATATTTCTTACACCAATACCACCAAATTTGATATGTAAAGTGGCTTGATTCCAGGCTATTGTATTTAATCTCAAATTTAGAATTTTTTCTAAAGCTATTTTAAGATTATCAATATCTTTTAAAATATCCGAACATTTCCAGACTGGACTTGAGCGTAACAAGTATGTAAATTTAGGTACAAGGAGACAATATTTTAAAATGGTAAGGGCAATATGGGGGTTAAAATATATAATTTATCAACGTGATTTAAAAATTGACCAAATTTTGTTTTTAAAACAGGTTTAATAATATGGAAAAACAACGGAATACCGAGCCGGTAAAGCGATTCCGAATTGACAGTTTTTATTCCTGGAGAAATCTGATTGAAATTTTGAATTAAGGTATCTGTGTTAGAATTAGATAAATTATTAGAAATAAATATTTCACATTTATTGGTATTTGGTTGAAGACCAATATTTTTAAAATTTTGAAAAATATGAGTAAGATCATTAAGGACGTCATCTGCTTTACCTCCCAGTGTACCATCGTCCAGATACCAGACATTCAGCTTGGATTTTAAATTTGAAATAATAGGTTGAATTCCCAAACTGAAAAGAGCTGGACCTAATGGATCACCCTGCTGAACACCGACAGCAGACTCAATAATATGGTTTTGATAAAACAAGTTTGAATTTTCACTGTAACATTGCCAAACGTAATGACATATTTCCTATCCTATCAATAGAGTTAAAAGCATTTCTAAGATCAACCTTCAAAAGAACATCTGCATTGGAATTAGTTAAGAAAGTACGCACCGAATGTACCGCCGCCTCACAGCCACCTTTGGTGCCAAAGTCTAGTTGAGTAGGTTGTAATTTTTTCTTAAGGTTTGAGATTATGTGCCTGCAAGCTAATTTTGAAGTTAAGCGTCGAAATGTAGAACCAACAGCAATAGGACGGATACCGTTATCCTTTTTTTGAAGGCACACAATCTTGCCCCATATAAGTAGGGAATGAAATTGGGATTGACATTACCAGAAAGCATAAAATTACATAATTTTGTAATGTCATTAAGACGTACCCTACCGGCGTCACCGGCAAATACGCTTACAAGATCTTTGAGATGCTGAGGCGTAATCCCGTCAATGCCGCCGGCAGAGCCATTCGAAAATGACAATATTGCGTCTAAAGTGTCTTTTTCTGAAATTTGTAAAGGTTGCATAGAAGTATTGGGAGGCAGCGGTAAATTCTGGGAAGTATTGACCGAAGGATGTTTCTGACGAAGGCCTTCAAGAGTTTCGACATTACGAGGAGCGAGGATGTCATCTGAGAATAGAATACGGGATGCATTTTTTAAGTCGCCGTCCATTACTTTTGATTCAACTACTTTTTTTAAATCAAATCTAGGATAAGGTCGAGAGAAATTAGTATTAATCGGGTAATCCAAATTTTGAAAAGAATTTTCTTTTAGTTGAGACGTAATTGATTTATTTATTGTTTTATTAAAATGAAAATGGGAATACGCGAATGTAAATAATTTTTGCCAACTCTTTTCACAATTCGTTAGACAATTTTGAATAGTGAATGATAATGCTTTTGCAAAGTTGCATCCTCGCACCTCTGGGAATCCTTTTAACCACTGGTACGTTACTATACAAATTGTATAATTGTTCCGAAAAAAGTGAAGTATTTGTGTCATTAGGTATATTACCAGAAGAGTCATGAATTTCTACGGTAGGCTGTGAAGCCGAAATATTCAAAATATTCGGGATAATTTCAAATAAAAGTAGAAGCCATATTTAGTCATATCGGACAACAAAAATGTATGTTTTTTTAGGTTTGTTTTCGAAATAAAAATAATTTAGAAATGGCAAAAATTAAATTATAATTTTATTCATTTTTTTTAGTTTAAAAATACGAAAAAATGTGCAATACATTCTTATCTTTAAAAATTCAGAGAGTAATCATAACTACAGCCATTGAATCATAAGATTAGTTTATTTTCTAATTGATTCACCTTCTAAGGTGAATCAATTAGAAAATAAACTAATCGTAAATGTAATAGATTACCTTAGGTAATTATTACATAACAAAACATGTTATTACATGTTATTGAAAAAATATATGAACTGCCGTCCGTTTATCTGTGCGTCAGTGTCTTCTCGTCTAATAGAAATTTCAGCAATAGATTGAGACATATAGTATTAAATAAGATTCCATTTAGTGTAAGGAGGAAAGTTATTAATGAAAGTCGATCAGATTCTCTGTTTTTTGTCTTGTAAATATTACCGTTACTCTTTCATATCTTTTAATTTTAGTTTTTAACATAATAAGCGTGTAAGGCGTGCACTTTTGGATTTTCCTAATATTTTTTGAATCAAAAATAAATGGTCGCAGGAACACCGTACCTAATTGTGCAGTAGTGTAAGACTTTTATTATCATTCCGTTATACGTGTTAAATAAATGAAGACATTAAAATAAAATAGCTACTCACACAAAATTCATACAGACATCCGGTATAATAAGATTTTTGTTTATAAAGTAACTCCTATTGAACATTTTTTTAAATGTTGAATAATTCATAAGAGAATTATCTTTTAAGCGGTAGCAAATCATACCATAACAGATAATATTGCGAGTAAGTATAATATACAATAGTAAGTATTATTAGTATATGGGTTTCGAGTTTGTACAAACCCAATGTTTTTACACAAAAAACATTGGGTTATTTTTAAACAATTGCACTTATCTTACACCACGGTAATATTATCTATACAGTATTGTAACTCGGCCGTATCTTTGAAATAAATGCCTACAGCAGCGCGGTACGTAAACATGCAATAGGGCTGCCTGCCTTCAGCATTACATTTGCCTACTTTGTGTTTCCATCTAGTTTTATGATAGTAAATATACTTTTTTTACATAATCAAATATAATAAGTACTTTGAAAATTCAATAGGAAGTGTTCAATAAAAATGCGTATCGTTTTTTGATTGGTAGATTTAATTAAAAAACCATGTTTATGTTTGAATAACAAATCGGTCTTATGAATTTGCGACCGAAAAATATTTGCGCCTCGGCTAACGTACGAATTACTTTATTATTAAATCTTTAAGTATAAAAAAATCCGCATTATAATACAAAGCTTAATTAAAAATTATTTTGGGAAACATGGACAAGGTGGAGAAAAGTAATATCTTTTACTTTGATAAAGAGGTATCTATAACCAAGTAAAAGATATTTTATAATTTATATGTTTGGTTTTAAATGAAGTTCGCATTTATTATTTCTTTATTTCTATTCTATTATTTATTTCCTCCATTTTTATATATATTCCACAAAATCATCACTGCGGCACTCACGACGGTCTGCATGCCGAGATCGAGGCGCGTAGGCATAGCTCTCGCTTCGTCCGTTTGTATGAAGTTGGAATACTGTATAGATAAAATTACCGTGCTTACACCAAGGTTTAAATGTATGATGCATACTTCATATGAGTCAATTAAATTCAGATTGCGCTCGGGATAATGAGATCCTGCTGCATATGCTAACGGTTTTAGCAATTATCTCAATTGATTAAAATCTTAAAGCCCTATAGCTCAATTCGCTTAGATTGATGTACATCTTTATTAACAAACAGCTCTGAAGGCTAACTTTAATTTTATAAGTAAACCGGCATTGGCCTAAATCTATATTAATAAAGAGAAAATACTCTTTGTTTTTTGTTTGTATGTTTGTACCGAATAAGCTCTGAAACTACTGGACCGATTTAAACCATTATTTTACCAATAGAAAGCAAAATTATCAGGAAATAAAATAAGTTATAATGTATTTTCAAAAAAATGGAAATCATGAAGAAAATTGCAAAATGTAACCTAAATTAATAAAAATTTGCCTAAAAATACATTATTTGCCGTGCGCTGTGAAAGCTATTGATGATACGTAAAAATTATGTACTACATGATTAAAGGAGTCATTATTACCTACAAAAATGTCCGCAAGGGAATAAATCTAACTATCATAGTCAAGTCACAATCGTGGAATACTATATTATATATGTATTATAGTATTCTATGGTCACAATAGTAGCTTTTGTGTTCCAAAATTTAATTAGGTCGCCAGTAGAATATTTGGTTGCAATCGTATCGTAGTATTAATTCTTATTCTAATACATAACTTTATCATCAAGGGTATTCATTTAGCAGTGAAAAACTTTTTAATTCACTCGAATCGAACATTTAATTTCGAAGTTATCACGAGTATAAAAATACACGAACCGTTTCACGCCTTTTTTTGGGGGGGGGGGGGTTTTTTGTTTTTTATCAACATTTTTTTTTTTTTTTTTTTTTTTTTTTTTTTGTTTTTTTTTTTTTTTGTTTTGTGGGGGGGTTCTTTTTAGGGGTTTATCCACTTACCACCAAGTGGACTGTGCACTTGTTTGTCACCCTTATTCTATAAAAAAATATTTTCTATAGTACGTGAGGGTAGTATGGTCATCCGGTTAATATGGTTACTTTCTAATAACTCAAAAACTACAGCCATGTTTGCATGGCTTTGTGATACGATAGCTCTTCATTAGTCCATCAAATAATAAAAGGTCAAAAGGGCGTTGCTTTATCAACGCCATTTTGACAGTTATGTAAATATTTTAGTTGATTTTAGTGTCGTGTAGTGTAGTTAGTTTTTTTTAAATGTTTTAATTTTGAATTATTCCTACTTAATGCAAAAGCTTATTTGTTTGTTTTTTTTTAAAATATGGTAGTTATAGTATACAACTTTGTGTTTTGCTTCTGTCCTACTCCTAGTTTTGGTTTTATAGGGCGGTAAAGCTTAAGGGGTAGGCATATTACACACACGTACCTTACATATTTCTTTTTCATGTACAAATATTACAAAGTAAATATAGAAAAACTAGTTTACTCTTGGCATTGCTCTCTGTATCTGTTCGTAAAGTTTTATAACAATTGCTTCAGCCATTCCAAAACATTAGCCCGGATATACAGACAGATAGACAAACAAAAAATCTATAGATGGTTGTTTATATCTTAATAGCATGGATAACCCCCTTGAGTTCAATAGAAACCAGCAATTTCAATAGTAAGGGGAGGGCTATTTAAGATTTGGAATTTGAATCGGCTATAAAAAAAACTAATGAATATTTTCATCAAGCTTACGCGTTTATTAGAAAGATCGAACCTTTCCATTAAGGAATAGAAGACATCATTTAAATGACTGCCACGGCTAGCCTTATGGACGACACACACGGTCAGTTCAACTGTTAACGCCGCAAACTACTGATATAATTTAAACTCCTTTTTTTAATTTACTTTTAAGGCGAAAATACAACCTCAAGCCAAAAAGCTGATAGCGTATTCGGACAGTGGACCAACATAAGCGTTTGGCTCTAACGTACGTTCTGGGGTTTCAATCCCGCTAAAACATCCCCACGATAACATAACATATATATATATATATATATATATATATATATATATATATATATATATATATATATATATATATATATATATATATACAACATGTAACAAAAACCCTGTGGTTCCCGTTAAGTGTGTTATCAGAATCAGTATCCAAGCATATAGAAAAAATTTTTTTTTGAAAAAAAAAACATTTAAAAAAAAAATTTTAATAACAAAAAAATTTATTTGCAAATTGTATGTGGTTTTATTTCCTTTAACTCACACGAGTATCGGTAATGCGGGGTCTTTGACAATCCTCTTACTCCTCGGCCAATGCAGAGATAATAAAACCACATACAATTTGCAAATTATTTTTTTTTCAATAAAATATTTTTTAAATGTTTTTTCTTTTTGGAAAAAAATTATTTCTATATGCTTGGATACTGATTCTGATAACGCAGTTAACGGGAACCACAAGGTTTTTGTTACATGTGTAGGTATATATATATATATATATATATATATATATACATATATATATATATATATATATATATATATATGTATATATATATATACATATATATATATACATGCATCGTTTTCGGGACACCTGAGATTTTGAGTGAGATTGAGAGGTTCTATGGGCAGCTGTACACATCATCGTTGGAGCCACACGCAAGTGTGAGTAACGATCCAAGAAGAAGATCCAAGAGCAAGTCTTATCCGACACTATTCCGATGATATCCCGGACGTCAGTCTAAGCGAGATTAGAATGGCTCTCCAGCACCTTAAAAACGGCAGGGCCCCAGGTGAGGATGGAATTACAGCGGAGCTTCTGAAAGCGGGTGGAACACCGGTACTTGAAGTCCTTCAGAAGCTCTTCAATTCCGTCCTCCATGGTGGCACTACTCCAAAGGCGTGGAGCAGAAGTGCGGTGGTCTTGTTCTTTAAGAAAGGCGACAACGCTCTCTTGAAGAACTACAGACCGATTTCCCTTCTGAGCCGCGTCTACGTGCTGTTTTCGAGAGTCATTACGAATCGTCTCGCACGCAGACTCGACGACTTCCAGCCTCCCGAACAAGCCGGTTTCCGAAAAGGCTTCAGTACCATAGACCACATACATACCCTGCGGCAGATTGTACAGAAGACTGAAGAGTACAATTTGCCACTTTGCCTGGCGTATGTGGACTATGAGAAAGCCTTTGATTCCGTCGAAATTTGGGCGGTGCTGCAGTCCCTTCAGCGGTGCCAAGTTGACTGTCGGTATATCGAAGTGCGGAAGTGTTTGTACAGTAGGGCTACGATGGCTATCCGAGTACAGAACCAGAGCTCGAAACCTATCCAACTGCAGAGAGGTGTAAGACAGGGTGACGTTATATCCCCGAAACTCTTCACCGCTGCTTTGGAAGACGTTTTCAAGCTACTGGACTGGAAAGGATACGGTATTAACATCAATGGCGAGTACATCACTCACCTTCGATTTGCCGACGATATAGTCCTTACGGCAGAATCGCTGGAGGACTTAAGCACTATGCTCAATGACCTCAATAGTGCCTCCCAACGGATAGGTCTTAAGATGAACATGGACAAAACAAAGATCATGTTTAATGTCCATGTCACACCTATGCCGGTAGTTGTTGGGAGCACTATGCTCGAAGTTGTTGACGAGTACGTTTACCTGGGACAAATAGTCCGACTAGGTAAGTCCAACTTCGACCGAGAGGTCAATCGACGGATTCAACTCGGCTGGGCAGCGTTCGGGAAATTACGACACATCTTCTCGTCAGGTATACCTCAATCTCTGAAAACTAAAGTGTACAACCAGTGCGTGTTGCCAGTGATGACTTACGGATCAGAGACGTGGTCTTTCACTGCTGGCCGTATGAGGACGCTCAAGGTCGCTCAGCGAGCTATGGAGAGGGCTATGCTCGGAGTTTCTCTGCGTGATAGACTCAGAAATGAGGATATCCGCAGTAAAACCAGAGTGACCGACATAGCCCAACGGATTAGTAAGCTGAAGTGGCAATGGGCCGGCCATATAGCTCGAAGAACCGATAACCGATGGGGAAGAAAGGTTCTCGACTGGCAGCCTCGTACCGGTAGGCGTAGTGTAGGGCGACCCCCCACTAGATGGAGTGACGACCTGGTAAGATACGCAGGAAGTCGATGGATGCAGGTGGCTCAGGACCGTGCTTTGTGGCATTACTTGGGGGAGGCCTATGTTCAGCAGTGGACTTGTGAAGGGCTGTGATGATGATGATGATGATGATACATATATACAAATATATAAACATAATTATTGAATGGATCTTGCTAATCTGCTACATTTCATAAAATATAAAAAAGAAGATATTCCATCACTTTTTACGAACGTTCCCTTTCCGCACGGATTCGGATTCATGCGATTTAAGGTAAGTACTGTTGAAAAACGGGTTTTCCCAACGATTCTCAGCACCATCCATGTATTTTCCGCATTCCTAAAGACACAGCTATTTTATATATTTATATTATACAAACAAGCATTCTCATTTTTATCTCGCTTAAGACTGATGTGCTGGGTAATTGCTTGTATTTCGACCACCAATACGAAATGATACATATATTACTGTAACCGTAATTATTTTCATTATATAATGCAAGCACCTAAATGATTTATCTATAGATTTTTTTTATAGAGGAGGGGTCAAACGAGCACGTGGTTCACCTGATGGTATGACTACCGCCGCCTGTGTACAACTGCAATATCAGGGGAAATGATGGTGCGTTGCCGGCCTTTTATAAATGTGTAGACTAATTTATTAAAGGTCTAATTCGTGTCCGCCCAGAAAAATCGTTGGGTGACAATAAGCTATAAATAACCTTTAAAAGTCTTAATACGAATATGAAAATATTGAAATGTACCTATATATTTTTTTTTAAATTTTGAAATAATTTTCCATAATTGATTCGTATAATATGATCCTCATTTCTTTTCACCCAAATTATTATAGAATATATAATATCTAACGCATTATTTTTCTATACAAGGTAGACGCGGTTAACAATGACATTAGGGCGTCGAACATCTCGGTCCCCCCGTGACCATGGGTGCTGTAAAATGCTTCAAACGTCAGCAATATAAAATAAGTTAATATACACGACAAAATCCGTAAAAACTAGTTTTATTTAAAAGTATTTCTAGTTATTATTATTTAATATAATTTATTGTTTATTATGGATATTTATTAAGTTTGTCTTTTTTAATATTTTTCTTTATGAACCTTCCTACTGAAAGCTATTTCAGTAAATTATCGAATATGTAGAATCTTTGTACGAACTCACTTTATTATTGTTTTTGTGTCTTTTTTATACAATAAGGGTAACAATCGAGCACACAGTCCACCTGAATGATAAGAAAATGCTGTGACCCATACAAATCTACATCTATCCTCCATTAAGAGAACTAAGATGGAATGCATCTTTTTCAATAAAAAGGTTTTCCAGTTCTCTACACTCACGATACGAAACACAGCAGTATTAAGCTGCTATTTTACGCTTGTATTCTGTGAGAGCATGTCCCTTTCCCGGTCGAGGTGACCCATTCGTGCTACAAGCATAATATCGCTGCAGCGTGACTCTAACATTGTATTTATTATTTTATTATAAGTTGTAATTATTGTTAAATAAATAATAGTAAGGCTAATACATAAGCAAACAAAAGAAAGCTCACGAAGTGAACGACATGTAGGGAGGTCTGCCGACCGAAATTATTTCTACAGTCGTCTCTGCGAACGGGCTAATCCCAGTCAGCCCCTCGGGTTATCTGAGGCGGCTAACGACGCCGCAAAGGTTTTGCTCTTGCGAGCTTTAACTAGCCTAAATTGATAAACAAACATCGACTTTAGCTTTTAACGGCAAATATCTATAGGGAAGGCCTGCGCTCCGTCTAATAAACTAGTCTAGCTAAGTCTGATTTATGGTTCAAACTTAGTCCAGTTTTAGGTACGGTAGTACGGTTGGACAAATAGCTTAGTGCCAGCATAAAATAATTTTAAGAATTTGTTAAGCCATTTGTAAAGTAAATTTAAAAGTTGTTTGTTGTTAAGAATTTGTTAAGCACTTTATCATAATACTTTTGTCTTTTACATCATAATATGACGATTTCTTATATTTACGCGAACACTACACATTGAAATAATACTAGTTTTTACGGAATTTATCGCGTATATTTAACTTTTTAATACCCGACGTTTCGAACGCTTTACAGCACTCATGGTCACGGGCAGGACTGAGATGTTCAACGTCCATATGTCATAGTTAACCGCGGTTACCATAGATTAAAATTTAACTAGATCAAAAGTTAAATTTTAATCTATGGTAACCGCGGTTAACTATGACATATGGACGTTGAACATCTCAGTCCTGCCCGTGACCATGAGTGCTGTAAAGCGTTCGAAACGTCGGGTATTAAAAGTTAAATATACGCGATAAATTCCGTAAAAACTAGTATTATTTCAATCATAATATGACGCTCATCTGGGAGGGGGAGGGAGACTGGATAAAATTTAATTTGCTGTAAAACATACATATGCCGATAGATAAAAGTACTAAATTAATTTTGCAAATTTTTTAGCTAAAATGATTGAACTAAATGAGGGAAGTGTCATGTCATGTCGCGCGGGGCAAACTCGTGATATACGGGGGTGAAACCGCGTGGCATAGCCGTTTATTCCGGCTAATCTCCGAAATGGCTGAACCAATTTTTTTTAAACTTTCACTGGTAGATATCTGATGTTATAAGGAGTAACTTAAGCTACTTTTATTCTGGAAAAAAATTGGGGTTTTTACGCAAAAAATTTAAACCCATGAAATTAAATCGTAATAAATTCCACGCGCATGAAGTCGCGGCGAACAGCTAGTATTTGATAAGGTTAAATGGTTACTGTTGAAAGGAAAATAGTTAAGTTTTAAGATTATTGCCGGTTCGACTGTAGGGACCTATTAAAAATATTTTGACGTTTACTGTGCAAAGGATAATAAAATTTTCTATTGACTGTTAAACGCTGTTTCTTCTTTGATCGTGTTTTAAAGGATTAATATCAAAATTTAAACTGATGCACGTTTAATTTTACTTAAATATTGTATATTCTAACCAAAGTTTTTATATACCAAAATTGGTGAAATATGTGATACATTATTATTGATGATACATTACATTATTACATTGGGTGATAAATTATTCTTTAAAAAACATCTTCAAAAAATATTTCTTGTGAATAAATTTATTATTATTATTATTAAAACTATCTCAAACTAAATAAAAAGCGTAAAATAATAGTGCTATGTTAGCGCTAATTACCTTAAGGCGACACCGTGAAAAAATGCATCTCCTTTCATCGAATAGTATAGAACTATGACACCACTAACGAAAGTGGAATTTTGATATAGGTAAATTCATGTCTTTATCTTGAATTTGATTGTTCAAAAACACGATTGTACCTCTCAAAAATCACTCACCTCTAAAAAATCACTATAGTTGAAATTATAACGAAATTACTTAATCTATATGCTTGGGAATCACTCCAAATATATTCATAACATCAATATTCATAATTTACTTGCTCATTATTTTGATTACTTAAATCAATAATTTTTAAAAAATATATTTTAAGATTCTGACAATTTCTAAGCGCTTTTAATCGTCGCGGGCGCTACGTTATTTTAGAACTTATGACGGCGTTTTTTCAAGTTTTTATAGAAATTATGTATTCACTCGGATCAGTACGGCGATAGCCTTTTCGATGTGTCGTCTTAAGCTCCCCATTGATTGCCTTTTGGGGACATTATTTGCCGTAGTTATCACTGTTAGCAGGAGGGTCGGCAGTACCGCAGTTTTTTTATATATTTAAGATGTTATTAGGAAAACATTGCTGCAAATCTTCTAGTTTGTTACAATCTGTCAACTCTTACAATATCTACGGGACAATATGGAGTAGAAGATATCCTTACACCGCCCTTTTAACTGCCCCTTTAAAATTAGTACCATGTTAAATTTAGCTTCGATACAATTATAAACACATTAAAATCAAGTCTCAAGTTTGTTTGTATAAGTATTTAATTTAAATACATGCCTTAAGTGTGTGGATATTACTATATAAGGTATTGATTAAATTTTGCAAATAAACCTTGATTACGTTTTATTTAAAATGTGATAGTAGTAAATTTTTATGTAAAAAATCTCATTAAGGGCTTAAAGTATTGATTTAATTTGCATTTCCAAACGTAACTATGAGTAATATTAAAATTTAAGATAACCTGAAAAACACTCATTGATTATGAGATGTGATAATTGTACAAATAAATAACCTGATCCTGATTAAAATACAAGGATAAAGTTTTTAAATATTATATTGCCATCGGTTCTTAATACGAAAGCAAATTTTCAAGTCAATCTATACGTTGGTGGAAATGACATTAAAAGATTTCTCTACATAGATAGATATCGCGAAGCGATCACGCGAAGGCACTACAAACATATTTAAAAAAAAACCTTTAATATAATAAAACATAAAATGTGGAATATTTTCATTTAAAAATTATCTAATTTTTTTTAAATATTCTAGTGATAGTTAAATTTATACGTTTAAGTAAAATAACAGGAGTTTTACTCACAATTTAAGGACGTGGAAAAGCACTGAAAATATGTCACAAAGCACAAAGTTTTCAGCTGTCACTGACACAATATCCCGCGCGTTTTCGGTCCAGATGCAAGTCTATGCACAAAGGTAGGGGCAATGCGCACTGCCTGTACATTCGAACACTAGCAATTTATATAGGAGTTGGGTAATCGTATCGCTTTGCCGTCGAAACGCAGGTGACGTGCCGTTCAGATTCTTATTACAGGCCTTAGATATTTTTTTTTCTATTTACTCTAAAGTTAGTTTGCGATTTAACGATGTTGAATTGCAATTCTATGAAAACTTAACCTCAAATACCTTATATAGTTGTAGTACGAATTGGTCGGCTTGACCGGGGAAGGACCACGCTCTCACAGAATACTAGCGTAAAATAGTAGCTTAATGCAGCTGTGTTTCGTATGGCGAGTGTAGAGAACCGGAGATCCTTTTTACTGGAAATGTGGCATTCCATCTCAGTCCTCACGGGTGACAACGCTTCTGCATTTTGATTCGTAATCGAGGATACTTGTAGGTGTCTATGGGTCACAGCAACCACTTACCATCAGGTGGACTGTGTGCTCGTTTGTCACCCTGTCTTATAAAAAAAACTTTTAAAAGGTGTAAGTACCTAATGTCTCTTATAGAAAAAAAAAACTATATTACCCTTACCGATGCCGTCTGTTTACCGTGTAGGGGCGGTGTAAGAATATCAATTACCCTATAGGACCTCGTGGGTGTCGTAAGAGGCTACAGAGGGAAATGAATCAGGAGATGGGCAGCAGCATCTTCTTCGTAATGACTTTAAAAAAATTGTGCTTGCCAACCCGCTTGCCAAGCGTGGCGGCAACTATGGCAAATATCCCCTATAAGGCAATCTATGGGAAATGTAGCAGTAACGGTACAGCCTATCAATAGTGCATCACTGGACGTGGACCTCCCCCATTGATTGCCTTATAGGGTGGATCTCTACACAGTCAACATAAGACCCTTTTAAAAATGAGATGTTTTGTTGAAAATAATAGATATAATATCATCAAAATTAAAAATAAACGCAGTAAAACCGTGCCGCAGCTATATTGTAATTGTAGCATTAATGGGACGGCACGACCGGGGAAGGAACACGCTCTCACAGAATACCAGCGTAAAATAGCAGCTTAAGTCCGCTGTTTTTCATTTGGTGAGTGTAGAAAATGGGAGACCCTTTTTACTGGAAACGAAGCAGCCCATCTAATCCTCTGGGATGATAACGCATATGCATTTTGATTCTTAATCGAAGATAGATCTAGGTGTCTATGGGATCCAACATATTCTTAACATCAGACTGTGCTTTTTATCAACCTTATTCTATAAAAAAAATTATTACGGGCTTAATGACGCTAAATTTCCTTCAACAATCAGGGAAGTTAATAAACCCTGAAGCAAACTTATATATGACAACATTACGAATAAGCAAACATTTTTCCTTGTATGGTATTTGCCTGGATGAACGATCTTTATTAGATCTACTTATTATTTTCTTAGTGACCCATCCAGAAAAACTTGGAAAGTAAAATAATATCCTTATGTATATATATATATATATATATATATATATATATTAATATATATATATATATATATGTGTGTGTGTGTGTGTGTGTGTCTACGTATATTTGGCACACACAAATTAAATCTGTGTTGGCACAGAACTCCTCCTAAAAGGCTGGACCCATTTTGATGAAATTATTGTGTGTTTTTATTGCGTCCCTAGCATGTTTGGCTTAAATTCGATTGCACCCAGTAGGTGGTGCTGTTGTTGAAATTCAGGAATCATCTCTGCACAGCCGGGGCGTATCGCTATTCTAATTATAAGTTATCATCCAAATCGTTGGAGCCGTAGAGGTGAAGAAGCAAAGATAACTTAGTCCCAGATCTTTAACTTTTAACTTTAGGAATTAAAAATTTTGTGTTATAATCATCGAATTAAAATATGTACGATATAATTTTTTTTAAGTTTTTAAAAAACGCTATCGCCACACTAGGAATTTCTTCTGTATCGTGTGTGTTTACAAACATAAATTTTACAAGGAAATTACAACATCCAGACCCGGAACAATTATTTGCAGCCCATACAGATATTTGTTCCGTGCAGGATTCGAACTCGCGGCCCTTAGCGCTGTAACTCATTGCTAAGCGACTGCGACACGGAGCCGCCAACTTGATTTATTTATTTTTTATTCTGGTAAATAATGGCGACTTTCCGTCCCAGTACTAGACGTTATCAACTTTGCTTATGCAACAGAATTGCATTATTGTATCAGTAGCATAATGATCAAGGGTACGGTCTGTAAATTCGGAAAGTCGCGGGTTCAAATCCGCCATTTGACAACTGGCGTTTTAGGCTTACTTAGAGTGGTTAACAGAAGTATACTACTATCCCTTTTATATTTTGGGTTATATATAAATAAACTTCATATATTATATTAAAGGGATATAACATATGATGACATAAAATATATGAAGTTTCATCTACCCGCCTGGCTTTGCATTGGTAGGATCTATTAATGACGCATTATTTAGATATAAGAATAGTTCATCAAAGACATTTTTTATCAATTTACCGATTTCTCAAAAAATCTCCTTTTTTTAGATAAAACACACCTTTAATGAAACCTGGTATTGCAGGTGTAGGTACAGGTGGGCTGTAAGTTAAAAATGAAATTCCTCTTACATATTACCACAGACTCTAAACAGAACTCGAAATTCCATCCTCACCAACTCGATGGATGGTGGTGGTACTGTGCGATTTAGGCGTAAATTTTTGCTTCGCACAAAAAAACTGTGGAAATTACAATAGTACCGATACTTATGGACTTAGGGACCTTCAAGACATGAGCCTACTCCTTCCTAAAAGGCCGACAAAACACCTGCATTTCTCTTGGAGTTACGGATGTTCGTGAGCGACGATGATCACCTACCATCAGGTGAGCCGCATCCTCGTATACCTCCTCTTCCATAAAAAAGAAGAAAACAAAAGAAAGCTGTACACTATAAAAACAGACCTCATCATACTATATCATCATCATTTATTTGTACCACCTACGTGCCACAAAAGAGAAAAATGTTTTGCTATGAACATCGACCTCATTTAAAGATCACTTCCGTCTCTTTCATATCGCTCCGTGCCGTGACCAACTTACACTTATATGACAATAACTCACTTATCTTGAAATGCAGATGTTACCGAGGCAAAATTTCATATGATAACCATTGACCATTGCAATAATATTAACTGACATATAAATATTTATTAAAAAAATTTAGAACAAAACAAAAGAAGGTGGAAAATCTAACTAATACATATAAGATACTAGCTTGTCAGGCAGACATTGTTCTGCCCTTTTTGACAATCTTTTGTCATGTCCTATTAAAAATCCTTAAATTGGTAACTCATGGGCAAAAAAACTATCCTATCTCTCAAGTTGGGCCAAACTGCACACGGTGCGCAAATTTGATTAAAATCGGTTAAGTAGTTTAGGAGTCCATCGCGGACAAACAACGTGACACGGAACTTATATATACTAAGATTATGTCTCTTTTATATAATAAGGGTGACGAACTAGCACACAGTCGCCCTGATAAGAAGTCGATGCTGTGTTACATAGACATCTATATCTATCCTCGATTAACAATTAAAATGCAAACACGTTGTCAGCCCGTGAGGACTCCCTCAATAAAAATAGCCTCCGGTTCTCTACACTCGCCATACGAAACACAGCAGCATTAAGTTGAGCCTTCGCGAAGATTAGTTTGGACAGACAGACATACAATTTTTTTATTGTTATTCATGCAAATGACGTATGCAAATAACCCACTCAGCTCGATCAAAGATAGCTGTTTCCATATTTCTGACAGACACTTGATGAGATGTATAGATTTGGAAGTACTCATTTGATGGTGTACATCAGGTAAAGCTACTTAGAATCAGAAATAGTTAGGGACAGGGTACTTCACTAAGGCCGTTTATGACTTGTCGGTGCGGGAGCGGTGCGGGAGGGATGCGGATTCGTTTTCCTCGGTATACGCGGTACCGAATGCTTGAAGAGCGCATGTCATATTTGTCTTCTAATTGGCGCGGTATGTGCGGGAGCGGGGAGGGATCGTTTCGTTTTACCGCGTCTCGGGATCAGTGTTGCTAACTTGACGGTATCCCCGCTAGATTTGACGGGACAGCGAGGTTGGCAACGGGAAAAAATTGTGTTTAACGGTTAACGGATTTTGTACAGCGGGACAACAAAAATGTATGTTTTTTTTAGATTTGTTTTCGAAATAAAAATAATTTGGACATGGCAAAATTTAAATTATAACTTTACCAAAATGATGCGCTACTATTGAATATATAGAAAAATATCAACTACTCTATTTATTTCATTCGCTCTCTTTACTGTTTGAGTCGCATATCCTTGTCTATGAGATATATGTACAACGTCTAATCTACTTTTGTTATTATTGTCTCTCCTATTGAATTCTCAAAATAATTATTTTGTTTGTAATACGGATGTTTGATCTGTAATAAAAGTTTTTGTTGAGTACTCGCAATTTTTTTTATTAAAAATGGAAAAAAACTGCTGGAAATCTTATTCATAAACAAAAATTCCGTAATAAGTGGCTTCAATATATTCGGTGCAAGGATTGGATCGTGTGAAAAAAAACAAGTCCAGGAGAATTCGTGGCGTCTTGTAAATATTGTATGTGTGTTGTAAGTAAAATATATAAATATGAAAAGTAATAAATCAAAAATCCCTACTTAACGGATTGTGACGGGATTGTAGCATTCTATATAGCGGGAGCGAAAATTAAATGTTGGAAACACTGGTCTCAGGATGCGTGTCCAGACGCCGCTCGAGCTCGACATTTACCGCGCACGGTTGTGCAAAAATGATAGCGGAGCGAGATATTCACGTCGTTTTAGTACTAGAAATTGATCATCCTCTAAACCTTGTATATTGCTGTAGTCAATAAATTCAAAAGGTCTTCTTAATTTTTTTTGACATTCTATCATCAATAAAAAAAATTCGTCATCTTGGGAAAGTTCTTGAGCCGCAACTAAAAGTCGACAATTAATATTATTTTCACTTTCATGAAACCAATAACGTTTTCTTTTACGAAGGCGATAAACATAACAATACGTCATCACTCGAAGACATCTTCGGTACTGCAGGATTTTATACCGATAGGTGGGTAGCTGAAGGCAACGCGGTATGTTTCGGTACAGACCTTACAGATCCCGCACCGCTCCCGCACCGACAAGTCAGAAAGCGGCCTATAGTCCCCCAACACGGCAGCTTTTGAACCAACTTCTTAGAAATTTATTTAGTCGGTATGTTAGGTATGATGTTTTTTGATTTTGTCATAATATTTACGATCCGCCACGGCTTCGCACGTGTGATTTCTGGATCTCGACAACAGTGCAACCTACCTCAAATACATACAAATAATTTCATCAAAATGGGTTCAGCCGGTTTCGAGTTTTTGCAAGGCTAACGGATAGCAATTGATTTTTATATTATATGGATATATGATGTGCTTTTTGGTATTCCTTGGCCCAACAGGGGACTTGTGAAGGGCTGTAATGATGATGATGATATAATAAGTTAGCTTGTTCCAATGGAACAATCAATAATAAGTGCTATTATTATTATCAATTCTTATTAGGTTCGTTGTAATATTGATTTTATTTTGCGTAACTTGACCTGGATACTGTTGTTTACAAGTTATAATTTATTGCATCACTTCAGCCTTTTTAAATACATTGGCGGCAAGTCAACTAAAAATTAATAACAAGGAACCCGATTGCTGATTGATTAATCTATTGTTAACTAATCCTAAAACTGTCCACCGATGCACAGAGACCTCCACCATTGATTGCCTCATACGGTTTAGGGGAGGGAGAATGCCGGGTGTCGTGACACCCACAGCCCTTTCTTTCTTTCTTTGTTTTAAAAACGTTACCCCTACACTAGGATTTTCTCCTGTATCGTGGGGGCAGTTTACAAACATAAATTGCACAGGGACAAACATTTATCAGACCCGGAACAATTATTTCTAGGCCATACAAATACTTGTTCCGTGCGGGATTCGAACCCGCGACCCCCCGTTAACTATCGGTAAGCTGCTACCCATCTCCTGGTTTAGTACCCACGGCGCGATATGGGGCTATGGATATTTTTACACTCCCACTACAGGTTAGAGATGGTAAAGATGTAATTCTATTCCATTATAAAATTTAATACAGCAAGATAATGAGTGCTTCGAGTAGTAAGTAGCGTTTACAGTTTTGCACCGACATAAATATTTTGTATTTAAATAAAATAAAAATTCACAACATATTTTAAAGTTTTTTTTTTCTATTGTCCATATTGCAACGAGATTCTACGAGGTCTATGGGCGGCGCTATAAAAAACATTGCACCACCCAGCATCTTTATTTATTCCATCTTTCTTAGGGTTGACTGATAGAGAATGCAATGCGAGCATTAAGTCTACCTTTTGTAACCCCTAGTTGAAGGTGTGTTGCTATAAAGGATAAATAAAACCACTTATACAATTCGTTCTTCAGAGTCAAAGGGTATAATAGATTTTAATCAATAATAAAAAGCCACTATAAAAGCAAGGTCTCCTCAAATACGATATTACTCAGAATTTTATTGACTTGACCTACCTAGACCAAGACTAGAATAATAATAGTTATTACTAATGCCTTTAACAGTTACAGCCTATCAAAACTCTACTGCTGAACATAGGCCTCCCCCATTGATTGCCGCATAGGGGGGATATTTGCCATAGTTGCCACGCTCAGCAGGCGGGTTGGCGATCGTAGTTTATTTATTTATTAGTCGTTATCAGGAAGACTCTGCGGCCCATCTCCTGATTTGTATCCCTCTGACGCCTCTTACGACACCCACGAGATGATATGGGATACTGGATATTCTTACACCAATTATATGTGGTAGAACCAGGCTGCAGCTATATTATGGTTGTAGCACGAAAGGGTCGGCTCGACCGGGGAAGAATCACGCTCTCACAGCATATCAGCGTAAAATAGTAGCTTGATGCTGCTGTACCACGTATGGTGAGTGTAGAGAACCGGTGACCCATTTTACTGGAATCGAGGCATTTCATCTTTGTCCTCAGGGGTGACAACGTATCTGCATTTTGATTCTTCTTTTCTTTCTCTTTCTAATCAAGGTTAAATGTAGATGTCTATAGGTCTCAGCATCCATTTACCATCAGGTGGACTGTATGCTCGTTTGTCACCATAATTCTATAAATAAAACCACAACTACACAGCCAAAGAGCTTTATAGCATTAGCAGTTAACTACAAGCACGCGAGCTACACTATTAAACGGTATCGATATTAAGAATTACTTAGTTTTCCGTGTGGTATCGTCCTACACGGAAAACTAAGTAATCCCATCACCCCTTTTCGCCCCGGACGTGTCGTAGGATGCGACTAGGCAATTGCCAGAAAATCATGCGACTTCCGACAAACGGCGGCATACTATATCGCTTTTGCTAACGCCAGATGTAAGTTATCAAAAGCAGCGACGGGCAGTGGCGTCCAAAGTGCGAGATTACTGGTACAACGACCCACCACAATCTACCTGCCGAACGTGACGATAAAGGCGTACCCTCGTTACAATGGAAGACGCTCGCAGTGGACATCTTCATGCTGATAAATAAAATAGGGAAGAGGAAACTCAGTTCCTTGAGGTATCAAAACTGTTAAACGGTGCTAAAGCTATACCTGTGCAAAAAAAAAGTGAGTGCATGTAACCTTTAAGCGCGGTTGAAGTAAGTTTATTAATATTTATGAGACAAAATAATAACTATAATAATTACAGATATAAATATTAATATAAATAAGTACTTATTGATTACAACAATATATTAATTACTGGTAATAAAATACAACAACTTGACAAATAAAAAAAATATTTTTATTAATATTTATTCGATGAATAACTTTTATACGTCATACGTGGTGTTATACGTGGTAGAGCCACGCTACAGCTATATTATGCTTGGTATGGTCATCCAACCGATTTTGATGAAATTCTTTGTTTGTATTTGAATGGGCCCCTAGATGATTTATATTTACATTTGAACCCGGTAGGTGGCGTAGTGTTGAGATACAGAAATCAACCGCTACAGCTACCGAACGTTTATTGCATATAATTATTTATAAACTGTGGACGCTATAATGATAACAGCCAGGTGGGGGATGTCCCGTCGTTTCCGTCTGGAGTCACTAATTGCGCTCAAGGTTCTCTCTGCGACTTCCCCGGTGGCTTAATCACGCAGTTAAATTGCTAATTTTGCTTGGAACATGTCGATGCCTATTCATCTTGTTGATTCCTTAAGCGTTCCCTATCTAACATAAGTGGTGGGTATTCTTTTTTTTTTAAATGTCCCGCCGAGTTTCTTCCAAGTTGTTCCCAAGAGAGGTTTTTTCGGAACCAGTAATAAATTAAACATTTTCAATAAGTGTTATTTATAGCCTATATTGAATATAAAAGTTTCTCTTGTATTCACAAACACTCACGCCTGTCACTCACAGAGAGTTTAGGTAGAGACTACGGAATTCCATTTGGCGCGACCTAGATAGATCTCTCCCGCAACGTGAAGGATCACGTTTATATTATACCTACGCATAATTTGCTCGTCGGCTTAAGATACTCTTAATTTGGCCCATCTTCAATATCTCGCAAATAGCAATTTTTCTCTATAAACTTCCGTCTAGGTTGTCCGTTGTCAACTCTATCATTCACCTTTACAACATAAATTTGCCTTGTCGATCTTTCCTCATTATCAGCTATATATTATAGTTGTAGTACGAATGGGTCGGCTCGACCGGAGAAATACCACGCTCTCATAGAATACCAGCGTAAAATAGCGGCATAATACTGCTGTGTTTCGTTTGGTGAGTGTAGAGATTCGGCGACCCCTTTTTACTGCAAACGAGGCATTCCATCTTAGCCATCAAAAATAAAATGAATAGAGGTCTATGGGCCACAGCGTCCACATACTATCAGGTGGACTGTGTGCTGGTTTTTCGCCTTTATTCTATAAAAAAGCATTGTTTTCTTAATCCTAGTCACAATATACTCTACTACGTAACAGCTTAGGGGACTATTTACATACCATTAAGTCAAGAATAAACATTTATAAAATGTTTATCCCACTATCTGTCTGTCTGCCTCGGGCTATGGTTGAACCGATGGCGATGAAACTTCAAGAACCGATAGAGAGCAATACCAGGAGTGATCGAAGCTGTATTTTATCCAAAAATACTTGATTTATTTTGTAAAGAATACGGGTGACAAACGAGCAAACAGTTCACCTGATGGTAAGTAGACACTGTGATTAAGAAGGCAGACATCATACTGAGGACGAAGATGGAATGCCTCGTTTCGAGTAAAAAGGGTATCCGGTTCTCTACGCTTACCGTACGAAACACATCAGCATTAAGCTCTTATTTAACGCTGGTATTCTGTGAGAGCGTGGTCCTTCCGCGGTCGAGCCGACCCATTCGTGCTACAGCTGTAATATAGCAGCAGCGTGGCTCTACCACGTGCGCCACGCTGCGCTGCAGCAACGGTTTTGAAATAGAAAAAAGATAAAATAATAAGTCATTGATAATTACTCGAAAAGCCTAAATGACGTCACATTAATAGATCACACAGGTGAAACCGGAGCGGATCAATTGTAAAAAAAACGAGTGTGACTTCATGTCTTCATCAATATATATATATATATATATATATATATATATATATATATATATATATATATATATATAATCGGAATCTCGGAAACGGCTCCAACGATTTTCATAAAATTTGGTGTCCATGGAGTTTCGGGGCAATAAATCGATCTAGCTAGGATTCGTTTTTAGAAAATGTCGTTTTATACGAGTATGTATTTTAAGGCAATAAAAAACTGCTACAATATCGTTAGAATAAGAAGGTAAATTTTGACAACTTATTAATGATTATAAATAGCTTAATCGGTATATTGGGCGGTCACAAAATCGTAATACCCTGGTTCGAGTCCTATCTCCAGACCGACTTTTTTCATTTTTTTTTTCAAGTTCTCTTCTTTTCTGAGAAAATATGTTATTTCGAGCCCTTTTTAGTATTTTTTTAAAAACATGAAAATTTAAATTAAACTAATTGCACTCATGATTTTTTATTCAAATAACCAGCTCAGTTTTTTTATTATGTCGCTAAGATCAAAAAATATTATTCGTATTTCATCAGTATGTAATTTAATTTTCAAAACACACGAATTAATAAAAAACGGGCGAAAAATACCGAGCAAAGCTCGGTAAACCAGGTACGATATATATATATATATATATATATATATATATATATATATACATATGTATGTGTGTGTGTGTGTGTGTGTGTTTGTTTATACATATATGCATAGATGTATAATATGTACATGTGTACAAATATTTAAATTTATTATTGGCTTTCTTCCATAATTTGTTAGTATTCAGCCGAAAATTCACAAAACATGAACTTTAAAATGAATTTACAATTTTATTCACTTTAAACGTAGAATATTTAATGTATTGCACAAAATATTAATTCATGAAAATGACAAAACGAAATAAAATTACGCAAAATAACTAGATATGAGAGAAAGAGGGAAAGAATTATACTTATATCCCCAACTCATCTTCCGTTCGCCTCGCCGGATCACACTTTTCGTAACGCTTTCGTCAAGCGTTCGCCAGCTTACTCCCCAAGTCAAGCGTGCAAGCAATTCAATATTGCACTCCAATATTTGTTACATAAAGAAAACACTATTAAATGTACTGTTGTCTTTATAGATTAAAGGCCCTTGACCTTTGAAGATGAAGTCGTTGACTTAAAGCGTATACGTTTTGAAAGACTTCCGGATTACTAAAGAGGAATATAAACAAAAGTTTCATGTGTTTTAAATGTACAGAGGGATTTTTCCAGTGCAGTAACAATAAAATATGTAGAGAAATGTCAGCAATAATGGCAACATTCTACATATCTATAGTTTAATCCGTAAGATATTGTTTCGTCTTGTTTCCATTTAATAAGTTTCTCCAAGCCCTTAATCCTTTGACGAGCATAAAAAGAGTGTAGTATATGCTATGCTATTGTAAATTGTAATATTTACTTTAAAAAATTACAAAAAGCGGCAAGAGATTTGATTGTTATTAACACCCGACGAAAACAAAGGGGTGTTCTATGTTTAACGTGTGTGTGCGGGTGTGTGTGGGCGGTGTGTGTGTGTGTGTGTGTGTGTGTGTGTGTGTGTGTGTGTGTGGTTGTGCGTGCGTGCGTGTGTGCGTGCGTGCGTGCGTGCGTGCGCGCGTGCGTGCGTGCGTGCGTGCGTGCGTGGCGTGCGTGCGTGCGTGCGTGCGTGTGCGTGCGTGGCGTGCGTGGCGTGCGTGGCGTGCGTGTGCGTGCGTGGCGTGCGTGGCGTGCGTGGCGTGCGTGGCGTGCGTGTGCGTGCGTGCGTGGCGCGTGCGTGCGTGCGTGCGTGCGTGCGTGCGTCCGCGGCCTGCGCGCCCTGCGCGCGCGTGCGTTGCGTGTGCGTGGCGTGCGTTTGTGCGTGGCGTGCGCGTGCGCGTGCGCGTGGCGTGCGTGCGCGTGCGTGGCGTGCGTGTGCGCGTGCGTGGCATGCGTGGCGTGCGTTGCGTGCGTGGCTTGCGTGGCGTGCGTTGCGTGCGTGGAGTGCGTGGCGTGCATGGCGTGCGTAGCGTGCGTAGCGTGCGTGGCGTGCGTGGCGTGCGTGGCGTGCGTGGCGTGCGTGGCGTGCGTGGCGTGCGTGGCGTGCGTGGCGTGCGTGGCGTGCGTGGCGTGCGTGGCGTGCGTGGCGTGCGTGTCGTGCGTGGCGTGCGTGGCGTGCGTGGCGTGCGTGGCGTGCGTGGCGTGCGTGGGTACGTGCGTGGCGTGCGTGGCGTGCGTGGCGTGCGTGGCGTGCGTTGCGTCCGTAACGTACGTGGCGTGCGTGGCGTGCGTGGCGTGCGTGGCGTCCGTGGCGTGCGTGGCGTGCGTGCCGTGCGTGGCGTTCGTAGCGTGCGTGGCGTGCGTGGCGTGCGCGGCGAGCGTGGCGTGCGTGGCGTGCGTGGCGTGCTTGGCGTGCGTGGCGTGCGTGGCGTGCGTGGCGAGCGTGGCGTGCGTGGCGTGCGTGGCGTGCGTGGCGTACGTGGCGTGCGTGGCGTGCATTGCGTGCGTGGCGTGCGTGACGTGCGTGCCGTGCGTGGGTACGTGCGTGGCGTGCGTGGCGTGCGTGGCGTGCGTCGCGTGCGTGGCTTGCGTGGCGTGCGTTGCGTGCGTGGCGTGCGTGGCGTCCGTGGTGCGTGCGTGGCGTGCGTGGCGTGCGTGCCGTGCGTGGCGTTCGTAGCGTGTGTGGCGTGCGTGGCGTGCGCGGCGTGCGTGGCGTGCGTGGCGTGCATGGCGTGCGTGGCGTGCGTGGCGAGCGTGGCGTGCGTGGCTTGCGTGGTCTGCGTGGCATGCGTGGCGTGCGTGGCGTAGGTGGCGTGCGTGGCGTGCGTGGCGTTCGTGGCGTGTGTGGCGTGCGTGGCGTGCGTGGCGTGCGTGGCGTACGTGGCGTGCGTGGCGTGCGTGGCGTGCGTGGCGTGCGTGGCGTGCGTGGCGTGCGTGGCGTGCGTGGCGTGCGAGGCGTGCGTGGCGTCCTACGTGGCGTGCGTGGCGTGCGTGGCGTGCGTGGCGTGCGTGGCGTATTGCAGTTGTTCATGGGCGGCGGTAATTACTTTCAATCAGGTGAGCCGTTACTCGTTTGCCCCCTTTCCTATAAAAAAAAAATAACGCCACCCAGAATTCGTACCCGGAATCGCAAGATCAGCATTTGTGCTGATGACCACTAGAACATCGAAGCAATCAAAGTTGAGTCACTCTTATATACCTGCATCCTTGGTTGTTAGGTGTAAAACAAAGAATTCCTAGACATTCACTCGTTTACTGCAAAGGTTAGAGCATTCACACTTCCTACACCTAATTACTTTTAATTACAATATTTAGCTCTTTGGCGTAAAAATGATTTGTAATTTGATGAAATCCTCTGTTCAGAATCAAAGTTATGTCTTCAGAATGCAAGATTATCGGAGTCGGCATTTATTTTTTTATTAAAAGGTAAATTTTTCTAAATAATCTTAGCAGTGGATGATTTTTTCGCCGTCTGGAAAAATAGGGTGTAACAGGTGAACAGAATAGAAGCAGAAGGGCTCTTGTCTCCAAAAAAAAAGTGATATTCATTTGCAAAAATAAGTGATATTCATTCTGTAAATACTAGGAACAGATACAAGCTAGGAGTATCAGTTACTCGACTCCACCGAGTCAGTAAATCACTCTTAGGGCGATGTATACGCTTTTAAAACAAAATCCCAGAAAATATTCAAAATTTGACATACACAAAGTTCAAAAACTTTATTAAACTAAGTTTGTATAAAAAGAGTTGTTATAATATTAAGGAATTTATGGATGCTAATAACCCATGGGAAGGGTGATCGCTACCAAGCTATTACCGAATAAAGAAAATTAAAATACATTTATCATTGTACGCCGTGTCTATTTCCATAGAAGAGTTCATTGATATTGAAAAAATAATACTACGTTCGTAGCAGTAGGTGGCGTCTTTTGGCGATTTCTTACGCGATATATTGTAGCGAGCGTCGACAGACCAAACGCTCAAGGTCGTTCGCTGGAGGTAGCGCCTTAACATACGTGATTGTAAGCCTTACTTAAAAAAAGGCCCGCTAGGTTTCTTGTTGGTTCTTCCCAGGACAGAGGTTTTTTTTACGAACCAGTGGTACATGAAAAAAAATGACTTTCATATTATAATTAGAATTATAATTTACGATCCATATTGAATAAAAAAGTTTCTGTTTCCGTTTCTCTTTTCTCATCAGGTTGTGCCGGATAAACAAATATATAAATGAAAATTATAAATATACTTAATTAATATAGTAAAATAAATTCATAAACAGTACGTAAATAAATAAATATATAAATGAAAATTATAAATATACTTAATTAATGTAGTAAAATAAATTCATAAACAGTACGTAAATAAATAAATATATAAATGAAAATTATAAATATACTTAATTAATGTAGTAAAATAAATTCATAAACAGTACGTAAATAAATAAATATATAAATGAAAATTATAAATATACTTAATTAAAGTAGTAAAATAAATTCATAAACAGTACGTAAATAAAAAAATATATAAATGAAAATTATAAATATACTTAATTATTGTAGTAATATAAATTCATAAACAGTACGTAAATAAATAAATATATAAATGAAAATTATAAATATACTTAATTAATGTAGTAAAATAAATTCATAAACAGTACGTAAATAAATAAATATATAAATGAAAATTATAAATATACTTAATAATGTAGTAAAATAAATTCATAAACAGTACGTAAATAAATAAATATATAAATGAAAATTATAAATATACTTAATTAATGTAGTAAAATAAATTCATAAACAGTACGTAAATAAATAAATATATAAATGAAAATTAAAAATATACTTAATTAATGTAGTAAAATAAATTCATAAACAGTACGTAAATAAATAAATATATAAATGAAAATTAAAAATATACTTAATTAATGTAGTAAAATAAATTCATAAACAGTACGTAAATAAATAAATATATAAATGAAAATTATAAATATACTTAATTAATGTAGTAATATAAATTCATAAACAGTACGTAAATAAATAATTATATAAATGAAAATTATGAATATACTTAATAATGTAGTAAAATAAATTCATAAACAGTACGTAAATAAATAAATATATAAATGAAAATTATAAATATACTTAATAATGTAGTAAAATAAATTCATAAACAGTACGTAAATAAATAAAAAGCCGACATTATACATTATCATTATTCATCATCATCATCATCATCATTACAGCCCTTCACAAGTCCACTGCTGAACATAGGCCTCCCCCAAGTTATGCCACAAAGCACGGTCCTGAGCCACCTTCATCCATCGACTTCCTGCATGTCTTACCAGGTCGTCACTCCATCTTTTTATATATTTATTGTTCATCACTCATTAGTTACATATACAAATACTCAAACGATGCTAATTATTTTCTAATTTATTCTTAGGAAGAGTGTACATACAATACACGTACGAGTTTACATTTTAAATTTTGCCAAATTGTAAGCCAGTTGGTCGGCAACGCAACAGTTTATCGTTTCACACTCCTTAATAACCATATCTGGTACTTATAAATACTTAAATTAACACAAAAATAATTAAAGAAACATTCACCAATATGGACACAACGACAGATAGTGTTTCCTCAAGATGGATTTGAGCTGAGACTTAGTTACGCTTTCGTCATATATATCCGCCACCTCAATATACAAGGTTGGAGTTATCCATTGCCTTGTTTGTACGCCGCCCAAAGTATTCTCAACCCTAGATAAATTTTAAAATGCCGTTAAGTCTCGTGCTATCTCTATCATTTTAAGTCAAAGTGACTGTGACACCACGAGACTTAACGACATTTTAAAATTATATAGCGTTTCGGTATTTGGCCAACAGTCAAATCAGAGTTCGCTGCCGCTATTAGACCAGGGGAAGTCCAAGTACGTCAGTGGACTTACGGCAACGGCAGTTCTTAATTATTTTTATTAGGGAGTTTTTATCAGGGAGATGCTTCTACACTCTCCTCTTCTCCTATCACTTGTCGCTTTTTATGACATCAAGTTCATAAATCATAAATTTTAAAATCAACAATAAAAAATATTTACTACTCATTGATAAAACTGGCTAACTTCCAGCTTTTCGAAAAGCTTGCATCTTGTCGAGAAGTGCAGCACTTGACATAGATCGCCTCGAACCCCTTCATCGATCGACTTCCGACAAGATAGGTGAAGATGTCACTCATTATGTTGAGCGTCGGCTTGCATTATAATTATAACTTTAAAAAAAGGAAAAACCGGCTTCAAATTTCTAAAAAAGAAGTTATTTATTTGGAACCCTTAGGGTTTTTTTTTTCAAATTTATATGAGACCAACCTTGAAGATATATATTTAAAAAAGAATCATCAAAACTGGTTCACAATCTGCGAAAACATATACTCGAATTCATAACCTCCTCTTTTTTGAAATCGGTTAAAAAGTAATACTGAATTCTGCAGTTAAAATTTGTCATAGAAGCTTCTTTTAAGGGGGCATAGGTATTGCTGTAAATCAACTTAACTGTCTCGGTGGTCCTGTGCTCGTAAACGCGAACGCTGCTCTTTGGTCTCAGGTTCAAATCCCGGGTCAGGTCAAAAGCAGTTACAGGGATTTTCTGTCAAGAAATACTCAGTAGTAACCCGGAGCTAGAAAGTTGGTGGTGTTCAACTCACGTGCCTCGGAAAGCACGTAAAGCCATTGCATCTATCCGAGGCCATCACATCTTTCTGGCGTATCCCATAGTCACCTCTTACGATGCCTACAGTAAGAATAGGGTGATGCATCCCCACATGCTGCCTCCACACGGCGTTCAACATACATTTAAATTACATTTTTATACGTATATACATTTAAATTGCGTTTTTCTAAGAACTGAAAGAAGAAATAATATAAGATTAATAAAAAGATATAAACGAACATACTCCACCTGGTGGTAGTGGATTCCATGGCCCATAGACATCTTCGTCTATACTCGATTTATGCTCGATCAAAATGCCGATTGTCAGCCCCGAGAACTTAGATTGAATGGCTCGTTTCCAATAAAAAGGGTATCAGGTTCTCTACACTCACCATTTCTGTTTTTACCATGACCATAAGAAACACAGCAGCGTTAAGGTACAATTTAACGCTGGTATTGTGTGACAGCGTGGTCCTTCCCCGGTCGAGCCGATCCATTTTGCTACTGCCGTAATGTAACTGCACCGTTTTTATTTTTAATTTAGGTTATTTTTAATTAAGTTCACAGCACCCACTTATTACATACATGTAGACAGTATAAATGCTTGTTTTGTCGCTCTTATTATGTATAAAATATTGGACATCGATGTTTACAAAATGAATCGACACGTATTTATAATAAGTAATTCACATTCATCATAATGCCGCTTTTTACCTCCTATGAACATACGGTTTTACCAATAGCTTTCCAAACTCCATTTGTACACGAATATGAATCATTTTTAAACTAACACACGCAGAATATTGTCGTTTATATGAACAGCAGTATTTCTCAATATTATAACAATACTAGGAACGGGTGTGGTGTGGCCAATGTTTTAACGAATTCTTTATTTGAACTTCGCGCCTTTTCTTTGAGTATTCATTAATAATGTAAATAGATAAGATTTGCTCTGGTGAATGCTTGCACTCAAAATGTTGGTTAAGTGGCTCATGGGTTTTTTCATCTTACATTTTGTTTGTTTGACGTGGAATAAAATTTCTTCCAATATTTCTTCTGTGAATACAAGGTTATCGCACAAAGTGTTTCTATGCATTGAAAATAATTAGTTTAAAATTACGAACAAGCTTTCAGTCAATGGACATCTGCAACGAACTTCAACCTACGAAGCCGCCAAGTGTCTTATCCACCTCTAATACCTGTGGCTTCGTAGGTAGAAGTTTAAAAATTTGAACAACGAACATGCAAATTGTCATTATATTAGAAGCTGATAGTGAGGACACCGACGTTTTTTTCATTGCTGCAAAAATCAAGTTGCTGGCCCCTTATCACCCTTGATATATAATATGTAAGCTCTACACGTTGTTATAATTATATAAATAAATAAAGGACTGTTGAACTTCTTCGGGGAGATATCATGGCTCGAATAATCACATTATTCCTGCCCACACGCAAAATACGCGCTTAGACGTGGAGTTGCGGAAAACAGCCCATCGTAAACTAAACTAATTATATAAATATGTCAAAATGAACATTCTAGAACAATCCACCGCTGATGTAGAAGCTCTATCATTGCGTTAATCGAAACTCACGACTGGCTGCAAACACTATTCTAATTAAATATAATCACAACGTATAAGCCACCTGCATAATATTCTAATTTTTTGTTATTTTTTTCGATTTCGAATCGAACCCGCAGCTCTAAAGCGCCGTAACCAACCTCGCAGCCACTGAGCTATCGACCCATCAAATAAATACCGAGCGGATAAGTTAAATGTCCTACGTCCGCAAGGTCGTCGCTAGTAACACAACGCTTGGAATCGAAGATCGGGTTCAAAGCCATTCCTTGACACCAGTCTATTTCTATTCACGCATCGATAGTTTATTCGTTGATGCGTTATTTCTGAGGGTTTAGCCCTTGAAGGTCATAATTTACATATACAATATTATCATCAACGGTGCATAATGAACGTACATATTTACTTACTCTCTCAATGGTGTCTCATAAATATACAGGCTTATTCTGCAATAACCGGCCAAATTTGCAGAGAAATTAAATTTAAAAAAAATCTCAAATATTCTGCCCTTTTAATCTTTTAAATTCAAAATGCGTGGTAATGTATTATTTTAACTGATTTTACTGCGCACACATATATTTGTAAAGGTGGATCGGTAGACAAAAACGTTGTTGTCCATAAATCACGTTCAATTTGGGATAATTTCAAATAAAAGTAGAAGCCTTATTTACTCGTGCTTTCAAAAACTGCAGTAACGGTATATCATTGTTTGAAATTGAGCTTAAAAGGAGACAACCATTTTTGAGCCCTCTAGAAATTTTAGCGACCCTCAACAGTATCACACACAAAAAAAAGATACCAATTTATTATTATATACAGTCTAAAGATTTTTCGAATATCAAAACGGAACCAAGAAATGTGAAAATATGAGATGTTTTGATATTCGTGTTCAGGTCATTGATTCTGGTAATGTAATATTTGTAATAAATAATTGTATTAGAGATGTGCCAACTGGGTAAAAAATCGACTCGTTACTCGTGTTGAAATTCAGGTAACTCGAATTGAACTCGAGTTACGCAATCCAAATTAGCAGAACGAAGCTGTGTCAATTTGTCACAAATTATGTTTATATTTATTCTTCCATCCAACACAATTATTATTACTAAACTTAATAGGTAGTTATGTATTTTTTGTTTGCGTATCGACAAACTTCATGAAATAATATCACTATAACGTTATAATTTATGACGATGATACCTATTCATATACAACATTTGTACACAGACAAGCACTATATTTTGTTGAAACTACTGAAAGAATTTTCCATCGGTTTTAAAATACCTATTTTATTACTATTTTATTAATTGCTGAATGTACCTGCAACTTTGTTTTATACTATTAATTATAATACAGTCCACTATTTTAACGTATAATACCGGTGAAAACTACTAGACAATCGCTTTTAGTTTGTTTTTAGGTTATTGTGATATTCATATTTTAATTATTAATTTCTCAGTATTCCCGATTAGATGCGGTGAAATTAATATTACTACTGTATTCTATGGATGATATAATAATAATAATGTCCTCCAGACCGAATTTCTGCCACGGCTAGGGTCGCCAGATAGTCGGGATTCGTCTGGATTCTCCCGACATTTTAAATGATCTCCAGACTCCCGACAAAACTCAAAATCTCCAGGCAAACAGCTTCTCTTCACATCACAGCTGAGTTAGTAATTAGACCGAACTTTGAAGTAAATTGTTTGAATTTTTAATCTTTTCTGAATACTACTAAAGGATCCAAATGTGGACTCAGTACCTAAACTCCAATGCCAAACACATGTGGCAATCTAAAAATTGTGTACTTAAAGTCTTTTCGTGGCCTATTGATTTAAAAAATAAACTTTTTATTTTATTTTTTTTTAATAATTGTTTCTCCCGATAACGACCACCAAATCCGGACATTTTCAAATTTTGTCCCGAGAGAGATTAGGCGCAGGACCAACGGCTTTACGTGCTTCCCGAGGCACGGAGGTGAGACACCGCCAACTTCCTGACTCCGGGCAGCTACTGAGAATTTCTTGACAGAAAAACTCAATAATTGATTTTTTTCTGGCCCGACCCGGGATTCAAACCTAGGACCTCACGATCAGCAGTCACACTAACTACTACAACCACTAGACCAAAGAGGCAGTTATACCCTTAATATATAGAATATATAGACCCTTAATATATAGATTATATAATCTATATACTAAAGGTCGCTAAAATTTGTGGTGGGCCCATTATACATACAAAAATAAATCGTCTCCTTTGGCTACTCTTTGAAAAATAAGCGTGTATTACACTGTGTATGGGTGGTGTAAGAATATTCACCACCCTATAACCATATATGCTATGTGGGTCTCGTAAGAGGAGACCGAGAGAAAAATCGGAAGATGGCTAGCAGCTCCGTGGCGCAATGGCTTAGCAATGAGTTATAGCGCTAAGGGCCGCGGGTTCGAATCCCGCACGGAACAAGCCTTTGTATACCATACAAGTAATTGTTCCGGGTCTGGATGTTTGTCCTTGTGAAATTTATGCTTGTAAACTGCCCCCACGATACAGGAGAAAATCCTAGTGTGGTGGTAACGTTTATTAAAGAAAGGAAAAGAAATTTTCTTTCTAAAAACGACTAGAAAATATAGAACTGTAGTTGGCAACCTGCCTGCTTAATGGCTATAGCAAAAAACCGGGATACCATTTTGAGACAACACAAACAGAAACTTTTTTTTATTTAGTAAAAATTATACGCGCTGTCGTTTATTTAATATAAATTATACTTTTTGAAAGTTACTATTTTATTTTTATTTTATAACATTGGGTGAAAAACGAGCACACAGTCCACCTGATGCTAAGTGGATACTGTGGCCCATAGACATCTATATATACCCTCAATTGCAGATACTTTGTCACCCCTGAGGACTAAGATGGTATGCCTCGTTTCCAGTAAAAAAGGGTCTCCGGATCTGTACACCCACCATAAGTAACACAGTAGTATTCAGCAGCGATTTTACGCAGGTATTCCATGAGAGCGTGATCCTTCCCCGGTCGAGCCGACCCATTCGTGCTACAACCGTAATATAGCTGCAGCGTGGCTCTACCAGGTATAAAAACCACTGGTTCGACAAAAAACCTCTGTCCTGGGAAAAACCAACAAGAAAAATAACAGTTTACAATCACATATCCTACACAATTAACAATACTGTTACGCGCTCAAGTCGACGATACACTAGCGCCATCTAGTGTCAGGAACGAGAGCGAGGGGAGCATTGAGAAAATGACATCACAAATCACTCAACCGACAGCGCCTAGTCGAAACTCGAACGCTCGGTACCTTGCGCGTGTTTACTTGAACATTCTGGATATTTCTTTGCTAATTTAAATAAGTAGGCGCTGCAAGATGCGATCGGGTAGTGTTGATTTGGCGAAACAAGCGAAGCTTCGGAGCGGAATAAAGTGAATAAGTGTGTTTAATTATTAGTGTTTTTAACTTTAATTTGTGTAAAGTAAATTAAAGTGTTAATTTAGGTAATTTTATCGGCAATTTTTATTGTCACGAACCTCAAGCTCGTAACAATACGTAACAAATTAAAAACTGCTTGGTAGTGGTCACCTTTCCCAGGGTTTATTATCATCCATAAATTAATTATTATTATAATAACCCTTTTTATATAATCGTAGTTTAATAATGTTTTTGAACTTTGTGCAGGTCAAATTTTGGGGAGACATGATCAGCAGTAGACATTCGATATGCTGTAATGATGATGATGATGGCTTAGTTAGAAGATGATGATATGCAATACTTAAAATAATAAAAATAAGCGACATGTGTTAGAGCCATATTGCAGCTGTATTATAACTGCAACACAATTTCTCAGAACTCCTAGCCAGTGAAAAGCATGACTTTTTTTTTATATAGGATAGGCTGACAAACGAGCACACAGTCCACCTGATGGTAAGTGGTTGCTGCGGCCCATAGACATCTACATCTATCTTCACAAATCAAAATGCAGATGCGTTGTCACCCGTGAGGACTGAGATGGAATGCCTCATTTCCAGTAAAAAGGGTCTCCGGTTCTCAACACTCACCATACGAAATACAGCAGCATTAAGCTACTATTTCACGCTGGTATTCTGTGAGAGCGTGGTCCTTCCCCGGTCGAGCCGACCCATTCGTGCTACAACTATACTTCTAATATAATTGCAGCATGGCTCTACCACGTAGTATACTTACTACTTTAGCCACTAGCTTTAGCCAGCCAAAAATAGAGTCATACCAACTAGATAAATTTGTAACGTATGTGAAAGTATATCCTCTCCATGTAACAATTTATGAGGGAAGCTTTTGTTCGGCTTCGGACTTTTAAAGTTAAAGTTACAGTTTATATATGTCCCTCTGCTGGGTCTAGGCCACCTCTCACCCTCCTCATTTGAGAGGGTTTTAGGACAAGGAGATGTCCGCCGCGCTACCTCAAGGCGCGTTGGCAGCGGACATAAGATGTATTGAATTTTTTTTATTGATTATACTTCTAAGACTTTTATTATAACTAACATTGACAATCGAGCACACAGTCCACCTGATTACATTTTCATCGAACGGACTAAGATAGAATGCCTCCTTATCTGTAAAAAGGATGCCCCCATACTAAAGACACAAGTATTATTCACTCCACTATTTTTCTTTCACAGCTCGCCGCACTGCTTAAGTGCTCTTTGGCGGACTATACATATCATAGAAATACGTTATATCTCAAGTATACAGTTTTCCTTCACCGCAGAGCATGTGGTAATCAATTGAGTTGAACCCTGGTCGGTAGCGTGTGGCAGCTCGAGTGGCAGCCTCGTACCGGTAGGCGTAGTGTAGAGCGACTCCCCTAGATAGAGTGACGACCTGGTGAGACATGCAGGAAGTCGACGGATGCAGGTGGCTCTGCTTTGTGACATTCGTTGAGGGCGGCCTATGTTCAGCAGTGGACTTGTAAAGAGCTGTAAGTGTGTAAGTAGCGTGAAATGGAACTTATGGCGAGCGCATATTTCTGGTTTCTTAAAACATTAATAGTTGTTTGACTTCAGTCTCCAAAACTCCAGTCTTCAGACTCCAAAACGAAAATGTGTGTCGTAAATGGCTACAGAGGGAAACAACCTTGGAGATGGTGAGCAGGCTCTCCCTAATAAGAACTAAAATATAAACACTACGTTTGCAAGCCCACCAACCAAGCGAGACAGCTATGGAAAATTTCCCCCTTATGGGATATTCTGAGTACTTTGTCCAGCGGTGGAAATAACAGACTGTAATAATGATGATGACGGGTTTTCATAATGATTTCTTCTATTTACGCGAATACTACTTATTAAACAACTACTTTTGTGCACTTTATCGCGTTTAATTTATTTTAACGTTCTTCTTTTCTACTGCACTACCGTAAATGTACAGTTTATTCACAAAAACACTTTAAAAACGTCATTCAAAAGTGTACATTTTACAAGAGTTCCGCAATCATATATAACACAGCGTTCAATATTTAAGCATTTTATTCATGACGTTTAAGTCTTTAAGAAATTAAAATACGCAAACCTCATTTCAAATGACCTTCGAATTAATCACTCTATTACATGCTTCGATTGTTCTTACTGCCTTATTCTAGATAATTGTTCTAAAATCTTCGTTCATAAAAAGCTATCGAAAGCGACGTTTTTGTATTAACGGAAACAGGTCAATGAACATAATTCGATCTGCTACTTCTAGGTATTACTGATTGTTTTAAACTGACTTGTTTTTAATGATCAGTTATTTAATTTACTAATGTAATGTCATCCAATTTTTTACTGGAATCGAGGCATTCCATCTTAGTTCTCAGGGGATACAACACATCTGCGTTTTGATTCTTAATTGAGGATAATTATTTTATTTATTCATTCATGAATGAACGTCTACGAATGCTTAATGCTGCTGTGTTTCATATTTTGTGAGGGTAGAGAATGTTAGTCCTCAGGTATGACAACGCATCTGCATTTTCATTCTTGATCGAGGGTAGATGTAGATGTCTATGGGCCACGGCATCCACCTACCATTAGATGAACAGTGTGCTCGTCTCAATGGAAACCAGACGGATATAAATATAGTCCACGATAGCATGCGCAAGCACAGGTGAACTCAGCATTCCTTTACTCTCATAGTCCGATTAGACGTCAATCCGGCACACGCAGGACCAACAGCTTAACATGGTTACCGAGACACGGAGTGAAATAGCGACAACTTCCTGACTTTGAAACTCTTAAAAAACTCAATCATTGGTTTTGGCTTAACCTAGGATTTGAACCCAAGATCAGCAGCCACGCTTACGTCCACTAGACCTACGAAACAGTTAATTAGGACTAGTAATACTATTCTTATTTATCGATCGAATGGGCTGAGAAAAATCTGGAGACAAGAGTTTTGAATATATGGCGGCGCTGTCATCGCGCCACAAGCGAAACACATCAAATAAAAAAGTTATTACTAAAAATTTAATCGCAATAAAAACTGTACAATAAGGTAAGATATAGGTGGTTGGATTCCATTCCTGCCTAAGGAATCCATCTGGATAGGATCTTCCCCTCACCAATTTCCAGCAGCTGTTACGCACAGCACTGCTATGAGGGTTCCGGTCTGAGCGATTTAGCGATATCCAGTAAAATTGTAGTCAGCAACGCACCTGTAGCCCTCTTTGTTTAAAGTTGGTTGCATATTATGTCTATGGGCTGCGGTAGCTATATAACAACAGATGGACTATTGATTCTCGTGTCACTTTAATTTTGTAAAAGAAAAGCTATGCAGAATGTGTTTAGGACATCTGCAGACATATCTAATTAGAATATGTGGTTTTTTATAGGAGAGGGGGCAAACGAGCATGCGACTTGCCTAATTGTAAAGTAATAGTGTCCAGTAGACATCAGGAGAATTGCAGATGCGTTGCCAGCCTTTGAAAAAGGAGTAGGCTCTTTTCTTGAAGGTCCCCAAGTCGTATCGGTCCGAAAAAATCTCTGGTGGTAGTCGACTCCACAAGATAGTTGTGCGAGGAAGAAAACTTCTTTTAAATCGCACAATCCGCCAGTCATCCAGATGATATCGAATCGGAAATTTTGTCACGATGTGTGATGGTGAAAGTGTGCGGCTAGAATAAGTCCGAACAATTTCTCAGAGCACTCCCAGTGGTTAATGCGATAAAATACGCAAAGAGATGCAACATCTATTCGCAGCGCCAATAAGTCAAGCCAATCAGAAAATAGATGCGGTCAAATGGAAGGACCCGACACTGGGGAGCACCGGCCCAGAGATGGGAACAGTATTCCATGTGAGGCCGAACCTGTGCCCTGTAAAGTTGCAGGCGAGGTGCCGGCATGAAATACTGTCCCGCTGACTGAGCACGCCAAGCTTTTTAGAGGCCAGTTTGGCCTTCTATTCTAAGTAACCACGAAACTGAACGTTATTTGATATGTCAACGCCGAGGATTCCGATACTGGCTATGGCAACAAGGGAAGTGCCTTGAAACTGAGGCGACGCGACGAAGGTATTCTTTTTAGCAGTGTCGCGCCAACTTGTGTCTTTTTGGGATGGAACTGGACTAGATTTAGTCGCTCCCAGTCGATACCTTGTTCATCAAAGTCGAAACTTAAGACACACTTTCGTTCCGGTACTCGGTGACGTTTTCCCGAGAAATATTGGCACGGCCGGAGTATAAAACATAACCAGTGCTGTTGTCCGTACAGCAATGAATGTTTTCGGTTTGCAACATACCAGAAGAAACAGCGTTGATGATAGTAGACAGCCTTGTGGAACACCAGCATTAATGGGCTTGTAGGCATGCATGCCTAATAAGTCCTTGATCGGCAAAAAAATTGGTGATCCAATTGTACAATTTCTCGGGAAGCCCATAGGAGAAGCTTAAGGAAGGAAGGAAAGAATCGTCTTCAGCACAATAGGAGGTACGCCAAGCTCAAGTTGCTGTGCATCAAGTAGCTGTGCATCAAGCGCTGGGTAAACAGCATATCCTGCATGGAGCACTCACACCGTTGGATGGTTGGCGGTGTGTTCACCCCGTCATCAAGAGTCGAGTTGGACGCAAAAAGAGAGCTCAGCAGATCGGCTTTGTCCTTTGCCGCATGGGCCAGTGAGTCGTCCTCCTTGGGCAGAGATGGGAGAGATTGTTGACAGAAGTTTCCTTGCACAGCCTTGGCGAAAGACCAGAATGCACATGTTCCAGAAGGAAGTCGAACTAGTTTCTCACCAATTCTGTCGATGAGTGAATTGGCAATGAACAAACACGGCGGCAACCTTCAGAACGCAACTGCGATGGGAGCGTGAGTGGCACCGTACTCCGGATCAGACAATGATCCGAGGGGCCAAGAGGAGTATCGACGGAGTTCTGATATCCGTCTAGATGAGAAGTTAGCAGAAGGTCCAACAAGGAAGGTACATGATCTTCCACATCTGGGATCCACGTAGGCGAGGTAACCAGTTGTGTCAGACCATATGCCAAAGCAAAGCCATAAAATCTGATCTCATGATCGGTTAAACGGGAACCAAGTCATTCAGCGTGGTGGGCGTTAAAATCACCAAGCATCACGATCTCTGCGGATGAGGCCTGTTGTTGCACGGAGTTTGCAGACAATTCCACGGTCTTGGTCGGTCTGTGTCGGCATTACCGCTGTGCGACCTATAGAAGCACCCGTAGACGTGGGTATGGTCGTGGTGTCGTAGCCATAGGTTGGACAGGTCCGTACCTTCAAGACTGCCGAGGCGTCGAAAACAGATGTCCTCTCTGATCGTACACGCAAACTCCAGCCCGGGGCACAAAGGAGTGTTCTCATTTGTACCTCGGGTAAGAGGGATAAGAAGTGCCAGCCGGAGGGTATCTTCTCTGACTGGCACTTCGTATCCCTATGTCTCGGTCTCGGTCTCGGTTAGAAAGAGCATGGCCGGCTTCGCCGTTTGCAGATGGTAGTGATGGCGTCAAGGTTTGAATAAAGTACCCCGATGTTGCAGAAACTCACGGATAGCATGGCAGAGGGCGTCTTTGTTTTACTCCTCCGTTTGCCCCAAGCAGGTTTAGTCTCGAGTGGAATTGCGCCCCCCTTCCCCCCCCCAGAATACATGGGGCAGCCTGAGCACCCACGCTCAGAAAGAGTAGGGTAGCTTGGGCGTGGATGTTCAGCGAGTGATTCTCTATCACCAGGGCTGCTGGTACTCTCCTAAAGTAATTGGGCCTCCAGCCACTTGCACTCACCAAAAGAAATGCAGAAGCAGAGCTTCTACTTCACACTGGTCTTCTGTGAGGTCGTTGTACCACCCCGGTACGAGCTGGCCCATACGCGCAACAGCAAAAGCTGCCGCGTTGCTCTACCACTTTAATGATGTGTGATATACCAGAGCAATTGAACTATAAATAAAATTATAGCGTAGGTATATCAGACAAATAACAATTGGATTGGATGTTAGAAGGAGAAAAACAGTTGGTGTACACGGATGAAAGAAATAGCGAATTATCAGCAAATGATAGAGGGAGGGGCAAATAGTCGGAAGTCAGGTTGGTCGATGAGTCGGTAATTGCCTGTCCCCTAGTCTCTAATTGTAAAATTAATGAGGAAGCCGGTATTTTTACAATTACTCTCGGTGCGTCGAGATTTCGTTGGCGAGATTCTCTAATACGTTTAAAACTGGTGACCTTAGTGATACAAAGGTCTTTCAAGGATTGTTTTCGATAAACACTTGTTTAAAAGTCAAATATTTTTGAAGTTTAGTGGCCTAGCCACTTCTACCCTTCTTCTTTATTACACTTCATGTGTATTCATACATTCTACTTCATTACACTTCATGCCGAAACACGTAAAAACAAAAAAAAATAATTCTAGAACCGTATATTCTACAGACTAAACTAATTACTCAAAAATCTATAAAGGCGAAATTTGGTTATTTACCCCCCCCCCCTTTTTTTTTTTTTTTGATCGACCATCCATGAAATTTTTACGTGGTGGTAGAGCCATGCTGCAGCTACATTTTGGTTGCAGCACGAATGGGTCGGCTTGATCGGGGTAGGACCACCCTCTTACAGAATACCAGCCTAAAATAACAGCTTAATGCTGCAGAGAACCGGAGAGCCATTTTACTGGAATCGAGGCATTCCATCTTAGTCCTCAGGGGTGAGAACGCATCTGCATTTTGTTTCTTAATCGAGGTTAAATATCTATTGGCCACAACATCCACTTACCATCAGGTGGACTGTGTGCTCGTTTGTCACCCCTATTCTATAAAAAAAATGGAATTTAGACGATAACTGACGACTACTTTCAGAGTTACACGGACATAGTAACGGGTTATTACACATAACTGCATACATACCGGCCAAAAATACAATATAATCTACCACTGAAGCTCCGCAGCAGTGGAATTGTAGGCAAGGCTCCCGTTAGACGAAGTTGCGACCGATGAGGTTTGCAGCAAGACGATCATACTTTGTAATGGTCTCATGACCTAAGTAAGTTTGTAGTGGATTTGTGATGATCCGCATTGGTATTTGTTGATGATGGTAAATAAAAACTATCCAAAACTGGCCACTTAATTCTACTAAGATTTTCGTCAACTATTAAATGGTAGCACTTTATTCTTATATAGGTATTAAAGAAGGTTCTTTTAATCCATTCATTTACGTGGATGCGGAGACGTGAAATGAAATGAAATATAAAATGCCGTCTTCGTCATGACGTGTTAAAGTGAAGATATTCTAAACAACAATAACGTCTTAATGCATCTTCCGACCACTGACAAAGAACATAGGTATAATCACTAGTACCACAAAAATACGTTTTAACCGACATAAATTATGTACTTATTTTTTGACGTAAGAAATTAACGTTTCGTTTGTCAAACTTTGTTTTTCTTAAATTTACGAAATGAGTTTCCTCTGATCGGAGAAGAAACGCTGCAAAAATCTATCCTTGTTTGTTATCACTTGTCTAACTTGTATAAGAGAGAGCCACGCTGTCACAGAATACGTGAATAGTGAATAGTAGTAAGGTGAATGTACATCGATGATCCTTTCTATTGGAAACGAAGCATTCCATCTTAGTCCTCAGGGATCTGACACACATCACATCTGCATTTTGATTTTTAATCAAGGATAGATATGTCTATGGGCCACAGCATCCATTTACTGTGGACTGTGTGTTCGCTTGTCACCCTTATTCTTTTTTAAAATGGCTCTACCTCGTATTAAAACTAACATAGATTTAAAACTTAAAAGAAATAAAACAGAAAAGAGCTTGAGGTAGTCACCTTTGAGAACCAATAGTCCCTCAGTTCTTACGAACTATGAGCCAGATCTCGGATCCTTTATGTAAGTACTCTCTAAGCCTTTATGCAGGGTACACGACAACCGACGCATTGCTGCTTTGCGGCAGAGATAGTACGTGCCCAGACGTAAATGAACTTCTTCTAGGTAGAATAGAAGCCTTACTACGTGGTGATTCTAGCACTGCGATCGTCAATCCGTTTGTCAAAAGTGATGCTTGAGACAAATCGCTGAAAGAGGTACAGGTGAACGGAATAGAAGCCTATGGCACTGATTTTTTACATTTTTTTTGGGCTAATAATAATTTTTTTTTTTTTTTTTTTTCTCCCCTAAGTTTTTATATTTTGTCTTGTATTATTTTATTTACGTTAATATATAAAATTGATCTATCAATAAATACTACTAATTAGGTACGTACTGTTTTAATTTCGATAGATTTTAATTGATTTATTTATTTAGTTCAAAAATGGTGTTGTTATTGTTTTAGTAACGTAAGTTAATTCAAATTGGCAGATTTTTTAAATAAAATAAAGGTGACTAACGAGCACACAGTCCACCTTATGGTAAGTGGATGCAGCGGCCCATAGACCATTCATCCTCGATTGCAGATGCGTTGTCACCCCTGAGGACTTAGATGGAATGCCTCAATTCATGTCTCCGTATCTTTACTTTCACCATACGAAACACAGCAGGATTAAGCTGCTATTTTACTCCGGTAATCTGTAAGAGCGTGTTCCTTCTTCGTTCGAGCCGACCCATTCGTGCTACAACCGTATATAGCTGCGGCGTTGATCTACCACGTATGATATTATAAAATAGATACCCTTAAATGTGAATAGTATTTATTGATAGATCAATTTTATAATAATAAAATATCAGTGCCATAAAAAAATCACCCAGTATATCTCGCAAGGAAATTTTATGGTCTGGAAAAGAAGAACAAGAAAGACGGTAGAAATTAAGCCCAACTACGTAATAAAATGAATTATAGTTAATTATTTTTGGAACCTCAATCCAGTCTCAATAACAGGACATGCACATAACTAAATAAGGAGTCGTCATAAACACCAATACTTACTAATTTTTCTGAGTCCGGACCGATCTTGGACAAATCAATGAGTATGATACTTTATCCAAAGGACCGACGAAGCGAAGTGACGATTGTTCAAGTATACATTTTTTGAAAACTAATAAATTTATCAAAGAGTATACTGGCTGACTTTTTAGCGTCTGGAAAAAATGGCGTGTAACAGGTGAACGAAATAGAAGCCTATGGCACTGATATTTTACAATTTTTCTCTATAAGTATTAAGATATTATGTAATTGATCTATCTAATTCTTTGTTTTTTTTTTTTTTTGTTTCTTAGTAGTTTTATCATAGTTTTTATTTTTTTTATCACAGAAAGTTTATTTTAAAATAGTGGTGTTTATTGATGGATCAATTTCATATTATGTTAAAGTAAAAACAAAAATATTATAAAATATCTGTTCCGTTCCGTTCACCTGTTCTGCTCTATTTTTTCCAGAAAATAAAAAACTTCCGGTATAATCTTTACATTTTAACTTTTATTTTATCTGTGAAAGTGGCGTTGTTACTATGGCAACGTGAAACATCATTATTAAAGTTTTGTACTCAATTTTTATTTTGCTTCATAAATTATTTAAAAGTATTTATTGGTTATTCTTAATAGTTTAGTTATATATTTGAAAATGGAATCGATTGGCGATGAGGATAGCTTTGGGGCATTGGTCGCCGTGGCTTCGGAAACGACAGAGGCTGAAAAAGAATTCGAAAAGGTGATTTACGTATATATTAACCACGGTACATCAATACCAGCTGTAAGATTGTTGTAGATGAAAACTTCACACTTGCAACCGATCTATCGGTATATGGTGTCCATTGCGCGGTAAAATTTCTAAAGCAACTGTGTCTATCATAGACTTATTATACTATTGCGTTTGAACCAGGTCATTGACAAACAAAATGGCACCGGCTCATTGGTGCTAGAATGTTTATGGAGCACCAACGCCACCTCATATGTGTGCCGTGCGTCTGTGCAATGTTTCCACTTTCAGATATTTTGCACTATTTTATGGTAAATCTACTAATGTAGGTAGGACTTCAGACGTTTCTTCAAGTTGACAGGGTTTAGGATAATTTGGGGTGAAATCGAACTTCAGGTAACCCTGTTTTCTATACCCACCCAATGTAATGTTTTTAAGGATTTATCGAAGGGGACTGGGTCAAAAGAGTTAGAAAAGTGTAGAACGAAAAAGTTTTTCATTCTGTATATCGGAATAATGGTATAATATATAACTTAGTTACATAATATTCATTATTCCTATGACACAAAGTGTTATTACAATTAAAAAATGAGAACGTCTTCTTCATCACAAAACTCAAGAGTTTTAATTTTTTTTTGTTTTAAAGTTTCTAATAAGAAAAAATCGTGAAATGATATTCAAAACTTGTAATGATTTTGTTCTTTAAAATATTCAAAATTAGATGTAAATAAGGCTATTAAGATTTTTTTGCGATAATTTAGGGAGTATTTTTACAGGTTCTAGGATAAAACCAAAATCATAAGTGGAAACACTGGTTCTGTGGTAGTTCATGAGAGTATTTAAGAGATGGCGCTGATTTATTCGATGCTTAAACTGTGAAAAAATTTTGTTCGCACGACCATATCTGGTCATTTATATCGATGGTGTCTATGGACTGTATGATAATTAAAATTTTTATTTTTTATTTAATTTTCTGCAGATACGTAGTCACCACACTAAGGATTAAGTTGGAGTACCCCACAGCTTGTAATTGTGCTGTCTCTTTGTACCATTTAGACTGGAACACATCAGCAGAGGCGGTACCTACCCGGGACTACTGGGTAGAAAATTAGACTTACCACTTACTATACCATTGTTTTGTTGTTGACAAAATTATCTAATTTTACTAACATAGTCGGTTCGGTTACACGTAATGATAGAGTACATACAATTAAGATAGCTTAGCTGAGTTTTTCTTCATTTTTGGCCCTTAAACGGTAAATAGATCTTTCTGAGGTTCCCCATAGTCGCCTCTTACGACGCTCATGGGTAAAAATGGAGTGATAAAATCTCTTATGTCGGCTCCACAATTAATGTTGGAAAAATTAGATGCTCAAATTTCTCAAACGGATAGTTGGATCATTCCGGGCAACCAAACTAAAACAAGTGCGCCTAATTTATAAACCGTTCTCCTTTTAATAGGTGTTGGAAGAGTTGCGGGAGGCAGAGGGTCTGAAACTCTACGCCGACGTGTATACAAAACTTTATGACTCCTATTTCAAGCTAAAGGAAGAAAATGATGTTCAAAACGAACAAATCAATACCCTTAAGGTGAGATATGTTCTTATAAACTAAGTATACTTACTATTGTTATATAAATCGTAAAAAAAAGAAGATACCTGCAAAGTTTCTTTTGCCGTTTCTTCTGTCATACAAATTCAATAGTAATTTCTAACGAAACCAATTTTTTCACGTCAGAGAAATATATTCATTTAATTTTACAAAAACTGAACTAAGTGGAATTTCTTTTACCAAAGATTATATTTAAGAAGATATTCTGCCTGTTGACAGCATTGCATTCGGAGATTTTGTTTTTTTTTTATTAAAGGTAAGAAGGTCCTTGTGATTCTGGATATACGGTTTTAGCAGATGTAACCAAATAAGAAAATTTTCATAGGACACCAAAAATTTTCTCGCAAAATACCAGCGTCAAATTGTAACATAGTGCTGCCGCGTTTCGTATGTTGAGTGTGGAGGGAAAATTTAGCAGCTGCTACTTTACACTGGTATTCTGTGAGAGCGTGGTCCTTCCCCGGTCGAGCCGACCCATTCGTGCTACAACTATAATATAGCTGCGGCGTGGCTCTACCGACTACTTTTTAATGTGTGTTGTTACCTCATAACTTTTCTTTGAGTGAACCGATTTTGGTAATTCTTTTTTCTCTAAAAGCTGTCATGTTGTCCCATATAATCAATAATCACATAATATAATCAATAACCAAGATCTCACCAGTAGTTTTTGAGTTATCTAATGCTTATTTAATTGACTTCGAATACATTGATTCGGTCGTATTGAAGTCGGTTGTACGAAATTTTTAATTTTACGACTTGTTTTTTAAAGATTTTATTCAAATAATTTTGACGGAATAAATAATTTTTAAATAACTTATCAATCAGGTCATCACTCCGTCTGGGGGGTCGCTTTAAATTTCGCCTACCGATACGAGGCTGCCACTCGAAAACCTTTATTCCCCATCTGCTGTCGGTCCTTCGAGCTATATGGCCGGCTCATTGCCGGTAAGACAATGCAGGAAGTCGGTGGATGCTGGTGTCTCAGGACCGTGCTTTGTGGCATACCTTCGGGGAGGCCTATGTTCTGCAGTTTACTTGAGAAGGGCTGTAATGATGATGACGATGATGTAAGAGAATTTAGCGAAGCAATCAATTTCAGAAATATTAGGTTTCTTATAGTAGCGGAAAAATCTGAAAGAAAATATTATTAATTGGGGTATTTCTCTAGTTTTCTCATCTGGTTGAAATATATAAATACTTTTAAATATATATTATCACACCATTAATTTAATAAAATAGAATGAAAATAAATATATATGTCGCAGTGCCTCTGTGGGTAGTCGGAATTATTGTAAACAACACGTGCACCGCACACCTGCGCATTGCACCTGCAGTGACGCTCGTGTAGCTACTTGTCTCGATTGTATAAAACGGACGGAGCGAATGTTTCATGCAGCCCCACCCCCCCCCTTCCTTCTCTGCCCCTTCTCTTCGCTAAATAAAATTTCGCATGATAGCAGCGCCGGTTTTTTCCCGTTCGGCTATTCTATCCGTAGCCATTAAAGCAGTCATGGCTTTGGCGTGGCACGGTTCGCTTGTTGTATCCCGCTACTAGCTCATCCTAGACTATTCGGATAATTAATTCGTGGAAAGCGAATTAATTATTATTATCAGCTATTAAATTAGTCTCAGTACAATTTATAGTTGATTACCGGTGATCCGTGCATTTTGTGATTGAAAAAATTAATTCTATTTAGCTACCTTCCTACATCAAAAGTGGGATAAAATCCCCGTGTTTTTTGCCCACATTTAATTCTCATGGGATAATTTCCCTGTAATCGCTCACATGGGATAAAGTCCCAAATTTCAGTTTTAAATAGTAAGAGGGTTATTACGTTTGTGAGTTTTTTTTCCTTCTTATTTTTTAAACTTAATTTTTTTTTTAACCCTGTCTTTTTTTTTTTGTTTTTTTTTATTGTTAATTTTTTTTTGTGTGTTTTTACTATTGAAGTTTGAAATCTTTAAGCGATGTGACAAACGATTAACTTCGACTAGTTACGAATTGAAAATAATAAGTGGCCCTTTTGTGTTCTAACGTGTGATAAGTGTTGCAGCTTACTCCAAATATGGTGTGGTCGACAAGATCGGCATTGGATGTCGAGGGGTTAGTAGAAGTCACTACAACAATTACCGATGAGAGGCTGCCGCGTCGGCACGTCTATAAAGTACAGAGAGGTTACATCACTCTCGAGTAGTGTTCTTGTTCATGGTGGTATAATACGATTAAAAGGGTATATCGGGAGAACCCACTCTTTTGTGCAGTTTGAAGTTTACTGTGAGCGCCGTACGTAAAAGATTCCGATAGGGTCATACGAGTGCTGGGACTCAAAGAGAGAAAGTATTATGGTTGCGCTGTTGTGGTGGTTCCTGTAGTGTAAGAGAGTATTTGTGATGAGGCTGTTGGTTTTCATACTTTGGTATTATTGTGTTATTGCGTCCCTCACGTTGCACTACCGTGTGATTGTGATGGGGAATTATTGTGGTTTGGTCGGGCTGTATTGTTCCTGCAGAGAAAAAAAATCGAAAAAAAAGAGAGGAAAAGCTAGAAAAAAATGGATCTTACTATCAAACTTTACCGAAAAAAAGTAAAAAAAAATATTAAGAAAAAAAAGAAAGAAAAAAAGAAAGTAAAAAGAGAAAAAAGTACTTCTTGCTATCATTGAAGGGCTTATGCCGGACCAATGATACGGCTACAGGAAATAGTGATTCCGGGCTAGCATAAACAGTAAGAGTTTTGAAGGGCATGTTGCCGGACCAAAACTGATTAGTGTTGCAGTGTTCAAAGGAATCGGTCCAATGCTAATTGCCTGAAGGGTCGATGTAGACCGGACCAGAAAGTATTGTTGAATGTGAAAAAGTTTATGACTTTTGTCAGGATAATCGAAAGATGTTTTTCTGTTTACAGATAACTAAGATTGTGATGCAGCGCGTGCGAGGACGCACGCATGTCAGTGTGGCCGTATCGCAGCGCCTCTGTGGGTAGTCGAAATTATTGTAAACGACACGTGCACCGCACACCTGCGCATTGCACCTGCAGTGGCGCTCGTGTAGCTTCTTGTCTCGGTTGTATAATACGGACGGAGCGGCCGCCGTTAAATCAGTCATGGCTCTGGCGTGGCACGGTTCACTTGTTTTGTCCCGCCACTAGCTCATCCTAGACTATTCGGATAATTAATTCGTGGAAGCGAATTAATTATTATTATCAGCTATTAAATTAGTCTTGGTACAATTTATAGTTGATTACCGGTGACCCGTGTATTTTGTGATTGTAAATTAATTCTGTTTAACTACCTTCCTAAATACACTTATTTTTTATAGGAGTTGGGGAAAATGTGCATGTGGCTCACCTGATGGTAAGTGACTACCGCCGCCCATGAACAACCGCAATACCGGGGGAATTGCTGATGCGTTGCCGGCCGGCGGAATAGAATATATTCAATAAAATATAGTTAAATAGATAGATAAGGCCCAACTAGATGGAAGTCCTCGGTAGAGGAGACCAAACGGCTGAAGGTTGAAAAAAAAGGGAAAGAAATCGGCGTACGATGCGTGCGGTATCGAGGAGCACCGCCTTCTACATTTGAGCCCGGAGCGGTCCGTCACGGAGTCCCAGTGACCTCAGATGAGCTGAGAGTCTAACCGGAATTGGCTCGTTCGCAAACACTACGAGACTCCGACTACTTACTAATATTATAGTTCGGGAATAGCCCTCTCTTTTATGACAAAATACGTATATTACAGCGTCAAGGATGCGAAACTTCTGGTAGTGCAAATGTCAATGTCCATGTCAAGCGGGTAATTAAAGCAAATCTCTTCTGCGCCAAGCCCAAGAAGCTCATATGGCCTTTTACAGGCTGGTAAAAAAGAGTAATATCAACATCATCTACGGCTACTCAGGACTGTAGGCGTTTGCCTCAAAAATGTCATAACTCGCAAGCAATTTCAAGTTGAGTTTGAAAAAGGATGACAAACGAGCTCGCAGCCCATGTCCATAGTAAGTGGATGCTGTGGCTCATAGACATATAAATCTAAGGTGAGTTGTCAACCCAGGGGAATAAAATGGAATGCTTCGTTTCTTGTAAAATGATTTTCCGGTTCTCTACACTCACCATACGAAACACAGCAGCATTAGGATGCTATTTTACTCTAGTATTCTTTGAGAGCGTGGATCTTCTGAGATTGAGTCGATTCACTCGTGGTGCAACTATAACACGCATTGCTTTAAAACTCCCTCAAAGATGTAAGATGGTCTTTACTCTTAACCTATAGTCAACCAAATCCAGGAAATACGTTTTGACAGCTGTCAGACTTATTGCACCAAGCATGCCAACCAAAAAATTGGAACGTACAATATTCGATTCTTAAAAAAATCGATACCGAGTTGGTAATCATTTACAGTTTGGTTTGAATAATATCGGAATAAATTAGAAACTGATAATTTAACACACAAGATTTATCTGTTTATACGTATTTGTTGTTACTGCTTATTTTTAGGGGCAAAGTTATAAAAATTTAAGATTGAAACCAGATTAAAAATAAATTTAATCAATCACTTTCAGTACAACTGGTTGAGTTGTCCTTGTTTATATTAATTATTATTTGATTTTCAATAATGCAGTCAAAACTAATGTCTCTCAAAATCATCCATAATCATTTTTTTTTTGTTTTTTCTAACACTTTTGCCCAATCGTCCTTTGTGACATGAGACTTCAACGAATATATATATGAAATTACGCACAGTATGCTCCCGAAATAATGTCCACCAGACCGAATTTCGCAGGATTATAGTGTCCAAGTGTATGCGCAAGCACAGGAGCACTCTATATTCACTAACTCTCATAATCCGATGGGACGGTAAACCAACACAACCGGAGAGAGATCAGGCGCAGGACCAACGGCCTGACGTGCTTTCCGAAGCACGGGGGTGAGACACCGCCAACTTTCCGGCTCCGGGCAACTACTGAGAATTTCTTAAAGGAAAAACTCAAGAATTAGTTTTTTTGGTCCGACCCGGGATTCGAACCCAGGACCTCATGATCAGCAGTCATACTACTACAACAATTAGACCAACGAGGCTCCCGAAATAGCGGGATATTAAAATTACGTAGTGGTTTTTTGAGCGCGGCCTTGAAATATATAGTTTTTTTGCTTGCACAAATTTACGTTGATTAAGTTAAAAAAAACTTGTTTTATTCATGATTCGTGTAATTTAAGGAATTATAAAAATAAAAATTTAATTAAACAAATAATACATTAAAAAGATTAATGATTCGATTATTTTAATATTTTTACAGATTATTTTAATATTTTTGCCGATTATTCGCATAACAATGAATTTTAATTATCCAAACACTACGGTAAGATACATAGCGACATATCATTGAAAGTACGTCAAGTAAAAAAGTTGATACTCGTTTTTTATTTATATTTTGCTTTGTTTGAAAGATTCGAATTTAAATTAGTTGTAGAAGGCTATATAGGTTGTAATGAAATATAGATAACTTCATAATTCTTCGGATTTAAGTAAAAGGTTATTTTAACTCTTGTGAGTACGCTTGTGCAAAGTTATTGGAGAATCATTAATGTGAAACGTCAAAAGGTATTTCTTAGATTTGGTTGACTATAGTAGTAAGACTTAAATAATATGTCAATGTAAAAAAAAATCATATGAAATTTTTATCTCCATAGACGAAACTGGGGCGGTTTGACGACACAGTTACCGAATATACCACTGAACTCTCCGAATCACAGAAAACTATCCAGCGGTTGAGGGCTGAAATCGGTGAGGAGCATCCTCTAACAATCACCTTTAAATTTTTTTGCATAGAAAATAATTTTAGCACGGCAGCACCATGCTTAATTTTTTCCGATGAAGAAAAATAGCCTATTCTAGGTATATTCTAGGTATAAATGCCAAATTGCACCCTATTTACAAATAAATGTGTTTTAAAATTTATACGATTTTTTAATGATGATCTTGAACATTAATCGAAAGTCTAAAATGTGTAAATTTATTCAATCTGTCAACACAGCGAATCGGGTTTGGCGACGCCAATCCTCGTACAAAATAAAGTTGACAGCCATTCTATTGTGTATTATAATATTCTATGATTCATCTAATGCATTCATAGACGAAGCAAGGGCCCTAGCAGATGCAATGCACGCCCGCGAACTGGCAAGCGTGGAGAGCCTGGAGACCATGAAAAAGACTGTCAACAGGCTGGAGAAAGAACTAGACGCGCGAAGACGGGCGGGCGAGGACGACGCGTAAGTCAGATTAACCCTAAGTATTTATTTAGTGATCCTTTTACAGCTTATTACTAGAGACTAGCGGAATATTCGTTTCATATTCGGTATTCGGCATATTCGGCAGCTTTACCGAATATTCGTGTTCGGCCGAATATTTGGCTAAATCACCGAATATTCGTTGAAGTGGTACTCAGTGTCCACTGTATTGAAATGTACGAATTGAGTAATGCCATGTCTTTCATAATTTTACTGTTGAAAGTATATTTTATTTATGAGTTAAATCTACTTTTATAGCGTTTTGTTTTTAAGGCACTGTAGATTTATTTCGAATTATAGAAAATAGAAAGCTTAATAAAATGTTTTGGAATCAAACAAAGAAACATTACATTACATTACTACATTTCACTTTACTTTAGTCGTCAGTTTCTCTAAAATAAGTCCAAATACTAGATCTCCTGAAACTCATTTTTATCATATAATTATCAATTTTCACTAATAATGATTAATGACACAACGAAATACTTTTTTTTCTCACAAAAATAGTCAAAACAAAAGAATGTGCCGGCAATTTGCTCAGCACTCGATGATGAAATAACTTGTCAGGTGTCGCGGGGCAGCTAGGTGCAGGGTCCGGCGCTAATCCCGCGCGCTTTACTCAAAGTATGGAGTGTAGAAGTATAGAGTTGTATTAAAGTGTCCGTAGAAAACCGTTAAATAAGGGTGGCGCCACTATAGCTACGGGCTAAATTTTAAAGAAAGTGCCGAAAATATTAGTGGGATAGACGACTTTTTCGAGGTTATATTTACTAAATAAAATTATTTTAGATTTTAGAGCTACTGCGCCGTTTAGCAGCACACTTCAAACCGTCGACAACTGCTAGTTCATTTCATCCCAGTTGCTACTCCAGCGCTGTTGTGGAGAGTTTTTGAACTGTTATTTACTGCTTACAGATGGACACTTTTTCAACTATTCTACTATGGGAGTTGGTACTCCTTACCTCTACACTCCATAATTCAAAGGCTTTACGGTAACAAATTTTGAAATAAATTGGTTAGGTCCCGAAGTGAACCTGCCGAATAATGTTCGACCAAATATTAGGTTCGGTAAAAGTTTTACCGAATTTTCAGAACTCCATATTCGGGCCATTTCTACTTATTACCACGCGGCTAAGGGTACCTAGCTACTTTATTGCGGATTCTAGGTCAAATCCCAGCAGGAGCTAAGAATTTAATATGAATAATTGGTGATGACGCTTGCTTATTTAGTGTAATCTCTTCTTTGTTGTGTGGAAACCAAGTATTGACTAGAGAAATTCGGGAGCAAATTAGGGTTTACGTTATTGCGGTCCGTTTATTTGTTCATTTGTTTGTTTGTTTGTCTGATTGACCGACGAACTGAATGTTTTTATTAATATCATTAGCGTCTTTCTAAGTCTTCGTGACAGTTTAATTTACAAATAAATAATCATCACTTAGAATCGCAAAAGTACTGATTCCACGCCAACGAAGTCACGAGCACAGCTGGTATTGAATAAAAATGATTCTCTTTTATTCTATTCTATAGTGATGGGGAGAAACAATACTGTGCGATTACTATATTGTTGCGCGCCTAAGTTGATGTCTGGTACCTGGCACTAGCGCCATCTAGTGTCGGGGAACAGAGCGATGAGGGCTTCCTAGAAAATGCCAATCTTGAACTTTCCACCAACAGCGCTATCTAGTATCGAACAGAAGAATTAAGCTATCTAGAAGGGTTCACTCTCGAACTTTCTGCGCCTGGTCAGTCGGCGCCCCTATTTTCTGGAATATTCTGGATGTTTCGGTGGAAGCGCCCTATATAAAGCCGTTGATAGCCGCGATCGGGGTAATATTGAATTTGGCGATACAAGCGAAGCTTCGGAGCGAAATAAAGTGAATCAGTGTGACTAATTATTAGTGTCTTTTAAGTTTTAATTGGTGTAAAGTGAATTAAAGTATTAATTTTGGTAATTTAATCGGCAGTTTTTATTGTCACGAACCGTAAGCTCGTAACAATATTAAACTTGCACTGGTAGACTTGATGGATTGTAACCTGTATTGAATGAATGAATGAACAATATCTTTTATGCCAGCAGCAATCGAATACGATTTGTCGAACACGCGAACGCTTAACCCCTGAGCAGCTATAAAGTAAAGTAATAGTTGCATATACTTATACTTTGACAAATGCGTACGTATGTATACTCGCCTCCGGTCCGCCGGGGGCCTATGTTGTTCTATGGTTCTGAGTTTAGTTTTTGTGTACTGTGTCCATTTTAATTATTTTATTTTTAACTAGCACTTTCACGCGATTTCGTCCGCGTCGTATTTGATTGCATTTCATGTTCATGTTTTAATTTTTTGCGCGGATCCCTAATCATTTTTCTAAAATAAAATTACCTAAGTTATTCCTTATAAAATCAGTCCTTTCAACATTTATCTGCCAGTGAAAGTCCTGTAAAATAAGTCCAGTCATTTCGGAGATTAGCCGGAACAAACAAACAGACAGACAAACAAAAATTTTTAAAACTGTTTTTTTTGTTATTTGTATCGTGTATACTTTCATTTACACTTAGTAAAAAGTTCTTATTTTGACGTTACAAACAGACACTTCAACTTTATTTATATTTATAGATTTTTTATATCGAATAAGGGAGACAACCGAATACAGTGCACACAGTTCACCTGATGGTAAGTAAATGTTGTGGCTCATAAACATCTACATCTATCCTAGATCAAGAATCAAGATGCAGAATGCGTTGTACCCCGAGGTCTAAGATGGAATGCTTCGTTTCCAATAAAAAGGGTTTCCAAATCTCTATACTCACCATACGAAACACAGCAGCATTAAGCTATTTTACGCTAGCGTTCTATTAGAGTGTGGTCCTACCCTAGTAGAGCTGACCCTTTCGTGGTACTATCATAATATATATCTGCATCGTGGCTCTTCGACTGATTTTTTAATTTAAATTTACCTAATAGAGGAGCGACATCGGCTGTAAAAGAGAAAGAGAAGTACGAAAAAGAAAAGGCGCGACTACAAGGCGAACTGGACAGTGTGACACTGCGACTAAAAAACGCCCTGAGCTACATAGAAGAGTTGGAACAAAGTAACACCGCGGCTGAGGAGACCATAGCTAAGTTGCAAGAACAGCTTGAGGTTAGCCATACTTTTTTTTTCATTTAAATATACTATTTTTAAGATCCCGGTATAAAATTCAGAAAACTAGAACACTCATTGAATTACCTCGGTGTCTGTATGTTACTCACTCACCTATAAGAAAATGTGACGTAAAAGATGAAAGTGAAGTTTAGGACTATGTTAAGGATACGTAATTATAATTGAAAAACATTGATAGAAATATGTAGGTAAAAGGTGTGATGTAGGTTGTAAAAATATCGGAAGTTAGCATATCCACATACAGTCATCCTGATCAGCTGAGAGTTTCCTGATCAACAAGAAAACCTAATAACCGATTAATTTTTAAAGTTGTTCGGGTACCATAAAATGCGGGATGAGTTTTAATGTATTTTCAATGAGGGTATTGAGAATTTATTATGATTATTATATATTATTATGAATTGTATATAAATATTAACTGACAGAACTAAAACGTGGTCCTTAACAGCATGCTCAGTCAGTAATGATAAGGGCTATGTTCGGAATTTCTCTGCGGGATAAAATCTGTGGCTAGGATACTACAGAAGAACGAGAGTAATAATATAGTCCAACGGATTGGTAAGCGGAAGTGGCAATGAGCCTTCCATATAATTCGAAGAACCGACAGCCGATGGAGAAGAAAGGTTCTCGAGTGGCAGCCTCATACTGGCAAGCGCAGCGTTCGGCGAGTCCCCATTAGATGGAGTGACGACCTGATGAAACACGTGGGTAGTTGTTGGATGAAGGTGGCTCAAAACTGAACTTTGTACTGAACTGAACTATCTATGGGGCAGAATAGAATAGAATCATTTTTATTCAATATAGATTATAGATTACACGAATAATTATTGACACTAATTTAAGCTTTACCACAGGTTCGGAAAAAACCTCTGTCCTTTAAAAAAATTACAATATATTATTTTATACAATTATGTTAATGCTGCAGCTATATTAGTATTATAGTAGTAACACGAATGGGTTGGTTCGACCGGGGGAGGACACGCTCTCGCATAAAACCAGCGTAAAATAGTAGCTTAATGCTGCTGTGTTTCGTATAGAGAGTGTAGAGAACCGGAAACCCTTGTTACTGGAAACGAGGCATTCCATCTTAGTCCTCACGGGTGATAGATATAACGCATCTGCATTTTGATTTGTAATCGAGGATAGATGTAGATGTCTATGGGCCACTTACCATCAGGTGGATTGTGTGCTCGTTTGTCACCCTATCCTATAAAAAAATACTACTTTTGCTAAGGCATATGTTCAGCTGTGAACTTTAATAGGCTGGTGGCAAAATTATTGCTTAGTAAAAAATTTTAACTTTTTAATAGATACATTGCCTCATGAAGGTAGTAACCGCGATTGTTGATAATAAGGACCCGGATTCGAATCCTGAGTTGGGGTAAAATCAGTTATTGGGTTTATCTGCCAAAAAATCTCAGAAGCAGCCCGGAGTCGGGAAGCTGGCGGTGTTTCTCTCCCATGCCTCGGAAAGCACGTAAGGCCGTTGGTCCTGCGCCTGATCTCTCTCCGGTCGTGTTGGATTGCGGTCCCATTGGATTATGTGAGTGAGGGAATAGAGTGTGCACTTATGCTTGGTGCTTGCACACACTTCTGTCCTTGGGCACTATAATTCCGTCCTGCGCAAATGACTAGTCTCCGTTGAGACTGGCCACCGTGACAGAAATTCGGTCTGGAGGACATTATTATTTAGTATTAAAACGATACGATTAATCTTTTGTTTCTAAACAAAGCTTAATCTATTACATAGGCGACTAAATAAGAAGAGTGTATATTCAAAGTATACACACTGAATGGAACTAATTTTACGTTTTTTTTTCGGACAACTTTCAAAACTGCTGAAAGTAACCCAAGTTAACTATGGCATCAGATACTCAAATATTTCAGTCCACCCGTGACCATGGGAACCAAGTTTTAAAACGCGATAAAATTCGCATTTTTATATTTATGTTTTTTTTTTTTGCCATTTTCCCTAAAGGAGAATTATGTTTTTCGGACGTAATTATGTACGTTTGTCTATTTCTATGTGATCTACAGTAATACAGCTTATCGACTTTATTATTTTATGTTTCTTGAGTGCTTTGCAGCATCTACGCCAAATTTCAAACAAATGTATGTAAATAAGAGAAAAATAAAACAAATAAATTAGTTCATAAATATATTTATTGTCATAACTTAATGAATTTATTGTGATGATTGAGTAATATATATTAAGTTATTCGTAATCATTGAGTATCGCTTACTTCAATTAAATATTAATTAACTCTATACATGTCTCTTTCTATTGTCATTCCGTAAAAAAAAGAGAGCAACATTAGCATTTCTTAAATTGACATTGGTTTTAATGAGTAAAGCCAATAGTAAATACAATAAATAAATTTACAAACGAATATGTGGATTGTACCGCACAGGTGTGGTCACCGACGTCCAGTGAGTGTGCGTGGCTCATCATTTCATTAATTTATTACAGACTGTCAAAAGTCCGATATTGAACCAAGGGCTCCACCATAGATTGCCACTATGAGGAGATTTTCGCCACAACTGCCACGCTTATCAGGCGGGATGTTAACCCTACGTAAACCATTATTGGTTTAATTGTTTTGAGTTGTTGTTATGAAGATGTTACTGTCCTTCTCCTTTTTCAGTTTCCCTCTGTCGCCTCCTACGACACCAACGGGGTCATATGTAATAGTGGATGCTCTTACGATGCCATACGGCTAACGCATGTGGCTCTAAATCCTAATTCTAATGTGCCTTCGATAACGCTACTTATAACCTCGTGGACTTTGTTGATGTCGGAGTTGTCTCTTCGCTACTACCTCACCTTCATTATTTTGTTTTACGTCTAGGAAGCAGACAACAATACAGTGCGACAGAATCG
>CAJQZP010001060.1:10200000-10312500 GCA_907164705.1 Parnassius apollo | reverse complement strand
CGTTAAAAATGAGAGCAGTATCATCTACGTAGGTGTAAATTTGACAATTTTGTAGGCTTAAATTGCATAGATAGAGATTCCATTTCTAAAACCAAATTGGTTTTTAGAGAGCAGGTCGTTATCTATGAGATATTTTTTCAATCTATTGTTTATTAGTTTCTCTAGTATTTTTGATAGAACTGTTACGAGCTTGAGGTTCGTGACAATAAAAATTGCCGATAAAATTACCTAAATTAACACTTTAATTTACTTTACACCAATTAAAACTAAAAACACTAATAATTAAACACACTAATTCACTTAATTCCGCTCCGAAGCTTCGCTTGTGTCGCCGAGTTCAACTCTGCCTCGATCGCATCTTGCAGCACCTACTTATTTAAATTAGCAAAGAAATATCCAGAATGTTCAAGTAAACACGCGCAAGGTACCGAGCGTTCGAGTTTCGACTAGGCGCTGTCGGTTGAGTGATTTGTGATGTCATTTTCTCAATGCTCCCCTCGCTCTCGTTCCTGACACTAGATGGCGCTAGTGTGTCGTCGACTTGAGCGCGTAACACTGCCCCCTCCTAAGACATGCTCGTCCCGAGCATTATCGGCCACATAATAACGCGCCAAGCGATTCACATGGACGATCTTAGGAGTCCCTCTTGCGCCTTTCTGTAACGGCTCCGCAATGTCAAGGGCTGTCCTATCCCGTAGTGCACCAACATTGTACAATTTCGGTGCTCCTCTACTACGTGTCCGAGGTCCCCGCACGGCCGCACAACTTGTACATGTACGACACCAATCCTCGACATCGTCACGATAATGGACCCAGTAAAACTGTTCTCGGACCTTCAGTAGAGTTCGTTTAACTCCCAGATGGACTCTTGAACGACCATTATGGCATAACTGTAGAACATTCGGCACTTTAGCTTTAGGGACAACCATTTGCAAACGACAGCTGTCTCTTCGACCATTGTCCCATTTACGGCACAGGAATCCATCCTGAATCAGCAAGCTGTCCCATTGGGCCCAATAGCTCTTCGTGGTTGAACTCATCGCTGAGACGTCCCTCCACTTAGGCTTGGTAGCACGGGCCTTCATCCATCCCAGAATCGGCTTGATGTCCGGATCTTCCTGCTGTGCATGTCGTAGGTTGTCCTTCCACCCGTTGCTGAGGTGGCCTGTCCTGAGCATCCTCACGGATACCACCTCCTTACTCTCTTGCCTACTACAATGGTTGCAATCTTCAGGACAAGGTCTTCTTGACAATGCATCTGCGTTGCCGTGAGATTTCCCGCTGCAGTGTCTGATAGTAAAGTCGTATTCCTGCTGCTGCTGGGCGGTGCTGTTAGCCGCACTTCCTTTCTGAGACCGTTCACCTTCCCTTCGTAGGGTGTGCTCAGGGCAGCTGGACCGAAGATGGCCCCTTTCCACACAGCCATAGCACCTAGGGCTGTATCTTTTATTGTGGTCGCGAACCGTAACTGCTGTAACCTCCCTAGCGTGTGGTGAACGATGATCCTGTCGCCGCCAGGCAGTGTCGTTAGCTGCACTACCCTCTCGAGATCGATCAACTCTCCTTTCCACGGTTCGCTTAGGGCAGCTGATTCGAAGATGGCCTTTTTCCCCACAGCCATAGCACCTAGGGCTGTATCCTTTGTGGCGGTCGCGAATTGTAGCTGCCGCAACCTCCCTGACACGATGGGAACGATGATCCTACCGCACAGCTTCCACTTCCAGTGCATGGGCCAAGGCGTTCTTAAGCGTCTCGTGGTGCCCGAGCCTCACAGCAGCTCTGACTTCCAGGTCGCGGATGCCGTCGATGAATGTCTGCACCAGGTTCCCTTCAATGAGCGCAGGTACAGACCGGTATGCTTTCCGCACCAGCTTCTCCACTTCTAGAGCCCACTGCTGCAGGTTTTCGTTGATGCGCTGCACACGATCTTTAAGCTGCGCACGAAACTCAAGGAGTTGCTCATAAGTCACTTCCTCACCGAGAGCTTCCAGAACTGTTAAGGCCTGGTCGCGCAGGCCTAGTGTGAGAGCAGTCATGGCCTGACTTTTATTCCAGCCGTTCGCCTTCATAACAGCCTCGAACTGGATTTTGTAGGCTGACCAGGAAGAAGTCCCGTCGAATGGTGGCACCTTGAACCCACGTAGCGAAGGTGTAGTAGCTACTACGGGAGCTGTAGTTCCATCCCCCAGTTTGAGGTCGTCCAGCGTTTTCTTCACGTCAGCCATCACGTAATCAACCCGATTGTTTACTTGGTCGATTTGGGTTTTAGCTTCCTTGATTTGGGTTTCAGCTTCCGACAGGCGGTTGTCATGTTGAGCAACCCTATCCTTCACCTCCCTAATCTCTTTCCCGAAGTTAGCGTGAATGTCCTTCACGAGGAGCATCTGCTCTTCCTGTCGGCGAGCCTGTTCCTGCAGCATCACCATCAGAGCACCTAAATCGGGTGCTGCAGATGTAGGAGCTACTGACGGGCCAGCAGCCGGCGGCTGGCCCTCCGACGTCTGCGGCGTTGCACCACCAAATCTTCTTTGGTCCGTCTCCTGCTGGCGTTGATTTCGGGTACGGACACCCTCCGTTTCCTCCTTAGGTAAAATCGGCATGATTTTATCCCACTTCTGACACCAATTGTTACGAGCTTGAGGTTCGTGACAATAAAAATTGCCGATAAAATTACCTAAATTAACACTTTAATTTACTTTACACAAATTAAAACTAAAAACACTAATAATTAAGCACACTAATTCACTTAATTCCGCTCCGAAGCTTCGCTTGTGTCGCCGAGTTCAACTCTGCCTCGATCGCATCTTGCAGCGCCTACTTATTTAAATTAGCAAAGAAATATCCAGAATGTTCAAGTAAACACGCGCAAGGTACCGAGCGTTCGAGTTTCGACTAGGCGCTGTCGGTTGAGTGATTTGTGATGTCATTTTCTCAATGCTCCCCTCGCTCTCGTTCCTGACACTAGATGGCGCTAGTGTATCGTCGACTTGAGCGCGTAACAGAACTGTTAACACAGAAATTGGTCTGTAGTTGTCCACATCATCTTTACTTCCACTTTTATGTATAGGGGTTACTAATGCCCTTTTAAATGTTATGGGAAATCGGCCACTTTTAAAGCAAAGATTGCAGATATGGCAAATTATAGGTGTAAGGGTGTGTCTGGCCATTTTAATAAATGATGTAGGAATGTTATCCCATCCTGGGGCAGACTCATTAGAGAGATCGCTTATGATCGAATTTATTTCCAACGGATCGGTATCTAGAAGAACAAAAGAATTCATTGGAGTTGATATTTTAGTCATGTAATTATTTACTATAGGAGGGGCAGAGTTTTTTAAGTTTTCAGCCAAGTTTTTGCCTATGCTAGAAAAGTGATCATTAATAAAATTTGCAGATTCTACAGGGGAGGACGCAATAGTTATAAGTTTATGTGTGTCGTCGTATAGTATTATCTTTATTAACATACCAAAATGGATTTAATATTTTTCCACAGCATTTTCGGGTTATTTTTTGCATTATCCAATTTTCTCCTTTCATAATTCTTTTTAAGCTTCCGGACAAGCTTATGACAGTAATTTCTTTAGCGTATATACGTTATTTTTAAAATGTGATTATCAGGATTTTTTTTAACTTTATAATGTAATTTATCTCGATTTCGAAGGTGTTATCCATGGCTGAATACAGCGTTTTCTAACGGGAATTGTGGTTATCGTTTGATTATTTTTCATTGCTACTGAAATTATACTAACCAAAGCATCAGCAGCCAGTGTTGGGTTATGTATGTCTAGTATTTTTATAAGCTTGGACTTTATTTCATCAAGAGTTGTTATATAATTTACGGAAATCTTAGTTTTCGAAACATTGCGGCGCACCGGCTTATTCATAAGGTTTAGGAGAACAGTGGAATGATCAGTAGGGGCATTAGTGAGTACGAGAGATTTCGTTGGGTGAACTGTTTTTAGCATCATATGATCATAGCACATTTTGTCACGAGTTGGAAGCCTATGAGCAGGAAGCAATCCATGGTAAGCAAGTGAGGTTAAATAATTGGGGCAGTTATTGTCTATGGAACCGAATTTGATATCTATGTTTATGTCACCGGTTAAAATAATGTTTTCATAACTTTTATAACGGCGAAGTAAGGTTTGAAGAGATGAGGTGAAGTCGTCAGTGTTTCGTATTGAAGGTGTACGATATATACCTATTAGAACTGTATCAGTTAGGGTAAGCACAAGACAAGAGGCATTTCTAATGCAAGGTTCTGATATTTTGTAGTTAAGTTTCTTATGTATGTAAAATACCACGCCGTCACACTGATTTAAGGTGTTTTTTGTAAAATATTTGTTATAGTCATTATTAAGTGTTGGAATGGGCTTATTTTTTGAAAGATGACATTCTGTCATGACTAGTATGTCGCAATGAATGTTTAGTGAGTCTAACGTTTGAAAAGTGTCAAAATTTTTATAAATACTCCTTATGTTTTGAGTGAGAATGGTTAAATGATTAAATGTAGTTATGTGAGAGTGGCAATCCTCACGCCTGCACATAAAGGCCTGAGCAACTTCGGTATTGTCTATGTCTGTATTAGTTTGTAGCAAACTATCCATTATTATTCAGAAAGGGCTTTCGTTCCCACTAGTCTGGTAACAAACAAATTTACGAGTAACATTCAGGATTGCATAAAAAGGATATTCTCCAAAGTTACTGCAATGTGAAAAATACTGGAAAAAATTTTGTTTATCTTCGATCAGGAGTGAACTTAAATTATTAACTTTTATTATTAATTTTCGATAAAAGAACAGCAAATTTTTTGGTATAAGATATGTATGTAAAAGAGTGCGGTGATTAATTTTTATGTTTATGAATGTGATGTTTGATGTGCGAGCTTGTGTAAATAGTAGTGTTCGTGATATGTACATATACTTATATATAATATGAAAAATGTAAACAATGCAAAATATACAATAAAAGTAGAAAAGGAGGTAAACAATAATAATATCAAACCAAGAACATGTCTGAGCTATAAATATAAATAGTCATTTGTTAATATACATGTTTTTGATTTGACATTCGTTCTCTATTTTTATGATCGGTGAGTTCTCATCCTTCCTCACAGAAACGTTTCCGAGCGATGTACAGCAAAACTTATATTTCTGAGTTCTGGTTAATTCTCTAGCCAAGTAGAGGTCTATTGCCTTTTTTGTGTCAAATGGTCCGACACAAAAATTGGAGTGTTGTTGCCTTTTAATCCCAAATGCTGCGAATTGAGTTTATTGCTTTTATTTTGAAAATTATATATTTTTGCAGCGTGCAATATATTCGTCTTCTGTATGTAGGATGACAATTCGACTACTATGGGCTTTTTGTCGCCCTTGTGAGAGGATCTATAAATGTCTTTTATATCGTTGGTTTTGAGTTCAACTTTGAGCGATGTAGATAATTGAGTAACCATATTTATTAGGGATGATTTTGATTCATTATCCATTTTCGGCACATTTTTTAATTCAAATGAGCATTTCCTATATGACTTTTGCAGATCCTCGATTTTATTTTCTAATATGCGTATGTATTCTTTATCCTTCCGTCTTTCACGTTCCATTTCTTCTATTTTTTTCCTCATATCTTCAAATTGTGCAGACATAAATGCCATCGAGTCTTCAATTGTTTTTAGAGAAGACGTAATTTGTATTCTTTCGCTATTTTGTTGAGACATCCATGAGGATAACATGTCTTTTATTTCATTTTTAAACTCGCAGAAGTCTATGGCTGCCTCCTCCAAGCGTTTCCTCTTAGTACGCGTATTTGTAAAGCTTGCTGGCGAAAGATTGGCGAAAATTCAGTATTACTGATTTGTCGTAAGTTAGATTCGGAGCTTGATTTTTCGGGTGTACGATACATTTCTTATCGGTTTGGTCGCTTACGATACTAGGACAGCAGAAGTACGAAGTGATTGGCCCGAAGGGCGGAACTAGTATATTGTCACTAATTCTAATAATATTGCAAGGTGGTGTAGGTGGAGATTTTAAAAGTGCCGAATGGTCGTCGTAAAATAAATTCCAATAATTTTCATGCACTTACGGTACCAGGATTGCAGAAGTATGTAGTGATTAGTCTATAGGGCGGAGCTAGTTAGTTGTCCCTGCTTCGTAGATGCTGGGTGGGGCTTCGAGGCTGTGGTATCTATGACCGTAGTATAATCCGGTACGATTATGCACTCCTATTTTTTTAATCGAATTTTTGTCACAACTGAATTTAATTAGGATTTTAAATTGTTATAAAATAATATTAGTTAACACGTCTGCACTTGACTGCGGTCCGGAGGAAGAGGGAATTATTTAGCAGTTACTCTCACAATTTCGTAGCTTTATGAACAAATATTTAGCAGTGTTACTTTTACAATTTTGTAGCTTTATTAAATGGTATTTACGTCACAAATATTTAGCAAGGTTACTTTTACAATTTCGTAGATTTATGAAACAGTATTTACTTCACAAATATTTAGCAGGGTTACTTTTACAATTTTGTAGCTTTATTAAACGGTATTTACTTCACAAATATTTAGCAGGGTTACTTTTACAATTTTGTAGCTTTATGAAACGGTATTTATTTTACAAATATTTAGCAGAGCTACTTTTACAATTTTGTAGCTTTGTTAAACGGTATTTACTTAACATATATTTAGCAGAGTTACTTTTACAATTTTGTAGCTTTATAAAACGGTATTTACGTCACAAATATTTAGCAGGGTTACTTTTACAATTTTGTAGCTTTATTAAACGGTATTTACTTTACAAATATTAAGCAGGGTTACTCTTACAATTTTGTAGCTTTATTAAACGGTATTTACGTCACAAATATTTAGCAGGGTTACTTTTACAATTGTGTAGCTTTATGAAACAGTATTTATACTTACTTCACAAATATTTAGCAGGGTTACTTTTACAATTGTGTAGCTTTATGAAACAGTATTTACTTTAAATATAGCAGGGTTACTTGTAGAATTTTGTGGCTTTATTAAACGGTATTTACTTCACAAATATTTAGCAGTATTACTTTTACGATTTTGTAGCTTTATTAAATGGTATTTACTATATTATAATTGGGTTACAATGTCACATTTTTACAAATCAATTGTATTATAAAGTTTATTAGTTACGGATCAGGTGTTGAGATCTCGTTATAAATTTCATAAAGCGCGAACAACACGTTCATTCTCGGGTCGCACCACCGAAGTTTTAATTCGATTTACCACTTGCTCAGCTCTCACATGTCTGAAATAATAATAAAAATACTTTAAAAGATTTTTGAAATCCACCAACACGTTTTTTAACAAATTTATTGTAATTTTTTCGAATATTGCCTAAGATATACGATTTTTTTAATTATTAAATTAGTAATTTTATTTCGCAGTTAAGCAAAGCTGAAAGGTCCATAGAGCGACGCGACAAACAGCTCAAGGATATGAGCCACAAACTTGATATAGCACATCAAGAGCAAGAAGCTGCTTCTGCGAAGGCTGCCTCGTTGAAGGAACAGCTAGATGCGGCCAATTCACAGTTAGAAGCAACCAAACAGAAGTTGCAGAACACGTCTAAGGAGTTAAAGGTCATTTCTTAGGATCCTCCCAATCCTAATACTAATCATTAAGACATAAATATATTACTTACTTCCACAGAACAAATAATAGTACTGCGTTGATTAAAGATAATATAGATGCGTAAATATAAGAAATGCATTACAATAGTACTGCGTATTATTACTAGCTACGTGGTAGGACACTTCTTTAATATTTCTGCGTTCAAGCAACAATGCGTCCATATACGAGTACTACGACAAAAAGGATATGAGACATTACATCTTAGTACTCAGAGGTGACGACGCATTTGTGGCCTTTGTTGTTAGTTGGTTACAGGTATCCATGGGCCAGTAGTCACCATGAGATGGACTGTTAGTTAATTTTTCTTTCCAATTATACTTTAAAAAAATGCCAAAATTAAGTGTCCTCGTCTAGTTAAGATATATGTAATACAATTTAGAGCCGATTTTTCAATCGTCAGATAAAAGTGGTCCATCAAGAAATTAAAACCTGACTCAAAATAAAATTTAAAAAAAATTGACCTATTTTATTAATTCAACTGTAGTTTTTAATTTATTCATGTTGTATTTTATTATAGGAGTAATTTTTATCTTCCTATTGAAAAATCGACCTAAATATTTTTTTTAGAATATGAAAGACGATAGTGTCAGACTGCGCAACGAGATAACGAAGCTGAGTAAGCAGTCTACCCAGCAGATGAAGAAGTATCAGCTTCTAGAACAGAATAAAGCCAATATTGAAGCAGAAAGGTTAGAAGAAACAACTGTTCGACAAAACTTGCTAATCAAATCAGAGTGTAATAATAAGTGATTATGAATTTTGGGCGTATTATTTTTTTTATAATGCGCGAGCAGTTATGCAGGTAAGAGATCAGTATCACTTTGACCTAAAAGATCTATTGTGATGCTAAGAAGCAATTTCACTTCTTCTGGGTGGAATACATAGTTTCCCACATGAGTGTTGCGTTTGCGCATTAAGGGTCCGCAATCAGTTAGGATGTGCAGAGGCCTTTCTTCCGTTAGAGTACAGAACCGACACATCCTTGAGTTACTTAGTCAGGATGGACAGATAAGAAAACAGAGTCCAGATAGGGCTCTTGTCAGAATGCGCAATTTATTTTTACTTAATCCTAGGGTTTTTGAAGCGAATTTACGATCAAAAGCCCAGATGAAGGTTCTAGAGTGTTTTAAGCCTGGTGTGTCAGACCAGATTTTAAGTGATTTATATATAAAGCATTTCCCTCCCTGCGAGCCCTCCCGTGCGAGCTTGTCAGCAAGTTCATTGCCTACAATACCCGCGTGACCCGGAATCCATCTTAAGACGACCCTGTTTTACATCTCAGAGCGTTAAAATGGTTTACGTAGTCTCCAACTAGCTTCCAGTTTACTAAGTTTGACCTCAGTGCTAGCAGTGCTGCTTGACTATCAGAGTTAATAATATAAATTAGATGGTTGACGTAGTGTTTTTGCAGATTCATTTCTGCACACTGAAGTATGGCGAAAATTTCTGCCTTTAAGATGGAGGTGAATCTACCCAAATTCATACTAAGCTTGAATTTGGGGCGTTCCCCATAAATTCCAAAGCTTACGTCGAGCAAGTTTTATATTCACAGCAAGTTTTATATTCCACAACGATGGACAATTGTCAAAGTTCAAGTTCAAATTTCTCCTGGAGAAATTGCTGTATTGCGGAACTGTTTAAAAAAATTATGTCACTTTTAATTCATTCATCCATTAATTACAGCTTGCCAAAATTGCTAAAAATATTAATTCCCCATAGATTACATTAGGGGGGGAGGGGGCAAGCGAGTTGCCAACAGCAGTTTTTTTATTATTTTTAGTTGTTACGTCAGAAAAGTTGTGCTGCTCATCTTCTGTTTCTTCTCCCTCATTCGCATCTTGCGACACCCACGGGATGTTATGGGATAGTAAATAATTTGAAAATTTTGTTCAGAGAGCGCCTCCGCCAACAAGTAAGTGTGATGGAAAGGGAGATCATGCTCACCAACAAACACGCGGAAGCTGATAAAAGGGAGATTGAGAATCTCAACAGGGAGAAAGACATTTTGAACAAGAATGTTCAGAAGATACAGAGTAAGTTTACTGTGAAAACCTATAATATTTTGTAGTAAAACGCTTAAAAGGATTTGAGCGCTCGCTGTCAACGCGAAGAACCCGCATTCGATTCCCGCTGGCAAAATGAAAATGTTCATTTATGATTAAATACATGCTCTGCGGTAAAAGAAAATATTGTAAGTAGAAAGGAAATAAGTATATAATAATTAACTTATTCTCCATTTTCAATGAAATTTAATCCCTATTTTTCAACCTTTAGGAATAAGTACAACTTTTTTAATTACAAATGGTCATTAAAATCTCTTCACAATCAGGGTTTCTTACGTTTACTTATATTTAGCTTTTTATAATGTAAAGTTGCGTTTTAAATAAAAGTTTATCAGTTTCTAGTGTATTATGTAAATACACAAAGCAATGCCTCTGTGGTTTGCACTTTAATTTTTTGTACATTTTTAACTCTTTTTTTAACTATAGGAATATTCTTAGACTGATATATTTCTAATATGATTAATATAATATAACAAACATTACAAAAAGACACATGACATTTAAGGTTAACTGTTAAAAATTTCACCTTATTCCTAAGTAATGAAGCGCCGCCTTGGTGACAAAAAATGTTTCATTGAAGAATATATCGATCAACATAATTGTATAAAAATTTTACATTGGAACTAAGAAGCTCCTGATTTTTTGAAGTATGCTAATAAAGAGGACATTGTAGAAACATGCGTATTATCTGAAAAGTTGTAAATATCAAGTCCGACAACACACATTGGGGCAGCGCGACGTGTACTCTTTACTGCTCCAGAAACTATTTTTGGTCTGTGTCCAGAAGTGGGATGTATGTAGGCTGTAATCTTTACTAATTAAAGACTGATTTACAATTTTAGATAAAGTAATGGGTATTGACTTTGTATTGATGACTGAAATTAAGTCGTTAGCGCTGTGTAAAATATAGCCACTTATATTTTTGGCTGCGACTTGCTGGCTGCAAACAATATTTAAAATATTTCTGTAGCCTCCCTTAAAAGTAAAATGCAGGTGATTCATGAACTGAGTAGTTATCAATCGATATGTGAACTGTCGGCTCATTTTAATTATAGTCTATGTATGTCCCAATGCTCGGCCCAATCCCCTTATTTTTGAGAGTTGTAGAGTGATTAGGCAGACACGCTACTCCAGTGATGGATTATCTCGCATATCCTCGAAATATTATATTCCTCTGACATGCAGGTTTCCTCGCGATGATTTCCTTCACTATCGAGCGTTCCATTGAGCGTAATTTTGTTGACGGCTGGTAAATCGACGGGGATCGAACTTTTACTCGCGTACTATGAAATGTGTGGCGGGCGCTTAGCTCCTAATCTACCATGGCTTCTCACTTTCATTTTGTTAAATGTTTACATAAATAAGTTGCAAACAGATGAAGCGCTGGAGAACCTGCAAATGTTGGCCCTGCAGGAGCAGAGACGCAAGCAGCTGGAGCACGAGCTGCAGGTTCACGCCGCGCAGACGAACAAGCAACGTCTCACTATCCGACAACTAGAAAAGGACAAGGACAGGTATCACCTTTCAATGAAACCTTTATTTACAATAAAAATAAGTTTCCCTTGTCAAACGCTACGGTTACAGTTGTGGTATCATCAAAAGTATACATAGGCTTTCCTAAAGAACGCCACAAAGATGGTTCTAAGCCATCTGCATCCATCATGCAAAAACTTCTGGCATCTTTTACCAAGTCGTCACTCCATATTATGGGGAGTATTTTGTAACTGTAATTTGTATTAATAATTATTAATTACACTTGATATTCACTTAATACTATCCTTGGGTGACGTAAGAGGCGACAGAGGGAAACAGGCGGGAGATCATCATCATCATTACAGCCCTTCACAAGTCCACTGCTGAAAATAGGCCTCCCCCAAGGAAGGCCACAAAGCACGGTCCCGAGCCACCTGCATCCATCAACTTCCTGCATGTCTTACCAGGTCGTCACTCCATCTAGTGAGGGGACGCCCTACACTTCGCCTGCTGGTACGAGGCTGCCACTTGAGAACCTTTTTGCCCCATCGGTTATCGGTTCTTAGAGCTATATGGCCGGCCCATTGATACTTCAGCTTACTATTCCGTTTGGCTATGTCTGTCACACTGGTTCTACTGCGGATGTCCTTATTCTTAAGTTTATCACACAGAGAAACTCCGAGCATAGTCCTCTCAGCAGCTCGCTGAGCGATCTTGAGCCTCCTCATACGACCAGCAGTGAAAAACTACGTCTCAGATCCGTAGGTCATCACTTATTCGGTCATCACGAGCTTAGTACTCTCAACAACCACCGGCATCGATGTGCCATGTTACGTTACACATGACTTTTGTTTTGTGCATGTTCATCTTAATTCCTATCCGTTGAGCGACACTATTGAAGTCATTGAGCACAAAGTCCTCCAGCGATTCTACCATAAGGACTATATCGTCGCCAAATCGAAGGAGAGTGATGTATTCGCCATTGACGTCAATACAGTATCCTTTCCGGTCCAGTAGCTTGAAAACGTCTTCCAATGCAGCGGTGAAGAGTTTTGGGGATGTTACGTCACCTTGTCTTACACCTCTGTGGTTGGATAGGTTTCGTACTCTGGTTCTATACTCGGATGGCAATAGTAGCCCTACTTCAACAAACACTTAGCACTTCGACATACCGACAGTCAACTTGGCTCCGCTGAAGGGACTGCAGCACCGTCCAAATGTCGACAGAATCAAAGGCGTTCTTCATAGTCCACATACGCAAGACAAAGTGGCAGATTGTACACTTGGGACTTCTGTACAATCTGCCGAAGGGTATGTATGTGGTCTTTGGTGTTAAAGCTTTTTCGGAAACGGGCTGGTAGGCTGGAAGTCGTCGACTCTGAGTGCGAGACGATTCGTAATCACTCTCGAAACGCTAAATTAGCATGTAGACGCAGCTCAGAAGGAAAATCAGTCTATAGTTCTTCAGCAGAGCGTTGTCGCCTTACTTGAAGAACAAGACCACCGTACTTCTGCTCCACTCCTCCGGAGTAATGCCACCATGGAGGACGGAATTTAAGAGCTTCTGAAGGACTTGTATCGGTTTTTCACCCGCTTTTAGAAGCTCCTATAAGTTAAGTTTAATTATAGATATTAATTGTAATTTATACCTATAAAAACCTGAATGAGCAAGCCCAAGATCAAGACCAAGACTGAATACGTAAGACCAAGATAATAAGTATTTGAGCAAGACCAAGACTAAGACCGGACAATCAAGACCGAGACCAATACCAAGTATGTCTTGATCTTGGTCTTCCTTTGCTCATCACTACGGCGAATATAAATCATAATTGATTTTTTTTCGCAGAATGTTAGAAGAAACGATTGCTCTCAACGATAAAATTGATGAAATCACAGGTACGAATGAATATCGTTTAGTTGTTGCTTTTGAAGTTAACACTTCGTCAAGTAATTTAAAGTCCTAAAATACCTCTATGACAATCATAATATTGCACTTATAAGATAATATAAGTAGCCGTATATCAAGAAAACACTAATTAATCGATCTTAATATTTTCTAAAAAATCATTTTGTTAAACTGGTCATTTTGATAAAAACGGTTTGAAAAAATTTTACGTGGAAGTCCGAATTTTCCTTTTGTATGTGGTCACGATAACTTCCAAATAAATTAGCGTACCGAGAGCGGGTTTATTTATTAGCTTCAGAATTACATCAACTGGTTCCCTATTTCATACCAATAGCTTACGCGTAGTTTGTTAATAATATATATGATTTAGGCGTTTCCATTTTTTAACCCTTGATAGACGAAGGACTAAAGGTACAATACAGCCTAAATCAATTTTATACTTTGTGTTATCGATTTATTTTGGTAAACGTCAATAATTTTTTCTCTGTAGATGATACTACCTATGAAAATAATAGAGCGCTTAATTTAAAACACGTAAATAATACATATAATTTAAAAGTCAGGAATATAATTTATTTTATTCATCAAAATTTAATTTAAACGCTCATGAGGCGTGCACTTTTGGATTTTCCAAACTATTTTGTACTGACCTTACGCATCTCCTTATATGATTTGATAATATAATAATTGCTGCTCGGACTACGAGTGCCGATGGACATGAAAACAAGACTATCTAATCTTCTTAATATATAAAAATATATTTATATATTAAAAAGATTAGGCATATTTTATGCGCTGCCATACCGTTCATCAGATTGCGCTAAAACTTTGTCAACTTATTGCTTGAACTTGCGCGAAAGCTATAAGCATAGAACAATTAACTTACAGTAGGGTGGCGCGTCTATCGTACCGACAAATTTATTTGAAAGTCATGTCATTCAATTTTAATGAATGTATATTATCATTCGTAATGAAACAACATAACTCTTCCAAATTTAAAATGATATTTTCTCAATTATTTTTTTTTTCTGCGGTAGTAACGTGCCGGGTACCAGTACCAATAATCTCAATAATACAAATTAGTCGTCTTTGAATAGTATTCTTACTGCCGCACTCAGAGACGTTTAATGATTACTTAAGCCGTCACTTAGTAAAGATTTATAAAAGTTGACTCTCAGAGTGAGTTAATGATTCATTAGCTAAGTAATATGTATTAATACGTTTGTACAGAATAAAGACGAAGAACTATTATTTCCGTAAACCAATTTATTTACATAGCAACCCTTACGATTTATCGACAATTATCGATATTGCTTAGCACGACCACATGCGTCCTTAAGTAACTGATTAGCTAATGAACCATTAAATTTAGTCTCTGGGACGTATCACTCATTAGCGAAGATAATGGTAATTTGTTAAGTATTCATTAAGGCTAATTTAATGAAGCTCTCTGAGTACGACAGTTAATGATTTTGTCACTGTAATGTAAAGGAATGACGGCATATCCTTAGATAGGTGATGACTGGCCGTACGGTGGTGGCGAAGAGACTCCATTGCCACATTTCCACCCGGTCATGTCGTTAGAGGCGTCTATGGCAAATGCCACAATGATCTCATGGCTTTCGATAGATGGTATAACCATCTCAAAATCCAAGACAACATCTGATACTGTGATTGCCAAGTCGCCTGCTAATCGTGACGGTTAAGGCAAATTCATCTTACAACCGGACAGGTCCAGTCAAGATGGAGAGATTGAACACATATTGGTTCATAAATAACTTATACTACTTGCGATTATGGTTACTTGATTGGATATGGTTACTTGAAACTTTAGCTTCATTTTTGTGATGTGTATCCAAATTAACGTTCACATAATTTATTTTATATTATTAATCTACTAACTTTAAAAACTGACCGGTTTCGTCTCACGGTATATTAGGTTAACAAACATATTAGGTATGTGTTCGTTACTCTTAAAATCCTAATATGCACATGTATTGATTCGTGTAGGTGATCATAATAATGTTCCACATTTCAGAGGAGGTCCGTCTCCGCACCGCCGACATCTTGGATTTGAAAAAGGTGATTCGAGACGAAGGCATCAATTCGCGCAAGCTATCCGTGTCACTCGACGCGACTCGAACTGAGAGGAACATGTTACATAAGAATTACACGGAGGCATTGGATGAAATACAGGATCTGAAACAAAAGCAGAAGGTGAGGATGGGTATTCTCTTGGCCAACTTCAACCATGGCGACAACTGCTGAGTCACTGACTATTGGAAATATTTATCGCTTTATGACAGTCGATATAATCTCAAATAAGCCTAAAAAGTCTACAGTGGTAAAATGGTTATATAGAAAGAAGGTTACGGGATGGAAACAAGGGTTTGGCTTTTCTTGATTGAACTTGGTTGAAAATGTTCATGGCCACCATTACATCGACTATTATCTTGCTTGTCACTTTTTTATGAAAAAGCTGATATTTTATACTACTCGCCGTTTTTACATTATTACAGATGCTAGCGTATCAGATAGAGCAATTAAAAGAAGACATCACTGGCAAGGAAACGGGTCTAAAAACGTGCGAAAGCACGCTTGCAAAGTGCAACAAAAAGAACGAGCAGCTTCGAGCCGAAGTGCAAGCTGTCACAACAAAGTTGTCTGAAGCGAAAGCCGACATTACCGCGCTCAGACAGGAGGAGGCGCGTCTCAACAGAATTATTCAGGTGCATTTTAACAGATATATTCAGGTGTGACTTAACTAACCATAACTATTCTGGTGTGACGTAACAGAATCATTTAGGTGCGATGGTACTGGCATGAATGCGGCGTACGTAAAGTTGTAGAGAATGTCTCTGACAAGGAGAGAGTTTAATGAAATGGTTAAACAAACTTTCCTTAAGTGAAGTTGGACCATAGTTATACGATTATTAAGGTGTAAGTTACAGGATTATTTAGGTGGAACTTAACAGAAATATTAAGGTACCTACGCCTAAACAGATTTATAGAGGTGCTCCTAACAGGATGGGTTTATCCACCCTAAGAAATCCACTAGTCGGAAACGCATGTTCGTTTATCCACCCTAGACTGGGGTGGATAATCGGAAGTCACTTTTTGATTGTTGTTCTGCCTTTCCACCCTAAGTACAGTTGAACAGAAAATATATTCATATCTTAACATATTATTGATTAATTTTAAATAACTACAAACTTAAACAAAAATCATATTACGTATTACATTTAAACCAAATTAAACTTCCTTGTTTTAAATAATAATAAATAATTTAAAGCTATAAATTCTACGATTTGTCCAGGAAATGACCATAACCAATTTCGTTATTGAGTAGACGTAATTGTATATCCTGTATAATTTCGTCTCTCAATAAAAGATATTTTAAAACTTGTTAAATACTGTACTATTTCCAATACTGTGTTTATATAATTAACAATATAGTTATTTAATTTAAATACCTACTTCAATAAAATATAATTGAAATGAATTGCAGTAAAACCTTTCATCATAAGATATCTCTAAAATGACGTAAATTATGTCATATAGAATGATATGTACAACGACAAAATAATCACAAAGTTTAAAAATGTAATTGATCAATTAAAAGTATTTCAGTTTTGACCTTTAAACAGTTTTTCAGTGTTTTGAAGTATTTATGTATTTTTATAAGTATGCTAATGTAATCTTGGGCAAGTTTCCATTATGTTTTTATAAACGACTGTACACAGTCTAGGGGGGAAGTCGGAAGAAAAATAATATACGAATTCCGATTATCCACTCCGTCTGGGGTGGATAAACGAACACGCGATTCCGAGTAAGTACCTACCCACCCCAGGGTGGATTTCTTAGGGTGGATAAACGGAATAACCCAATGGGATTATTCAAGTGTGACTTAACTTAATAATTTAGCGATTTTACATCAAACATATAATTGAGTTGGTTGTTATCCTTTGTATTATTTCCTGTAGCTTTCTTCTACTCGTTAGACCCTTTGGATGAAAGGGGGTAATATTATATTCTGCTATATAAACACCACACAGTGAAAGAAACCTTAGCTAATGTTGTAGCTAAGTTACATATACAAACTTACATTACTTCGCTACATTTACACCCTTAAAATTATTTGGGAAAATGTCCCAACTCTGCAACTCAATATGCTATTAAGAATAAAAAAAATATCGTAAAATACCTACACATTCCCGTCTTACAGTTTTCTTACAGGGACAAGAACGGGTTACTTCTGACTCGCACGAATTAACACCCCATGGTTTTCCACCTTCGCCGTATATGGGCATTGCCACATGAACACTTTCCCACACATCCGCGGCCGACCAGTAAATAAAGACTTACGTCACCTCATAGATCAGTAATTACCGCGCCAAAGCGTTGCCACTGCATATATGGCCACAGCCATGTGCCTAGCTAACGTCAGTCCAGTGTTCAATGCACTCTTATCTATGGTTTAATGTGACGCCGTCAGAGTTGAACCGCGACAAAAAATGGGTAAATGCGTAGTGAAAGAATGCTATTAAGGTCACAAAAACGTAATAAATCAAGCGGAATCCCTTTCAACACATAATTTTTAGTTCTTGTTTTCATATAAACGTAAAAAACCTCAAATAATTAAATAAAATTATCGAATATTGCCATTTAGGTTCAATGTTGCCACTTTTCCGCATTTGTGATTATCTTACATAAATGGGAGACTATATAATTAATGGAGTAAGTTAATTTGTTACCTCTGATTTTAAATATTTTGGAAATTATAATAAAAACTACGTTTTAACTTTCATACAAAATAATTAATTATTCTTATTTTAGTTTATTCATGAATTATCTATTAAATATATTTTATTACCTACTTATTTTATATTAATAATTTTATATTAATTATATTTTATTACCTATGTTATATTGTTTGTTTTATTAGTACAATAAAAATACTTATGAACTTTTTTACTATTTTACTCCTATTCATCTGATAAGCTTTGTATCCTTTTTTTATAAGGGGACGCAATAAAGATTTTAAAATAAAATATACTTTTTTAATATAAAAACAATTAACTGCAGCTTAAAATAACTCTTTTTTTTGCTTATTTTAGGTAAAAATTCATATGGTAAGCCTTGGTGTGGCCCGCCATTGCATGTTTGTCATTCATCATTCATCATTATCTTATCTTAGCGACGATATTGTTTTCGCAACTTGTGTAAGAGAGATAGTTTAGTGAGATATATACTTACTTACTTACTTATCTTCACGCACAATCCCTAACGGGGTAGCCAGAGAGAACAGATCGCCAAGTGTCACGATCCTTACATACCTCTTTCGCTTCTTTCAGGTTCATTAACTTCTTCATACATGCACGTCTAGGTATCCGAGTACTCTTGACCCTCCCCTCTTCGAGCAATTTGCTCACATGGTCTTCGAAAGTTAGTCTCGGTCTACCTCGACACCTTTTAATATTTACTTTCGCTCTATATATTTTCTTCACCATTCGGTCTTCACTCATTCGTTCAACGTGCCCAAACCATTGGAGTATGCCCCTATCAATTTTTGTGATAAGGTCATCTTTCAATCCTGCCATATTGCGAATCTCTTCGTTTCGCTTTCGGTCGGCTATGGTAACGCCACACATTTTACGAAGAGATCGCATCTCCACTGCATTCAACTTGCTTTTATGCTTCTTCTGGCATACCCAGGTTTCGCTGCCATATAACAAAGTCGGTACCAACACTGCGTTATGTATTGCAAGGCGTGCACTCTTCACCACGCCTTGCCTTTTTACTAATGCATTCAGGGCACCATTGACTTTGTTTCCGGCAGCGACACGCCTATCCACATCTAAATCACATCTTCCATCCCGGCTGAAAGCACTCCCCAAGTATACAATTTCATTTACCTGTTCTAGACATTCCTGATTTACCCATATTTCACATTTCGTTCTCTCTTCGTCCTTTTCAAATACCAGAACCTTAGTTTTATTAGCATTCAAACGGAGACCTTTAATTTCACATTCCTCTTTCATACACGTGACTAATGCCTGCAGTTCTGCTTCTGATGGTGCATTAAGCACTGCATCATCAGCATACAGCAGACAATTAACTTTTATGTCACCCAATTTCACACCCAAACAGCTATTTTTCAGCTTCTGTAAACAGCTGTCGAGATACAGTATGAACAGCCAGGAAGACATGACACAACCCTGTTTTACGCCCGCTTGGACGATAAACATGGGTGACAGGTCATGCCCTACCCGCACACAGGCTTTACAGTCATAGTAAAGTGACTGCACAGCCCTTAACAATCGACCATCCACACCATATCCCGGCAACAGTTCCCACATTTTCTTCTTTATAACCTTATCAAATGCTTTCTCAAGATCCACAAAAGCACAGAAAATCCTCTGGTTAACACTCAGAAGCTTCTCCGTGATCATGCGGAGAGAAAACATTTGATCCGTGCATCCTCTTCCAGGTCTAAATCCGCGATTAGTGAGATATATGTTTATTTAAAATTGTTATTAGTTTCAAAGCTACATCGTCGCCTTTGGATAGTGGATACGCTTTTTTCGACGCGCGGTAATGTGGTTTGCTCCTCTAGTGTTGTAACTCAATGCGTCACCTACCTCACTTTAGTTCAGTCAATACAGGAACTATAACCACGTCAATTTAATCGCTATAGGAAAGTGATGCGGCCCGCGGGAAGCAGATGAAAGAGTTAGAGGGTCTGATGAACGAACGCGATGTAATCGGCGCTCAGCTGGTGAGGAGGAATGACGAGATATCGCTGCTTTATGAGAAGATACGAATACTAGAGGTCACACTCCATAGAGGTGATTTTTTTTTATTTATTTGATACCATAATATACACATACTTTTTACTGGACAACTTACACGGTATGTTATCCAGTAAAAAGAACATGTGAACTTTAATTTTTTCTGAATTTAGAGATAAAAACATTGACGGTTCCGTGGCGCAGTGGCTTAGCAATTTAGAGCGATAAGGGCCGCGGGTTCGAATCCCATACGGAACAAATATTTGTATGGCCTACAATTAATTGTTCCGGGTCTGGATGTGTGTCCATGTGATGACGATGTTTATAAACTGCCCCCACGATACAAGAGAAAATCTTAGTGTGGAGGTAACGTTTAAAAAAAAAAAGAAAAAACATAAAATAGAGAACAATTGAACGATGTGCTTACAACTGTAAATTTACCTCCTAGTGGTGGTCGTGGCTTTGTGAAAACTACACTCTTATATGGCAAGGAGCTCGATTCTGGCATCATTCAAAAAATAAGCGTAGCAAGCATGCGGCCAGATTCTGGTCGCTCGGTCTGTAATGAATAATAGAATGAATTATTTGCTATTGAACCACTGTTCGTTTTAATAAGAAATACCCGCATGACCGAGCTTTGATCGATTTTTTTTTTTGAAATTACATTTAGATACAAATTACATACTGATGAAACATAAATAATACTTATTTTTTGATCTTATTGACATAATAGAAAAAACTGAACTGGTTATTTGAATTATAAATCATGAGTGCAATTAGTTTAATTAAAATTTTCTTATTCTTAAAAAAAATCTAAAAAAAGAGCTCGAAATAATAGATTTTCTCACAAAAGAAGGGAAAAAAAATATCGTACCGAAGACGGGACGCGAAACAAGGCATTATGCTTTCGCGACCGCTCGATATCCACTTGAGCTATTACGATCATTAACACAGTGTCAAAATTTACCTTCTTATATTGTAGCAGTTTTTCATGGCCTAAAAACATGGACAAAAAGACATTTTCTAAAAATAAATCCTAGCTAGATCGATTTATTGTCCCCGAAACTCCCTGGACACAAAATTTTATAAAAATCCATTTATATATTTTGAAATTACATTTATATACTAGGTGATAGTTTTAGATAGTTAGGTTTAGATACTAGGTGGTTACATACTGATGAAACATATGTATAATATTTTTTGATCTTATTGACATAATAGAAAAAACTGAACTGGTTATTTGAAAAATCATGAGTGCAATTAGTTTAATTAAAATTTTCATATTTTTAAAAAAATACTAAAAAAAGGGCTCGAAATAATTGATTTTCTCACAAAAGAAGGGATATATATATATATATATATATATATATATATATATATATATATATATATATATATATATATATCGACGCTGGAAAGGAAAAAATTACTAAGCGACACTTTGGTCGATATTGAGTTATATATATCATTGGAATCGGATTTTTTTTCTGCGTCGATTGGTCCTACTCTCATTCTCCTGCGATGAATTTTATGTCGTTTAGTAATTTTAAAATTCGTGGGTTTTTCGGAGTTTTCGGCGACCAACCGACGAAAATTTTGTTCATTTTAAAGGACATTTTGTACTTTACTGTATTCCTACTTAGTAAATATATCCTGTTTTTGGTTTAAACTATTTTGGCTTTAAGTTACTTTTTCCCGAGCTTATGAAAAAATAATTATTTATTTAGCTAATTCTTACCGCTTAAAAATTTTATTTTTTTGCAACCTCTTACCTTTTTACCTGTCCTTAATATAAACGTTTTGTCATTTGGATATTTTTTACCAGTTCTTATTAACAAAAAATATGTCGTTTAGTGATATTTTTCCTTTCTATAATTTTGTCGCTTAGATAAATGTGACCTGCCGTTGTGAAATATTTTTTGGCGTTAAGATATCTCTCCCAGAAAGCTTTTTTTTAATAAAACGTCGGTTGAGTTTTTCGCGTTGATCTTGCACTGTCGTGTAGTCAGGCTGTGATTTAATATTCGAGTGGCCGTGAGGAACAAAAAATTGAATCATTGCGCGGCAAGCTGTCGCTTAGTCAACACGTGTGTCACCGCGCATCCCGATGACTCGCCGCTTAGACTAGATAACCGGTAATTACGTGTTACATATTTTTCTTATGTTGTATATTTGAGTTATTTTTATTTTACGTGTTTTAATCTATGTTTTAGAATAATGGATCGACAAAAACTGCGTTCATCGAAATTAATAGACCTAGCTTTAATGAATGCAGATATCAGTCCAAATACTTCGCTAAATGATAATAAAACCTCTGTAAGTTATCTCCTAATATCTTAAAGATTAACTTATAATTAACTTTATTTTGACAATAACATAGTTTTGATTTTCTATACAGGACTATTTACCCATACAAGATGATTATGGTGAGCATGTGACCGCAAATAAAAAAGGTATGAACCGGAAAAATCTCAAGAAGCAAGTATGCAGAAAGCTTTTGTTTGAAATGATTGAACCGTTGAATGATGCACCGGTATGTATATTCCTACCTATCAAATTTTATAACTTATCATCTATCCGATACTGTCCTATCCTAGCCAAGCATCCACGCGCGCAACACGTACGAACATACGTACTTACATCAAACGTGTCGACATCTATGTGTGCTGACACATCGTAAGCGATTCGTATTGCAATAAATAAAGTCCGTACAGTGCGCGTGAATTTTGGCGTAAAAGCTGATCAGAAACATTTTTAATCTTACTTACATAGCAATTATTTTTTTTATTAGTTTTATATTGAAAGTCGGAATGGGACAGGTAGGTAGCAATTATGATGTTATACAGTATTATATAAATTTGCACTATTTTAGGATGAAATGCTGATAAGTGCATCGACAAGCCCAGTTGCAAGTACATCAAAGGCACTTACCGTTTTTGAAGAAATTGAAAAGGTTTACAGTGAAGGTCCAGTAAATATAGATTATGCACACGTGGAAATCCCAGGTACGTCAACTCTAAACTCCAACCAAATCGCCGATAATGGGTTGAATACACCAAATGAGCAGACTCGAAGCACCATTACACCAAGTACCATTTCGACGAATTTGACAGTTGATGAAGGCTTTCGTTATGGGGATTCGAAAGCAGTAAAACGACGAGGTCGTAAACGTAATTGTAAAACTAATAAACGTTATATTGACTACTTATCCGATGATGAAGATTTTTTTTACATTTTTTAATTGCGATGGGGCTGATTTGGATTCAGATGAATGGTCGGGATCAGAGACGTCAGAAAACGATGATGTAGGTGATATTAGGACAAAGAAGAAGAAAAACCCAAAATCTAAGCAGAAGAAAAAGGTAGTTTTTATTATACAAGAAGAACCAATTGTAGGTGAAGAAGGTTTTAGAAAGGAGAAGAAAAATTCAAAGAAAGAACGACAACAAAAACGATTCAAGGGCGAGGAATATGTACGAAAGGATGGTAAAACTGTAAATGCTAAATGTCTTCAACCCAATCCATGTAGTGGAAAAAAATGTGGCAACAATTGCGAAAATATTTCGGATGAGAGAAGACAGCAGGTGTTCGATCATTTTTGGAAACTGACAGTAGACCGCCGACGAGACTGGTTGGTTAATTTAACACAAAAACTAGCTGTAAAACGTAAACGTACCAACTCAGACACCCGTGTTAATACTTTTAAATACCACATAAATGAAGGAGAAGGAAGGCGGGTAGTATGCTTGCAATTCTTGGCTGCTACATTAGACATTTCAGCAAAATCTATCTACCATACGGTCAAGAACTCTGAATGGGGCTGTGCTAAGGAAGATTTACGCGGAAAATGTATACCACCGAATAAAACAAAACCAGATACCACTGAGAACGTTGTGAAATTTATTAAAAGTTTACCGGCAGTACCGTCTCATTATTGTCGCCATGATTCCTCCCGAGTCTACCTTCCGCAAGAATTTAAAAATATTCCAAATGTCTACAGCATTTATAAAAAACGTTTGGAGGGCGACGGTGTTGATTTTGTTAGTGAAAAAGTATTTCGTAGAATTTTTACAGAGGAATTCAACATAGGTTTTCACGTGCCTAAAAAAGACAAGTGTTTGAAATGTTTAAAATTTGAGCGGTCAGATACTACAGATCCAGTTAATGCGGAAAAAAAAGTTGCTCATGAAAATGAGAAAAATGAGAGCTACAACCGTTTTTTTGCTCACAAAAACATCCATAAAATTGATCCTAATACTCTATGCGTAAGTTTCGATCTAGAAAAGGTTCTAAATACTCCACACGGCGAGTCCATGCTGTTGTATTACTCGCGTAAATTAGCGGTCTATAATTTGTGCTTCTATGAGAATGGTACTCGCAGAGTATTCTGCTTTTATTGGAATGAAAGTGATGGCAAAAGGGGTGCTAACGAGATAGCCAGTATTTTAAATAGGTATATAAAGTTGGTAGATGAAAGAGGTAACATAAAAAACTTGCTCCTTTATTGCGACTGCTGCCCAGGGCAAAATCGGAACCGGGTTGTCTTGGCGATGATACACTCGACTTTGCAAGAATGCAAAAATCTTGAAACGGTACAAATAAACTATTTACTAACCGGTCACACTTACATGCCTGTCGATAGTGTACATGCTGTTATAGATACTAATTTAAAGAAGACAATCATTTATGCACCATCGCAATGGTACACCGTATTTAGCACGGCAAGGAAAGATCCATTTCCATACGAGGTAGAAAATCTTCATTTTGAAGATTTTTATAAATGGGACTCAATATCTGAAAAATATTTTAAGGGCAATTTGACGGGAAAAATTAGTAAAATAAGGATTGCAACGTTTAAAAAAAATAAGCCTGAATCTGTTTCAGTAAAGTATACTATGGCACAATCTGGAAATGCAAGTGTAATTGAAATCCAGTCAAAAACCAGAGTGCCTCTTATGTCATGCTATCGATCATGTCTACCTATATCAAAGCTGAAATATGATGACTTAGCTAAACTTTGCAAGGACAAAGTTATACCTGGTCATTTTCAACATGAGTACTTAAACATTCCACATTCACAAACAGAAAAGGACAGATTACCTGAATCAGATATTGAGGATCTTGAGGTTTAAGCTACTTTAAAATATTTGGCAGTTGATTTAAGTTTAAATATTAAGTTACCATGTCATAGCTCTGAAATCTTCAAGTTCTAAGGATTTTGGAACTAAATCTAGATTTAACAATGAATGAAAACCTATTCAGTAAGTGTTATTATAATTACGAATTTTTGACTGATATTTACAGAATTTTATGGTACATTCATAGTATTTAATGATTAACATTGTGATATAGTTACTTAAAACAATCATTGAAATATCAATGGCTTCATATTTTTACATAAATATATTTAAGGATAATGATTTATTTTTAAGTATTTATATTTCTAGTAATTATTTTAGACTGATATATGTAAGTGCCTATAATTATATTAAATTAATAGTCATTATAGTTTTACAACTGTTAAAATGCTGGCCAAAAAATAAATATTACATAACATGTTGTGGTGTAATGCTAAGAAAAATATTTGATTATTTTAAAGATATTGCAAAGTTTACAGTTTGTTAAATAATTCTAAGTGATTGGCATTACAATTGCAAAATGTGATTTCTTAATATAATTTTTATAAAACCGAAGATCTGTGACGATATATGTTCCTTGTAATACTTGGTGTACTTTTTATTTTATTTTTAGAGGTTGTTTTGGTTTGTAAGCGTGATTTTGAATCACCAAATTTAATAATTGTTTTTTCTTAATAAAGAATTCTTTATAAAAAAATACTACTGTTTTTTTTTTGTCAAACCTAGGAACTTCATTGAATAATTTGAGGCAAGATCTAATTTTAATTTGTACTCTGGTAAAAAATTCCCTGTCAAAAATTAATTAATCATGAAGTGTTAAGTGACTTATCCCTGAACATAGTTATGGTTTTTAATTATATAGGTATTTTTTCCATTCTCAAATTCTTGGAAAGTAATTGATTATTACTTTTTTCCCGTACTTACATTAAGGGTCGGTTGGCGGTTGGTCGCTTTTTCCCATCCGTATTTTTATTTAATTTTTTACTAAGCGACACTAACTTCGGCAATCGTTACCAAAGCAGAGATTTATTTACATTAGGTAAATAAGGATCAAAACATCTTAATAAACACATACAAATCATACCAGTAAGATAAACAGTACAATTTAAATGAATTTTTTTTTCAAAATTTCAAACTTTAATCGACTCTCCTGTAAAGTTGCCTATATGTCGCTTAGTAATTTTTTCCTTTCCACCGTCGATATATATATATATACAGGAATTGCTCATTTAAAGGTTAACCTTACCTTGAGATTTTTCATACGGGAAATTATTAGTTTTATGGACCTTCGAGAAATATGTCTACTTTTTTCTAAAAGACCGGCAAGCAAAGAGCCAACCATTATTAACACGTTCGTTGCGACTGATTTTTTTTTAATTATCAGGAGAACGTCAATATGAGCAACGAGTTGAAGACATCCGTCTACTTCGTCTGGAGATCATACGACTGCGCAAGGAGAAGAACTTGCTGTCAAAGGGCATAGAGAATATGACAGATTTAAGACTAGAGGTTGGTTCCATTCATAATTAAGCTTTTTATATTCACTTATAAATTAGATGATTTTTTAAAGGATAAGAATTCGTAGGCATAACGAGACCTTAGGCTTTCTATTTATTTATGTATAATAATATATTTTATAAGGTAAAATGTTTGTGGCACGTGGTAGCGTAAGTGAACCCACTACTCCGTATCATCCCGTAGCTTTCGTAAAAGGCGACAGACGACAGACGGAAAATAAAATAAGAAATGGGCAGCAGCATCGCAAAATAATAAAAAACCTGTTGCCAACCCGCCCGTCAAGTGTGGCAGCCATGGCAAATGAGGCAACCTGTGCACAAGGCTCATCATCAGCTGTGGACTCTTGATAAGCTTTAATGAATGAAAACATGAGTCGATATTTTACTTTGGTGGATAAACTTTCGTCTCAGGCATCCCTTGCCGACTCCAACACTCACATCTGTAGCATAAATTTACTTTGTCACTCTTTTCTCATTCATTCTATCTATTATACGCGTACCCATACGTACCCACGTACGTATCTATTATACGTATCCAAACCACTAAAGCAATCGTCTCGCAAAATAAATATGACTAAAATTAAAAACACAGACTTTTTTCTGTAATTCTACATCTGCATCGAAATTTTATCACTCCAAAGGTAAGGTAAGGTAATTAGTAAGTCAATTCCTAGGGAATGGAATAAATAAATAATCGACAAATAAATATATTATTCCAATAAAATGATGTAAGGATAAAACAGCTTCATATCTTAAGAAATGCATCCACATACCTGTTCGTGATGAAACGTGCCGCACTAATATGTGAGGCTATGTTGATCAACAAGTGGCGATATATCTATTCGAAAATACAAAACGAAAACCCTTAGTCTGGTGATGAGCAGTACATTTACCAATTACCGTTGGGCTGTAGGATTGGTTAGCAATGATGAATTTGTATTATTATGTGATATTGTGTCTTTTTTTAATAGGATAGGGTGACAAACGAGCACACAGTCCACCTGATGGTAAGTGGTTGCTGCGGCCCATAGACATCTACATCTATCCTCGATTACAAATCAAAATGCAGATGCGTTGTCACCCGTGAGGACTAAGATGGAATGCCTCGTTTCCAGTAAAAAGGGTCTCCGGTTCTCTACACTCACCATACGAAACACAGCAGATTAAGCTACTATTTTACGCTGGTATTGTGTGAGAGCGTGGTCCTTCCCCGGTCGTTCCCCATTCGTGCTACAACTATACTACTAATATAACTGCAGCATGGCTCTACCACGTATTAAGATAGTCTTCTTGTAAATAATAACAAAATATTGTATGATATTTTGATATAATCATGTAAAATATTTTTGTGTTTGTAATTATTTAAAATAATATAAAACTATATTCATCAGTGACTAAAGGCTTTAATTCTTCTGACTAATCTACTGAGAGTAGGCCTTCTCTCACTTCAAAGGCGGCTTGAAGTACTGAAGTTCTCTACGCTGCTCTAATGCATGTTGTTGAACTGAACATGGCTCCGAAGTAGTTTTTTGTTGATATGCGATTTCCTCTTTCATTCGTTACTGCGTACGATGTATATCGGCAATAAAAACAGCAAATAACAATTTCATTAGTGTCGGCCGGGATTGGATATGTTTGCTCACACACTATATTAGCGGCAAGCATTATTTATTCCCTGCACTAGGGATAAAAGTATAGAATTTATACCAAAATATTGTGTTACAGGTGTTTAACCTAGAACGCGAGCTGGGACGATCTAGACTGCGCGTCCGAGCCCTGGAAGAAGCTTTGGAGACGCCGCTTAACGTACACCGCTGGAGGAAGCTGCAAGGTACCGATCCCGAGACCGTGAGACTCACGCACAAGCTCACGCTCACGCAAAAGTAAGTACACGGCTTAATTTATACTCGTGATCTCATTAACTGAAACTCCATATTTAATAATTTAAATATATAAATATCATAGTCAGGTGCAAAGATGAATTCCAACAATTAAAGCCCAGTTTCGATTTTAGCAGTAATTTCAATAATATTTCAAATTGTTATTTACAATCGTTTAAATTGGTATCGGTCGCCTTCGCTCGGCCAACATGTATAGCCAGGTTTAAAAAGGACTTCCGCAATCTCCAAATGCATACGGTGAGACTTACGCAACTTTAATACTGCTCGTATTGAAGAAGCGATCAAGCGAAACCAAAGCTCTAAAGTCTTTGCGAGAGATCGGTCTGCCAGAAAGAGCCAACTGTCAAAGCTGAAGACCGAGTGTGGCAGCATTGTTTCGGGACACCTGAGGTTTTGAGTGAAATTGAGAGGTTCTATGGGCAGCTGTACACATTATCGTTGGAGCCACACGCAAGTGTGAGTAACGATCCAAGAGCAAGCTTATCTGGCACTATTCCGATGATATCCCGGACGTAAGTCTGCACGAGATTAGAATGGCTTTACAGCACCTTAAAAACGGCAAGGCCCCAGGCGAGGATGGAATTACAACGGAGCTTCTGAAACCGGGTGGAAAACCGGTACTTGAAGTCTTTCAGAAGCTCCGCCGGATAGCATTAAAAGAGTCAACCCGGGTTTTCACGTACATTTCAGAGGCACTACAATAGCGATTAAATCCCATTAGAAGTCTAAAATTATTATTATAAGTCACCCGTATACTATCATGTGTTTTCTTGGTATAGTCTACTCAGAGTTGACACTTGTAAAATGATTGGCAGAAAGATCTAAACAGTGTAATTTTCACGTCCGGCGACGTCTTGCAGGATTTTCGCGTAATTATATTGCCTACTACACACAGAGATCTACGTTGACGTTCCACATCCGTGTCATCTTTTAAGTCTGAAGTAACAATATGGCCAAAATACTTGAACTTGTCTACTATCTTAATAAATTTTCCATTAAGACAAATCTCGGGCACGCTCTGAGGTAACTTCCCTGATCTGAAAATCATTATTTCTGTCTTTTTGGAGTTGTAAGTCAAATTATGTCCTTCCGCGTATCTTTCACAGATTTCAATTAATTTTTTCAAGCCTTTAATCGAGGGACTGAGCAGCACCATATCGTCAGCATAGCTCAGGCTATTAACAAATCTGTCGTCCAGTCTGAGCCCTACCGGGGATCTGCTCAGCTCCACGATTAAATCATTCATATAAGTATTGAAAAGATCAGGTGAGGTAACAGCTCCCTGTCTCACGCCACAAGAAAGCTTATAGCAATCCGATATTTCACCACCCCACCTAACTTTGTTGGTTTGATTACCGTACCAGAACGCTAGGAGATCAACAACCTCAGCCGGGACACCTTTGCTAGTGTCACGGAGCTTTTTCCACAGTATTTCATGACTGATTATATCAAAGGCACGACTTAAATCAAGAAAACAAGCGTATACAGTAGTATTCCGCTGTTTATAATAACTTATAACTTGCTTTAGAGAAAATATAGCCATATCTGTTGATACATTCGGACGAAAAGCAAACTGGCCATCGTCGTAATTTATGGAATTTAAGTATAACTGTAATACTCGTTCAAATACCTTGGCCACTATAGTGGCCAAAGAAATAGGTCTATAGTTTACCGAGCTCGTGATATCTCCGGTTTTATTTTTCATAATAGTGTTACGAGCTTGAGGTTCGTGACAATAAAAATTGCCGATAAAATTACCTAAATTAACACTTTAATTTACTTTACACAAATTAAAACTTAAAACACTAATAATTAAACACACTAATTCACTTTATTCCGCTCCGAAGCTTCGCTTGTCTCGCCAAATCCAATACTGCCTCGATCGCATCTTACAGCGCCTATTTATATAAATTAGCAGCGAAATATCCAGAATATTCAAGTAAACACGCGCAAGGTACCGAGAGTTCGTGTTTCAATTTCAAGAAGTTTAGTTCTTCAGTTCGAGACTAGATGGCGCTAGTGTCGTCGACTTGAGCGCGTAACACTGCCCCCTCCTAAGACATGCTCGTCCCGAGCATTATCGGCCCCATAATAACGCGCCAGGCGATCCACATGGACGATCTTAGGAGTCCCCTTTGCGCCTTTCTGTAACGGCTCCGCAATGTCAAGGGATGTCCTATCCCGTGGTGCACCAACATTGTACAATTTCGATGCTCCTCTACTCCGTGTCTGAGGTCCCCTCACAGCCGCACAACTTGTACATGTACGACACCAATCCTCGACATCGTCACGATAATGGACCCAGTAAAACTGTTCTCGAACCTTCAGTAAAGTTCGTTTAACTCCCAGATGGACTCTTGAACGACCATTATGGCACAGCTGTAGAACATTCGGCACTTTGGCTTTAGGGACAACCATTTGGAAACGACAGCTGTCTCCTCGACCATTGTCCCATTTACGGCACAGGACTCCATCCTGAAGCAGCAAGCTGCCCCATTGGGCCCAAAAGCTTTTCGTGGTTGAACTCATCGCTGAGACGTCCCTCCACTTAGGCTTGGTAGCACGGGCCTTCATCCATCCCAGAATCGGCTTGATGTCCGGATCTTCCTGCTGTGCATGTCGTAGGCTGTCCTTCCACCCATTGCTGAGGTGGTCTGTCCTAAGCATCCTCACGGATACCACTTCCTTACCTTGCCTACTACAATGGTTGCAATTTTCAAGACAAGGTCTTCTTGACAATGCATCTGCGTTGCCGTGAGATTTCACGCTGCAGTGTCTGATAGTAAAGTCGTATTCCTGCTGCTGCTGGGCGGTGCTGTTAGCCGCACTTCCTTTCTGAGACCGTTCACCTTCCCTTCCTAGGGTGTACTTAGGGCAGCTGGACCGAAGATGGCCCCTTTCCCCACAGCCATAGCACCTAGGGCTGTATCCTTTATTGTGGTCGCGAACCGTAACTGTTGCAACCTCCCTAGCGTGAGGTGAACGATGATCCTGTCGCCGCCAGGCAGTGCCGTTAGCTGCACTACCCTCCTGATATCGTTCACTTTCCCTTTCTGCGGTTCGCTTAGGGCAGCTGGATCGAAGATGGCCCCTTTCCCCACAGCCATAGCACCTTGGGCTGTATCCTTTGTTGCGGTCGCGAACTGTAGCTGCTGCAACCTCCCTGACGCGATGGGAACGATGATCCTGCCGCACGGCCTCCACTTCCAGTGCATGGGCCAAGGCGCCCTCAAGCGTCTGGTGGTGCCCGAGCCTCACAGCAGCCCTGACTTCCAGGTCGCGGATGCCGTCGAATGAATGTCTGCACCAGGTTCCCTTCAATGAGCGCAGGTACAGACCGGTATGCTTTTCGCACCAGCTTCTCCACTTCTAGAGCCCACTGCTGCAGGTTTTCGTTGATGCGCTGCACACGATCTTTAAGCTGCGCACGAAAGACGTGTTCCAGGTGAGCGTCGCCATATCTCGCCTCCAATGCCTCAAGGAGTTGCTCATAAGTCACTTCCTCACCGAGAGCTTCCAGAACTGTTAAGGCCTGGTCACGCAGGCCTAGTGTGAGAGCAGTCATGGCCTGATTTTTATTCCAGCCGTTCGCCTTCATAACAGCTTCGAACTGGATTTTGTAGGCTGACCAGGAAGAAGTCCCGTCGAATGGTGGCACCTTGAACCCACGTAGCGAAGGTGTAGTAGCTACTACGGGAGCTGTAGTTCCCTCCCCAAGTTTGAGTTCGTCAACTGATTTCCTCATGTCAGCCATTACGTTGTCAACCCGATTGTTCACTTGGTCAATTCGGGTTTCAGCTTCCGACAGGCGGTTTTCATGTTGAGCAACCTTATCCTTATCCGTAGCGTGAAGGTCCTTCATGAGAAGCATCTGTTCCTCCTGTCGGCGAGCCTGTTCTGCCTGTCCGCCCCGCAGCTGCTCTTCCAACCGACGGACCTGTTCCTCCTGTCGGCGAGCCTGTTCCACCTGCTGATCTACTAACCGACGCGCCTGTTCATCCTGTCCGCTCTGCAGCTGCTCTTTCAACTGACGGACCTGTTCCTCCTGTCGGCGAGCCTGTTGTTCCTGCTGCTCTTTCAACAGACGGGCCTGTTCCTCTCGTCCGCGCTGCAGTTGCTCCTGTAGCATCGCCATCAGAGCACCTAAGTCAGGTGCTGCAGGTGTAGGAGCTACTGACGGGCCCGCAGCCTCCGTGGCTGGCCGTTGGCCCTCCGACGTCTGCGGCGTTGCACCACCAAATCTCCTCTGGTCCGTCTCCTGCTGGCGTTGACTTCGGGTACGGACACCCTCCGATTCCTCCTTTGGTAAAATCGGCATGATTTTATCCCACTTCTGACACCAATTGTTACGAGCTTGAGGTTCGTGACAATAAAAATTGCCGATAAAATTACCTAAATTAACACTTTAATTTACTTTACACAAATTAAAACTTAAAACACTAATAATTAAACACACTAATTCACTTTATTCCGCTCCGAAGCTTCGCTTGTCTCGCCAAATCCAATACTGCCTCGATCGCATCTTGCAGCGCCTATTTATATAAATTAGCAGCGAAATATCGAGAATATTCAAGTAAACACGCGCAAGGTACCGAGAGTTCGTGTTTCAATTTCAACACCTCACAGATATGGTGGCCCGCATATAACAGATGCTCTATGCTAAGACCGTCATGACCCGGAGACTTACCCCGCTTCATGTTAGTCAAAAGTGACTCTAACTCTTTCGGCGTAATTGTTACATGGTGAGTTTCAGATCCCTGACATGTCCTAGCCTTACAATTTTAATTATATTTATTTTGTACAAGATTAAACTGATTTCTAAATATAGCTTGGTATATTTTTTTTACTTTTATCTCCATCTACACTTAACGGCAAATATTTTTTATGTTCTAACTTTTTTATTTCTCTCCAAAATTCATTAAAGTTACCAGCATTTCGATGTCGGGCCAACACTTCCATTTTTATTTTGTCCTGATTATTTTGAACGTACTTACGCGCGGCCTTAAACTCTCTACGCGAGGCAGCCATATTTTCGTAAAAATAGCCCGAAGATGGCCTACCATATTCATTCCACATTAAAAAACTTTCTCTGGCCTTGACATGGGTATGCCTGACGTGAAAATTCGACCCCACAATCCTTTGCCCTTTTCTTATATCATTCATATAAAAGCTACGCTCAGCTGCTACTTACAACACACTTACAATGTCACAATATAAATCGTCAATATATTTACAATGACACGATTTTTCACACGAATGTTTCACATGCATACATTCCATGTTTACATTTTTATAATTACTCATTATATCATAAAGTTTTTCATCACAGATTTAGACTATGAGAAAGCCTTGATGCTGTTGAAATTTTGGCGATGCTACAGTCCCTCCAGCGGTGCCAAGTTGATTGTTGTTATATCTAAGTGCTGAAGTGTTTGTACAGTAGGACTACGATGGCTATCCGAATACAGAACCAGTGTACAAAACTTATCCAACTGCAGAGGGGTGTAAGACAGGTTGACGTTATATCCCCGAAACTCTTCACCGCTGCATTGACGTTTTCAAGCTACTGAACTGGAAAGGATACGGCATTAACATCAATGGCGAATACATCACTCGCCTTTAATTTGCCGGCGATATAGTTCTTATGGTAGAATCGCTGGCGGACTTAAGCACTATGCTTAATGACTTCAATAGTGTCTCCCAACGCATAGGTCTTAAGGTGAACAAACCAAAGGTCATATGTAATGTACATGTCACACCTATGCCGGTATTTTTGGGAGCACTAAGCTCGAAGTTGTTGAAAAGTACGTTTAACTGGATATATAGTCCAACTAAGTAAGTCCAACTTCAACCGAAAGGTCAATTGATGGATTCAATTCGGCTGAGCGGCGTTTGGGAAATTACGACACATCTTCTCCTCAGGTATACCTCAAAACCTGAGTTTATTCAACCAATGCGTGTTGCCGTGCACACTGCTTCTCGTATGAGGACGCTCAAAGTCGCTCAGCTAGCTATGGAGAGGGCTATGCTCGGGGATTCTCTGAGTGATAAACTCAGAAATGAGGATATCCGCTGTCTAACCAGAGTAACCGAACCGACATAGCCTAACGGATTAGTAAGCTTAAGTGGCAATGGGCCGGCCATATAGCTCGAAGAACCGATAACCGATGGGGAAAAAAGGTTCTCGAGTGGCAGCCTCGTACCGGTATGCGAATTGAGCGACCCTTCACTAGATGGAGTGACGATCCGGTAAGACGTGCAGGAAGTCGATGGATGCAGGTGGCTCAAGACCGTGCTTTGTGGCAGTCCTTGGGGGAGTCTTATGTTCAGCAGTGGACTGTAGAGCTGTAATAATGATGATGATGACCTATTCGGTGCATCACACAGTATGTAAGTTGGCGGTTCTGCGCCTGATCTGTTCTCGGTCGTGTCGGATTGTCGTCCCATCGGATTATGAGAATGAGAAGATAGAGAGTACACCTGTGCTTGCGCACATGTGGCGCGTACAATCGTGCACTATAGTCTTGTCCGCTGAAGCTGACCGCCGTGACCGAAATTTTGTCTGGAGTACATTAGGTATTACATATACGTAGGTACCCTTTTGTGTCATCAATCCGCTAAGACAGCACTGCGCAAAAGTATATTATACTGCATGGCTCCAGTCATATACGATAAAATACTTAAAAGTTGGAAAGAATTGCCGCTATCGATACTTAAAAAAAAGCTTCGAAGCTTCTTGACAGTCAAAGCATACTATAGCGTAACAGAATTCTTGACTGAATATTTTTTTTTATTTTAAGATTAAGACTGTATAATGAAAAAAATCTGAATTATGTTCGTTTTTATGTTATTATTTTATTTTGTTATAGCTGTTTAGGTGATTAGTTTATATTAATGTATATTTTGCATGCGTACTGGTAAAATATGGCTAAACTCACTATGTATATTACCATGTATTGGTACTGTACCCATATTTGCAAAATAAAATATCTTTTATCTTTTATCTACCAGATGGTCCTCATTCTAGTGAGGGACCGCCTTACACTTCAGAGCCTTTCTTCCACATGAATTATTTTTATTACCTATTGCCACTTCAGCTTACTGATCCGTTTGGTGGTTATCACGCATGGACACTCCGAGAAAGGCCCTTCCCATAGCTCGCTTACCGGCCTTGAACTTAATACGGCCATACTGCCAACACATGCTCGTTTTGTTTATTAGGTAAATCCAACTACGATAGAGAGGTCAAACAAATCCAATTGCGCTAGGAGAAATTCAGGAGATTATGACATGACTTACCTTCTCTTAAGTAAACTACGAAACTTGAAAACAAGTGTAGAACTAGATAACCTTAATTAAAATATAATTTATAGAAAAGTACTAGCCCAGAGCGAAATGCTGGTGCTTAAGGACCGCGAGCTCACAGAGACGAAAAATCTTTACGGTGCGGTTAAAGACATGCTCGCGTTACAGCCAAGTCCTGAGATACAGGTAAGTGGAGAAACTATTTCCATGATGTAAGAGCTTCTAAGTTAGGAATGCCAGATAGGAAGACCAAAATATCAGGACAAATTTTGAAAATAACAGGATTTGGTGGTCGTTGTCGGGGAATGAAAAAAAAATGGTAGAGCCATGCTGCAGTTATATTAGAAGTATAGTAGTAGCACGAATGTGTAGGCTCGACCGGGGAGGGACCACGCTCTCACAGAACACCAGCGTGAAATAGTAGCTTAATGCTACTGTATTTCGTATGGTGAGTGTAGAGAACCGGAGACCCTTTTTACTGGAAACGAGGCATTCCATCTTAGTCCTCACGGGTGACAACGCATCTGCATTTTAATTCGTAATTGAGGATTGATGTAGATGACTATGGGCCACAGAAACCACTTACTATCAGGTGGACTGTGTGCTCGTTTGTCACCTTATCTTATAAAAAAAAGAAACAATTATTAAAAAAATTTAAAATAAAGTTTATTTTTAAATCAACAGGCCACATAAAGACTTAACATTGTTGACACATGTATTTGGCATTGGCATAACTTTGATTTCTGACTGCGTGACACTGACAAAATTCTATGAAGTCATAATTTAAAAGAAGTAGAAGAAATGTCATTTCATCACGTCTTATTGTTTAGTTAGTTCTTGGTCTACATTACTTGATCCAGTATAGCAGTGGCGAAGGCTCCATAGAAGCCGGAAAATCAGGCTTACCCTTTCAAACTGCTCAATCAATAATATCAACTAATAAAATAACTCGTAAACTGTTTCAAACTATTTAAAATTTCCCGCGCGCTCCTCTGTTCTACACAAGTCATGACCTCGTAGCCTTCTTATGTAACGTCAACACTTGGCAGTTTGCTTTCAATTCGAAATACATTGATTCGTGTTCTCTCTGTCTCAAAGTGAACACGCAATGGACTGTCAAAATTAATGAAAGCAAGGAGTTGATTTGAGCGATTAGTCACCTCTCTCGTACGCGTGGGCTTTTTACCGGGCTTTCGAGAAGACGATCGCTCCCTTTCTAACCTGTGGCAAAATGTTCCATAATGAAATATAACTACGAAATGTTTATATAGCAATTACTATGGAACCAAAAGCCGGGCTTTGGTATGAAGTTGTTTCCGAGTGTGGGGGCTCGCGGGCGATACATTTGCAAGTTTACTTCACATTTCAATGCTTACCTACTCCGTTTGTTTTTGTTGTGTCTGTTGAAAATTTATGCTTTTCGAAGATTTTTAGTAAGATAATAGGGTTCCTCGTGATGAATTGAAGTGTGTTAAAGTGCCAATCGGCGAGGAAAAGGTAAAATCTTTAAACTTTGTTGCGAAAATACCACAAGGTCAAGAGCATCTTTTGGACTTGAAAAACAGTTATTGGTACAATTAAAACGTTCACCAACATTTTACGCGGACGTAATTAAATCTTTCTTTAAGAAAGAGTGACTATTTGATTTAGAATATAAATATTTATTTTTTTATTTTTGTATATAGTTTGTTCGTATTTTGTTCGTGTATAGTATTGTATGTTAATATCTTTTTCTTTCGCACAAGCAAACCCAAACGACTTTTTTCAAAGCCACCGAAGGTATACAATTGCTGATATGTCATACAATATATCTAGCAGTAGTATGCCTTCTGTGTGCTTTGTTAAACACGTCTTTGACAGCACTGAATATGAAACTGAAGAGTGGAGACAGATCAAGATTGGTGTATTTTTTATAAAACTGCTAAAAACAACAAAACCATATCTTGAGCTTGTCTTAGTTTGGAGCCCTAGCTTCGCCTCTGCAGTATAGCTATCATGAAGCCGCTGGCGCGCCGAAATTCAACATTCAATATTTAAGTAATTGAATTTTGAGATTTTTTTTAAAAAGAGCTAATTAGGCATACACACTGAAACCGATCAATAAATCGAGTAATATTTTATTCCCAATAATGTAAAATAAGTAACAAATTATACAATTACTAAATTAGCGGTTGAAATAATTACCATTTTATAGGGACTTCAGTGGATTTCAACAGGCTGACGAACATTATATTACGATACAATTAGTAATAATGTTTAAACGGTATGTCCATACCACCGACATCGGTACTCCACGCCGCTTACACTCCCGCGTTAAGACGACCTTATGCACAGGTGTTATGACAACCATTGAAAGTAATATGAAAATTGCAATTTCAGCAAACTTTAATTCGAACACAGCGCGCACTGGCGCAAAGAACCACCAAAATGAAATGCTTGGTTGCTGGTAAGTTCAATTCACTCTATACACAACACTTCTTCTGCTGTCAAATAGTCAGAGGTCTCATCAGTTTTATAAAAAAATGTAAAAACATAAAATAACATAACATAAACACTCACGCCTGTCACCCAGAGGGGTAGGCAGAGGACTACAGACTTCCATTTGGCACGATCCTGACACACCTCTCTCGCCTCCTTCACATCCATACACCTACGCATATATGCTCGTCGATTAAGGGTACTCCTAATTTGGACCGTTTTCAATAAATCGCCAATTTGGTCGATAAATTTTTGCCTAGGACGTCCCTTTCCGACTCTGCCATTCACTTCTGCAACATAAATTTTCTTTGTCACTCTTTCCTCATTCATTCTTTCCACATGACCAAACCACCGAAGCATTCCTTTCTTAATCCTGGTCACAACATCATCTTGCAAACCACACTCTTCTCTTATTACACAATTTCTTACCCTGTCGTTCAGATTCAGCCCTAACATACTCCTTAAAGACCGCATTTCTACTGCGTTAATTCTACTCTCGTGCTTCTTCTGCCACACCCAACTTTCACTACCATACGTTAAAGTAGGGACCAACACAGCATTGTGAATTGCCATACGTGCCTTTTTTGACACATTTTGACTCTTCACAATAGAGTGCAGGGCCCCATTTACTCTATTTCCCGGAAATAGGGAAATAAAAAAATGTATTATACCAATTGTACAATAATGCTAAGTGCAAAAAGTTTACTGGATTTTTTTATTGCCTAACCTATACAATAAAAAATACATAAATAAAATTGAAGTGTATGTCAGTAATAACGAAATAGCGGGCTTATATCGAGCTCAGGTGTTTGCAGGTTATTTGCTTGTAAAAAATGTTTGTCTGTCTGTCTATCCGGGCTAACCTTTGTTATGGCTGAACCAATTGGCATGAAACTTCACGAACATACGGCTATACACATATGCTATATTTTGTCCAAAACATGGAGCGTATTTTTTAAATGAAATTATAAAATATTTAAAATTAATTAATATCTATTTAATAAAATGTCTTTGATGATTGCTTTTAAAAAATAAATATTTTTTAAAAGCAATCATCAATTTATATAATAAATGGTGGCACAACAGTTCCCACACAGGCAAAGCCGTGGTAGTTTTAAATATTAAACTTACATCATTAACTTTAATAAGCCACTTCACTCTATGGCCTTATTATACATACGTATACTTTTACAAGAGCTCGCTTTCGACGCCGGAGTTGAGATTATGAAACATATTTTTGTGCATGTGAGAATTCCCAGGATGCTTTTTGTGACCTTTCCAAGGCCTTCGACTGTATTCATCATGAGACATAAATCAGGAAGCTACAGTACGATGGTGTATAGAACACGACGCTTAAGCTTATTATTGCATATTTAAGTAATAGAACGTAGAAAGTTATTATCAATGGTAAAAGTTGTGGGGTGTCTCTCAAGGGTCAATTCTCGGCCCATTTCTATTTCTAGTCTATATAATGACTTACCTTCCCTTGTAAGGGATAATCATGACATAGTATTATTTGCTGATGATACTTCCTTAATTTCTAAAATTAAACATCAATGAACAACGAAGTGACTAATGCTGTATCAAAGTTAGTGTATTGGTTAAATTAAATGTATTAAATTTACAACACCGATTTTTATATGGAGAAGAACTGAACCCTGTTGAGTCTACTGTTTTTTTGGCATTACTCTCGACACAAAGCTTCAATGAAGCCCCCATATATCTAAACTAGCAAGAAGACAGCTCTGCAGTTTTTGCTGTAAAAATATTAGGGGTCTCACTAGAGTCGAAACAGATATATTCGTTTATTTCAGTTATTTCCATAGCATGTCTTATGGGATTTTGTTATGGGGAAATGCGGCTGATTTAGAGGAAATATTTTTGTGTTGCAGAAGAGGGCCTTAAGAGCTATTTACAACCTAAAACCGAGTGTGTCGCAGAAAATTTTAAAGAAATAAATACATTAACTTTGGCGTCTTAGTATATTTACGAAAATTTAATTTATATTCATTAAAACAAAGTAGTTTTACTAAAAGCAGTGATATACACTCTGTAATTACTAGGAACAAACACAAGCTGGTCATACCAGTTCCTCAACTCCACAAAGTCAGTAATTCATTCTTGGGGCAATGTATACGCTATTACAAACAGTCCCAAAAAATATACAATGTCACTCTATTACCAAGTTCAAATATTTTATTAAACAATAACTGTTTAAAAAGGGTTATTATAATATAAATAAATACATGGTTAATAATAATCCCTGAGAATGAGATGAGGTGGTAGCTCCAAGCTGTTTCTAAAATAAATTTTGTAAACAGTTTGTACAACCTTTCATATTGTAAAATTTACTTTAAAAAAGTCTTGTTAAGTTTTTTGTTGATTTTGCCCAGGACGGAGGTTTGAAGGGGTAAAGAAAGAAAAAACGACTTTCAATAAGAATTTCATGTAATCTATATTGAATAAAGAAAATTATTCTATTTTTTATTCTATAACCTCAACATATCATATTTGGTCCTTTTCCCCATAACTAACTACTAACATAACATAACATTGATGTGACCTGTTATTGATACCATACCGTAGGTACCATAGCTAATTAAAATAAAAAAATATACCTACGGAATACTCGCAGGGGCAAAGTTACCCTTAAGTCTGTCTATTAAAAATATAGAATTCTTAATTTCAGAGCTAGGAATGCGCGAACGTCAGGTATCTGACCTTCGACGAGAGTTGGATCGAGCGAATGGAGATTTGAACTCATTTAAACAGCGCTACTACGAGATGAAGCGGGCTCTGGACGCTGATGAGGCGCGCAGACTCCGCGTCGCAACACCGCTCCCACCAACCACCCCCCACGCTCAAGAAACACCCAGCTAACATTAACCTTTACAATTAACCATCTTTCATACTTTAATGCTTGGGCGACACATGCGTTACTCGTCACAATGATATGACGCCTAAGAAGTTTACACGCTGCTTTTGCTAAGAACAAATATTTCCTCTTTGCAATGTATTGCCTTATAATCTCAAGGCGGTGTGGCTGCGTACAGTAAAATGTTTTATTCATACATGGGATTTCTTTTATGGTTTCATTCCCGTGCAAAGTAGTATCACAGTTTAAAGACCTTACCGTCGGAAACTGAATGTACCTGCGCAGAGCAACGGTGGGGGCACTGCGGTGCAGAGGGCTGGCCGATCTTGTGCTAGTGCACTTCACTGAGTCTGATTAAGTGCAGTTTTCGAAAAATATTGATTAATTACTGTTATAGTTTTACGAGTTACTAAGTAAAATTGAATTCAGATGACAGCCATGCTTGTTTCCCTTTTTTTTTTTTGATAAAATTATTTGTCCGAATGTGAATAATTAAAACTAACAATAAAGAATTGAAATTAGCAATTGATTATGTTTTCAGTAAAAAGAAACACTTGTAAATGTGGTTTTTCCTGTAGTAATAAAAATGATCTTGTTTGATAAATTTTTCTAACTTATAAGTATGTACATAATGTTAAGAAATGATAATGAGTATTATACATAATATCCAAAATTATTTTATTTCCATTTTCGTGACAATCCCTAGCAGTCACGCTGGTCGCGTCAATACATGCGTGAGCGGAGGCATCGCATGACATCAAAGGCGTATCACAACTGTAAGGTCTAAACTGCGGTAGTATTATCAAGTCATAGAAAATGTCGAATCCAGTTGAAATGAAATACACAGTAAAATCCTTTAGTTTTGACATATTAATAACTGAGACGGAACCGTAAAAAAAGTTTCGTGACGATAGACGCAGATGTGGACCCAGCATTATACATACACTTATAAATACCAATAATAAAGCCATGCACACACACACACACACACACACTCAAGTAATCATCTGTATATGTCGCAGTAAGATGGTTAAAGTCGTGATGTAGTTATATCCCTAGAGATGTAGCTATATACCGTAATATAGTTATATGACAGCGGTTCCTAACTATCTTACTAGACTAATCTAGTGAAATAATTATGATTGTAAACTGAATGTACAGCACACCCCTGTAGAAAATGTTCATGTTATTTGTGGAGTATCATCATGTGGTGAAGGTTACCGATCGCAACTGTTGTGCAACTAATGTAACAACGAAAAAAACATTCAGGGCTGAAGAGATAAATCGGTAGACAACTTAAAAATGACGGCTCAAAATTAAATAAAGAGGCCTCCCACTAATTTCGCGACATTGACATTAGATATTCGGTTCCCGTTGTTGTGTTGTTCATGTTAATTCTTTGACAATAGGTTGGCCTTTGGGCCACTCTAAAGCCTCGTACATTACAATGATATAAATGAAAGAATTGAACTTTTTAATTTTAAAAATTCAAAAAGGAAAAGTCAAAATTAGTATTGACTAACATTTTTGGTCAACATATAATTATTCCCCTAAATTAGTCCAGTAAGATAGTTACATTACTAGATCATGAAAGTGTCATCGTTATATTCCAGTATATAGCTATGTCCCTAGGTATATAACTATATCACGGCTTCCACCATCTTACTGCGACATATTATATACATTTCCATGTTTCTGCTTTTAGTATACAGTAATCCACTCATTGTTTCCCTGTTTAGCGATATAAAATTTTAGTTGAAAGTTGAAAAGTAAATTTTCACTTACATATACATGTTATGAAGCATACATATTTCATCCATCGTTTAAACTGAAATATGTTTTTTAATTTTCCTCCAAGCGATAATGGCCCATTTAACATTTTATTTTCTTACGACGTAAAAACGTAGGTGGCCCTTCATGAATAGTCTGAACAGAAACATCTACAATTGTGGATCTAGAACTGTTGCACTTCCAAAATTGCTCACTAGCAAATATATGTTCATGTGGCTATAAAATTTATATGTATCGGAATTATGCCAAGATGTAGCCTGACTATAACAGATACGAAGAGCTGTCTATTCGTTGATTAATTTTTGTATTCTCAGAAGTTAGTTAATTAACATTTCAAAACCAAATTATTATGAAATATGAAGTAAGCACATTCAAGACAAAAGCGAGAGTTTAATAGTTTAGTTATAGTTTTTTAGCTGATATTTATCTATGCAATAATTATATATTTTGTCTGTGATTATTGAATAGTCTGCCCTATAGCGTTTACCTGAAACTTGTTTAATTTATATGAAATTGACAACAGTAACAATAAAAAAAGCAGTAATAAACTAACATTTTCTCAGATGGTTATGGATTTTTATTACTTATATATACATTATCTATTTCTTTATGAACATAACATATTCGCCAAATAAGATTAAAGAAAAAAGCTTGAAAAAAATTAAAATATTCAAGTTTAAAATATTGTTTCTATTTTTTTGGTAAAAAATAGGTATATTGTTGATTTTCTGAATATGTACCGAATTTCTTTTTATTAATGACTGATCACTAGAATTAACTTCTTTTGAGGTATTTTTACGTATTAAATAAAACACACAAATAATTAATCCGAAAACAATAGTTTTATTTAAGAACTTTCACTTTCTCATAAAATATACACATTGTTTTGTCATTAAACTAAACTGTAAGTAAATACTAATTTTAAATACCAATTCTCACATATTTCCAAACAGGTTACCAGGACTTGCCCGCTATTGCATTTCCATTTTAAAAATTTTAACCACTATTGGTGTTTGCTCATGTACAAATCCTTTTACTTAACTCTATTTAGAAAAAAAATGTAATCAAACAAAAGCGTGATTTTGTACATTTCAAAATATAAAATAACATGACCTTCCTGTTTTCATTAATAAAGTGTGATGATAGAATTCTACAGTCCTCTTGTTGATAACTTAAAAATAACAGTTCGATTGCATGCGTTTGGAGTAAGGACCTGGGTTCCGGTGCTCGATAAAAATGCGTTAAAATGCTTTCCTCAACTGGGCCTTTACTAAACTTTTCTAGTTTCCATTCTACATATATATATATATATATGAGGCTCGACCAAGTGATAGACCATTAAATCAAGTTTTATGCTTTACTTATATAACAAAATATGTTTCAGTGCTTTTTTGTAAAACAAGGTATATTTGATATAAAATCTCCATATTAAAATATATATCATAATAATAAAATATGTTTTTCATGCTATTTACATGAAATATTTTAATTTCAATTAAAAACCTTCATTTTTCTAATAGTACCTAAAAATTAACTCGATTAAATTTTTAAACAGTTGAATGTTTAAAAAGATTTTATAAATTTCCCAATTATAATTTTTCACAAAAAACACCTATGACACTATTTTTCTAGTCACACTCTTCAAAACATACATTCATCCAGTTTGCTTGTTTAAGAACAACAAACAATTTCTACTTACAGCACACAATGTCCACAGTCTATTATTGCATGGCAACTACATATGCGCAGCCTTAATGACCTACGAATCTATAAACTTATATAGCAACTTGCTAACATAACGTCAAATGGAATATCAAAATGTCGTTAATCACTCGGCCGAGTCTCATTGGTATTACGAGTATAGCAAGGATTAAATTTTCAGAAATGCATTATCAAATTATACAAATATAAAATGTATGTTTAAGAGAAGAAACTCATAATAAAATGCTTTCTATAATTTCAATGTCCATAAGCAAGGAAATGACAAATGTCCCTAGACAATTTAAACTCCAAAATAATCCTTAGCCATACTCGTAACCAACGCATCTGAACACCGCCAGTCCCTCATTCAACCCATCCACACACAAATCGGTCCGCTATGTCACACGCATATTACATAACAGTTATATTTATAGCTGTCCCAACTTACCAAATACAAACACAAAATCAACTATTCGCTCAACTGTTTTTATACCGCGACGTTTGCACTGTCACATTTTGCAGCAGGTTAAATGAATTATCTCAGTTTCTTCACAAGCCAACAAAAACACACAAGAATTAGTGCACTGTTCCATTCAAGCATTGTTTAGCGTTAACTGTCTACAGGGTCCACTTCGGTAACTAAATTGGCATTGCAAAAATATATAGAAAACTCCTCAGAAATTGCAGCAACTAATATCCTTTTTACTGTGGAATGCCATCTAACCAATTGTTCCTTTCAGTTGAATAAGACACCTTTCTGCTTCAACATCTTGTGTACAGCCATACAAAGCCGTGTCCCAATGCAAACGTCGCCCCCACATGGTTCATATCACTCGTTGGCTTACGACATAGGTACTTAGGACATAGTTGCGATGGAATCAATAAAACTATTGTTTGTTTATATTTATGTCTGTCGCTCGGCGCTCGTACGGTACTGCAACGTAGCGTAATGTCGTCGCCTAGTGGACGTCGGAGCTCTCCTGCTTGGTCATCTGGTGGTTGGCCGGGTCCGAAGTATTGATTGGCTGAAAGTGAAAAAAGAATCGAATTATCGCCTCTGAATAAATATAATATCGTAATCTTATGAAAAATTCGAATTCAACAATCGGAAAATGTACTAATATTATCCGCCGCTTAGTTCATGCAACTTTTAAGTTTTCTTATAAGAAGACTCAGAAGTTTTAACCGTCTTCGTAATGAAGTAACAACCTGTTCAAGTTCGCTGCTGGTGGTGGATGGGTGCGTGTGGCTCAGGACTGCGCTTGGGGGCAATCTGTGAGGGAGCCCGTAGTCCAGCAGTGGACTTGTGATGGGCTGCAACGATGGTGATGAAACTAAGCTTAGAAATTGTCTTATTAACATACATATGAATGTATAATATTTAGATAGTCAACCACAGCTCATGGTATTTAAGTTATTAAATACACATCTCATTGTGGTTAAATTCTAAGTGACTTACATATCTGTCCCAGACTGGTTAATTTAGATTGGTTGATCTAAAGTAATTTATGCTATGCTATGATTATCTGTGTGAGGAGTAGGGATAGATGCCTAGAACTAATTACTATATTAAAAGATGTATTCAAGAAATCAAAGCACTTTATATTTAACTATATGTGCCTGGCCGTGCTTTTTTAACCCACTTCAAAAAAGGGGGGGTACTCAATTCGACTGTATTCTTTTATGTGAACCGATTTTGATGATTTTTTTAAAGCTGATGCTTCCTCATGTGGTCCGATATCATAGAATACTATAATACACAATAGAATGGTTGTCAACCTTATTTTGTACGAGGATCGGCGTCGCCAGGAGCACACATACAAGCAATTACGTCATATTATCACTACTACAAACCCGATTCGCTGTGTTGACGAGCGAGCGAATTTATACATTGTAGACTTTTGATTAATGTTTTTGACACATCAATATTTCTTTATTTTTGTTTTTAATATTCACACAATATAAATAGTTTCGACTTACTGGTTTTAGGATATGTCTCCTTTATTTAAATTCCATTTCCCGCTGTTATTTCGACACACAATTATTGCACAATTTGCCATTTTTTAAATAATTTGCATGCAGCGACACTTGACACGAAAATTGAAAACGATTGTGCTGACATTTATAGGTGTGAACTGACATGATAATGACATGTTAGTGGCTACACGGGCTCCGCCCACTCCTCCGTTCTATTATGTATGTATTATAGTATTCTATATCCGATATAGACTTGATCAAGATCTACGAATATTTTTTGAGTTATCCTTAATAATTAATGCGTATTTAATTGACTTCGGCTACAATGATGATATTCTTTCATTTTATTAATATTGAAGTCAGTAGTTCAAATTTTTTTAATAATAATAAAATAATTAAAAAACAGATGAGTTGTAAGGGATTGCATAGAAGATAATTAACCTAACAAATATTTCAAGCAAAATATTCATTCTTATATTCAGATATAATTATAAAAAGAGGATTGTCCACAGTACCTAATGAAGACTGCTAAATAAACGCGCAGCCGGTTTAGCGTGTATTATGTACTATGTTATGCTCACCACAAGTAAATTTTTCTAATCGCGTAAGTCTTTAGTCACGATTGAGATAGGCGTCAGCGTAAGTGGTAAGGTCTTCAATATTAGAATGGAGACTTCCAATATCGTGTAGTTTTGTGCGTAAATAAGATACACAACATACTTACGAGCAGGATAACAATTATTTAACTGTGGATGGCAGTTGACACAAAAGAAAAACAGAAAAGAAGTGCTCTTCCCACGAGCAAGATGGGGGCTTATTCACATTTTGTTGGGAGTGCAAGTGAGAGAGAGAAGTACTCATGAGTGGGACCTGTGGTTTATGCACTCGAGTGCGCGTGAGTGCTATACTCGTAGGTCAAGGCGGGCAGCTTTTGTATGTACTGGAATGAGTGAGAGTGTAATGAACTCACCATGCGGCTCGTGTGCGAGTAAGTGAATGAGTGTGAGAGGTATACTCACGAGCAAGGCAGGCGACTCGTGTATATGCCAGTGTGAGGGCTGTAGACACGAGTGAGCAGTATAACTCTTGTTCGTACCATTGCCAGTGCGTGTGAGAGAGAGTGTGCGTTATTATCAAGGGCGGTGCTAGTTCTAATGCTTAGTGTAAAGACCGATTTACATTTCGACAAGTACAGTAGCGAGTTTAGTTACAGGGCAGTTGACAGTAAACAGTTAAGTGGGCAGTAGTGTTCAAACAATGTCTTTGTGGCCAGTTAATTAAAGACATTAGTTCATAGAGTTCGTTGGAGTATGACATTTCAAGACTACAGAATTTTTCTGGTTTCCGTTTAAGATGGTTCTAGGATTACGTCAAGAATTAAATGATTCAGTCAGTGAAGTATTAATGGTTGTTGTATAGAAGTTTTTAAGAATTTTCATGAGTGCAGCATCTCGAGCAGGTTTAATTTTACAATTTGAACTTCTACTATTATATAAACATTCGTGTTCTAAATACTCCTGTACAAATTTATACATTTGCCCTGTTTTTTTTCGAAGTTCGAGTTTTTGTTTCTTACACCACTGCTCTACACGTATAAAATCATGCTATCTTCCGTCCATTTTATTATTAAAACTCAATATATAACATATACATATTCAATAAACAGTATCGTACAAGCTTTGTGGCGAGTTTAATTATAAAAGTACAATTGTACGTTTTGGCGCGCAAACGTTACGTCCTGTCAACTTTTGCACTATACTAAACTCGCACGTTTACACGAACGGCGAGTTTAGCTGCGGGTGGCGGGAGACGCGCGGGAGGGCAGCACTTCGCACTTAACTCGCCGAAAAATAACTCGGCCAGCTATCCCGTTCAACTTAATCGTTAACTTGTTACTCAACTCGCTTATTGCCGTTCAAACGAAGTTCAAACGTAACTCGCCAGGTTCGCAAGTTAAGAATGTGTGAGATTAAGGAAGATGAGGGAGACAGAGATGGGATAAGTGAGGGAGTGCACGGACTGCGCGCCGCCGTAGTAGCCACCGTTGACCGTGTCGGTGTGCTGAGTGGGTGCGAGCGAGACGGCGTGCACTCACGAGCGAGATGAGCGACTGCGGCGGCAGCGTGGGCTCGTGCACGGTGGTGGAAGTGCACGGCCTGCTTGCTGCCGTAGTAGCTGCCGTTGACCGCGTCGGTGTGCTGGGTGGGTGGGTATGAGCGAGATGACGTGTACTCACGAGCGAGATGGGCGGCTGAGGCGGCTGCGGCGGCGGCGCGGGCTGCGGCGGCAGCGCGGGCTCGTGCACGGTGGTGGAGTGCGCGGCCTGTGCGCCGCCGTAGTAGCCGCCGTTGACCGCGTCGGTGTACTGCGCGGGTGCGGGCAGCGGCGGCGCGGGCGCACCCAGCACGGGCGCGGCGCCGGCCAGGAAGTAGTCCTTGTTGACGCAGTTGCGCAGGCACTCGGGGATGCGGCCTACGATGGCCCGCCGGATCTCCGACGCCGCCATTTCGCGCAGCTCCTGCGCCGACGCGTCCGAGTAGAACGCCGCGTGCGGCGTGCACAACACGTTCGGCGCCTCCTTCAGCGGACCCTGCACCATCCATAAATATAGTATAGATTTGCGATAGAATGATTAGAGCGAGACCAAAATTAAAATACACCAGTGTACATGTAATGTGCATGTGTGGGTGAAAAATAGTTCTACAACACACATTGCTTGCCGCAACTTCAATTATCGATACCGATTGCAGCATATGAGTATGCTGATTTGATGCAGATGATGTACATAAGTAGATGTTTTTACCCAACTATGGCGAAGCCAAGAGGACGGTTACAATTGTAGAATGTTATGTATATATGTTCATCTACCCAATCAGATATTCTAAGCTCTCATACTCGGCTTTTTAGCTGCATAAAGTAACATACAAGTAAATGGCGGATTATTGCGGACTATATAATAACATATAGAAATACAAAATTAAAAAACTATAATAAAAAAAGACTTAAATTATCATACAGTCCTGTCCTCCCAGTGGTATTGAGCGTAAAGCGCTGGCTGCGTTTCCTCGCTGAGTGACTATACTAATTAAATAAAGATTGAAATATCGTAGTTAGGTATAAAAAAGTGTAGTTCAGAATATTCTCGATATTCCGAATACACATTATAAAAATATTAAGTTATTAGTGAGTTTTTTGTTTAAACTGAAGTGTCCAACGAACCTACATTCACTTGACGATAGGTAAGTGGCTACTGCAACCCATGGAAACTTGCAACTAATTTTCAAACAAAGAACGTTGTTGTCACCTCTATGAACTAAGATAGAATGCCGTTACTAAGTAAGAGACAGAAATAGGATCCTACCTCTTAGCTCATACATGAACTCGACATGAACATGAAAGAAACGCTGTTATGATGTGTGACATTAAATGTTAATAACTAAAACCAAACTGATAAGAAACTTGTACTAAAAAGGTATAAAACAAGGCTAAGATGTCAATTTTTTAAAATCCTCCAAAGAGCACCAATTTATTGTAAAAATGTAAGCTCTCCTTAAAGATAAAAGAGTTTCTGGTTGGCTGTGTTCGAGTTTTCTTTTCTCAATCCACCTTTATGTTATTGTTACATCCTATTAAAGTCCACTGCCGAACACAACCCTACCCCATAGATTGCCTCATTGAGGGATATTTGCCATAGTTGCCAACACACTTGGCATGTGGGTTGGCAACCGCAGATTTTTTTATTTTTAGTCGTTATTAGGAAGACACTGCTATTCATTTCCTGACTTGTTTTCCTCTGTCGCCCGCGGGATGATATGGGGTAGTGGATAATCTTAGACCGCCACAACACAGTGCCCTCTATGAGGAAAACATTTTTTTTCCAAGTACTTGCTGCATATAATCGAATATTTGCTTTTGGAAACCCTTCTCTATTTATTACTTTTAACCATTTTTGTCAAACATCAATATTTTGATGAGTAATTTAGTGAAAATCTGCCACAACATCCACTTACCATCTTGTATAAAAAAAAAACTATAAAAATATTTGTTTTTCATACGATTAGAATATTTAGCTATGGAATACTAAACATTTAAAATTACTATGTTGAATAAGGCTGCATGCAAGGCGTACATTTGCCTATTAAGGACATTTCGACAAGATATTATTGATAATGCCAATCTCTACAAAAGTGCGGTTAAAATTAGCAGATTTTCACGTGATTGCCAGTGCTGGATTAGACAGGGGCCAGATTACTGGGGGTCCACTGTAGTTTATGCAAAACTTAATATTGCAATGTTACAAGATAACTCATGAGTATCTAACCATTTAAAGCAATTTTTTGATAAAAGCTCTCCTAGAGATAGCACTGTGTTTACAATCTACTTCTTATATGTAATTAAACTGATAATTAGCATTTAAAAAAATGTTACAATTGCAATTAGACGCCCTGAAAGATATTTTGCCATTTGAATATATTATATTGAAGCTTGTTGATATAATGACAACAATTTACCTGGAAAACATTGAAAGGTTCGTTTTCGTGTACATCAAGTGCGGCGGCACGGATTCGACCTTGTTTTAATGCAGTAGCCAGGCCTTCGTCGTCCACTAAACCGCCGCGAGCAGTGTTCACCAGGAACGCGCCTGCAAATGAATTACAAGTTAATCATTTTACAATCTTTTACATACATCATGATGTTAACTGCAAAAAAATATTGAATACATTAGCACACTCATTAATAAATTACATCATATAATTTGAATTTACTAGTAGTGCTACTTAGTAGCAGTCTTAAAAGTTGAAAGGCTTGAAGTTAAATTTCTATACAAATGTTTCGCTATATTTCTATAAGAAACGAGTTGTGTTTTTACAATCTGGAAAATATATCTACTAATAGATATAGACAGATTGTGAAATATTGTTTGACTATGAATAAAATTAAAAACCGGTTCCAAATTTAAAGTTCTTCAGCATGGTTCCAGTTTCGGTTTTGATTTAGTTAAATAACACAACTGACAAACATGTGCACAAACATTTGCACGGCCTATAACTTTTTAATAATCACATACAAGATTAAACTGAATGCATTTGTATACATGATATAGTATTGGTTTTAATTAGGGTTAATGGTTTTAGTAGCAATCATGACTGCTTACACAACCAGTATTAGTTCTGATACTAGAACCAGTTTACTTAAAATATTTTTTTATATGTCTTAGATATTGTGGTTATCATAATAATTCTGCCAATGTGTGGTATTTAGTTGTCTTGAGGCTTCTCGATGCAAAGGAGTTGGCATAATAATAATAAGGACATAACAGTCAAGGATATTTTGGTCGACATTACCATTCCGTATGACGAGAACCTCGTGAAAGCCGAAACAGATAAACGAACAAAATATCTGGACCTGGCTCACGAGGTGACTGATATGTGGGGTGGTCTGCCGGCCGAAATTATTCCTGTAGTCGTCTCTGCGAATGGGCTAATCCCAGTCAGCCTCTCGGGTCATCTGAGGCGACTGGGACTCCGTGACGGACCGCTCCGGGTTCAAATGCAAAAGGCGGTGTTCCTCGATACCGCCCGCATCGTCCGCCGGTTTCTTTCCCTTTCCTCCTAACCCTCGGCCGTTTGGTCTCCCCTGCCGAGGGCTTCCATCTGGTTGGGCTTTTATTTATTTATGTATTTTTGTATTTATTTTATTTTAGTGATATTTATGTATATTTATCGTTTCTTTTTAATTTATAATTATATATTTATATAACCCAACCAGATGAGAAAACTATATAGATACCCCAAATAATAATAATAATAGCTTTTATTTCTCTACACTTTTACAGAGTTATCAAAATTATAAATAAATACATAGAACTATTAAAAAGTTCTTCTTGTTTTATGCAGTTCCTCTTGGGTAAAAGCCTCCTCCAATTTGAACCATTCTTCACGGTTTTTGGCAATTTGCATCCATTCTTCTCCTGCTATGTTAATAATGTCATCCACCCATCTTTTCCTTTGCCGACCCACACTTCTCTTGCCAAATGGGCCCTTCCATTTTGTTGTTTGGTAGGTCCCTTTTGTCCTGGTATCTAGCTATGTGTCCTGCCCATCTCCATTTTTGTTTTTGACTATGCTGAAGTGCATCCGTTAATTTCGTTTTCTTTCGAATATCTATGTTTCTCGTTTTTTGTATTCTCCTTAGTTTAAGGATGCTCCTCTCCATAGCATGTTGGCAAGACAAAATTTTGTTTTTCACTCTGTCAGTGTACACCCATGTTTGGCTTGCATATGTTAGACTTGGGAGGATACACGAGTCCATTATGACCTTTTTCATTCTTAGGCTGTAATTTCCTTTGAGAATTTCTTTTTGAGCCCAATATTTTTCCACGCTATATTTATTCTTCTGTCTATTTCTTTTTCAGTATTGTTTAGTTCGAAAGATATCAATTTGCCTAAATATACATAATCATCAACATATTCAATGGATTTTCCTTCTATTTTGATTGGTTTTTTGGAGCTGTTTGTAATTATTTTTGTTTTAGATGCATTCATTTGAAGTCCTGCTTTTTGGCTTTAGGTGTTCAGGCTCTGAAGCATGATTTCTAATTCAATCGCAGATTCACTAAATAGAGCTATGTCATCAGCAAATCGTAAATGTGTTAATCTTCTATTTAGTATCCATATCCCTTTGTTTTTCCATTCTAGGTTTTGAAATATATCTTCAAGGACGGCTATAAATAGTGTGGGTGAAAGAGGGTCACCTTGCCTCACTCCTTTCCCAATTTCAAACTCTTCTCCGTGTCGTTCTAGTTTTATTTTGCTTGTACTCTTAGCATATATGTTCTTTAGCACACTTATGTATTTTTCATTTATTTTGTTTTTTCTCAAAGCCTTCCATATACATGAGTGTGATATGCTGTCAAAAGCCTTAGCATAATCTACAAATGCTATGTATAACGGCATGTTATATTCTTTGTATTTTTCTATTATTTGTTCCATAGCGTGTATATGATCCATTGTTGAGTAGCGTGGTCGGAAGCCTGCTTGCTCTATTGGTTGGTTTCTGTCTATGTCTGGGGCTATTCTACTTAGGATTATCGAAGAGAACAATTTATAGATTGAAGATAGTAAACTAATTGGTCTATAATTGTTGATGTCAAGTGGATTTCCTTTTTTATAGAGCAGTATTATGTTTGAGCCGCACCATTGTTTTGGTATTTGTTCTTGTTGTATGATTAAGTTGAATAGTTTCGTCAGGTAGCTTACTAGAATAGGTGACCCAAGTTTTAGAGCTTCATTTGTGATTTTATCTGGCCCTGGGCTTTTTTCAGACTTTAGTCTTTTTATATGCCTTTCTATTTCCCCTTCAGTTATAGGAGTTAAAGTTGCTTCTTCCAGTTGGGATTCTCTTTTATGTTTACTTTCCAGTTGTTCATCCTTTTGGGTTTCATCTTGAGATGTTCTTCTGTAAAGCTCTGAGTAGAAAGTTGTTGCGCGCTTTACTATGTCTTCTCTGTTTCTTGTTTCCTCTTTTCCATCTTGTAGACCTTGTATCCAAGTTTTACGCGTTGACAGCTCTTTAAGAGCTCTCTTTGAACTTTTATATGTTGCCATATTTCTCTCTATGATTATCCTTCTATGTCTTTCGTAGTCTTGCCTGATTGCTCTGTTTGTTTTCTTATATAGTTCTTTTAATTCGTGTCTCATTTCTTTAGATTTCTCTCTTTTAGATAGGAGATCCGTATGTTTAGAAATCAGTTCTTGTGTTTGTTCGGTAATAATTTTAGGTTTTTTGTTACTAGTTTTAAATGCTTTATCCTGTTCTAGACTATTTGTGATGGTTTTTTCCAGCTCGCTGCTCAGATCTTGTACATTTTCTGTGTTCTTCATTGTTTCTTCTAGTCTTGTTGTATTTTCTTTTAGCTTTTCTAGATAAGTTTCTTTTTCTTTTGAAGTCTTTAGCATATTATGTGGGGCTTTAAATGATTTCCTGTTCATTTTTTGGGGTCCGTAGATTGAGCATCTGACCATTTTATGATCCGATGGGAAGTTTATATTGTTTAAAACCTCAAGATTTGTGATTACTTTGGGGTTGTAACTTAGTATGAAATCGATTTCATTTTTTGTGTTGTTGTCTGGAGAAATCCAGGTCCATTTGCGAGAGTTTCTCTTTTTAAAATATGTATTCATCAATGATAGTTTGTTTTCATATGCGTATTGAATTAATCATTCCCCTCGTAGATTTCGTTGACCATATCCGTACCGTCCCATTATCATATGATCTTCATGTTTCGGGTACCCAATTTTTGCATTTACGAGGGTGGATTAAAAAGTACTCGGCCTAACACAGATCCATTCAATTCTAAAAATCAAATCTACCCACATTATTTAGTTCAGTTCAGACTAGTTCATTGTGTGAAGTTCGAAACGTGTGCGATAATTAGTTGTGATTTTATAAATTTATTAACAAAGTAATCGGACATAATTTCCGCGAATGGAGCTAATCGAGCAGCGTGCTGTCATTAAGTACCTCCATAAGAAGGGGCTATCATCAAAAGCCATCCATGATAACATGGTCAGTACATTAGGCGATTGTGCTCTGTCATATTCATCCGTCAAAAAATGGATAGCAGAATTTAAGCGTGGTAGAGAGAGTGTGAAAGATGAACCCCGCTCTGGAAGGCCTTCGACGTCAACTACTGACGAAAATATTAAAAAAGTACTTGATTTAATAATGGGAGACCGCAGATTAAAAATTAGAGAGATAGCCGAGATTATAGGCATCTCTTATGAACGAACTCAAAACATCATTGTCAACGAGTTGGGTTTCCACAAGCTGTCTGCGAGGTGGGTTCCGCGACTGCTTTCAGTTGAACAAAAAAGGACGCGATTGACTATTTCACGCGACTGTTTGGAGTTATTTGAAGCCGATGCAGATGATTTTTTGAATCGTTTTGTTACTATGGACGAAACATGGGTTCATTACTGTACACCGGAAACAAAACAACAATCAAAACAGTGGAGAAGACCTGGTTCACCACCCCCTAAAAAGGCTAAGTCGATTTTGTCGGCAAATAAGGTGATGGCTTCAGTATTCTGGGACTCGAAAGGTGTGATTATGATTGATTATCTTGAAAGGGGTCAGACTATAAACTCTGATTACTACTGCACCTTACTACGTTGTTTACGAGAGGAAATAAAAGAAAAACGTCGAGGAATGCTCAGAAGAAAAGTCCTGTTTCATCAAGATAACGCCCGTGTTCACACGTCAGTACAGTCAATGGCTGAAATTCACAACTGTGGCTTTGAACTGTTACCGCATCCGCCGTATTCACCTGATCTGGCACCATCAGACTTCTTTCTGTTCCCTAACCTAAAAAAGCACTTGGGAGGTCAAAGATTTTCGACAAACGACGAGGTCAAAGCAGCTGTAGACGCATATTTTGACTCTAAGGAAGAATCATTTTTTTTTCAACGGTCTAAATGCTTGGAAGGGGAGGTGGCAAAAGTGTATTGAACTTGATGGTGATTATGTAGAAAAATAAAAATATAACTGATTTAGTATGTGTTTATTTTCTTGGTTAGGCCGAGTACTTTTCAATCCACCCTCGTAAGTCTCCAATCGCTAGTAATGTCTTATCTGCTTGTTCTTGCGCTTTTTGTAAATCCATGTAGAAACTTTCAATTTCTTCCTCACTGTAATTGTGTGTTATTTACCAATTTGTATGAAAAGTTTAAAAAAATCTATCTCATGAACCGTAAGTTTCCGCAACCTAAAACTTTGCAAAACGCTTTCTTTTAGTGAGTACTATCTACAAAAAAAATATGGGCTTTGAAATCGATGGTCCATATTGGAAATATTAACCGATTTGTCTTATCCGGGTTCCAGTTGAGGGAGGCAGTTTTTAGTTTTTTGAAGTTTTTTGTTCAGACACCGATGATGCTCTACCTCGTGCTGCATAATTGAGTATGCTTGGTTTTACTAATCCTTGTGTATTATTTGCCAATGGCTCCTCAATATGCTTGTCAGTAAACTGTTTCTTCTTGGTGTTTTGTGCCAATGTTTCTGGTGAATCTACCTTTTCTCTTTTCCTTTTCTCGCGGTTAGGATCTTTTGGGTTTTTTACTACTAACTTATCGTATTTCAGATATGCTAAATTTCCCTTCTTCTTTCTTTCTTCCAGCATTGGTTGGAGATTTTTGCGAGTTTTAGAACCTCTTTAGGAAAGTCTTCTTTAAGATAGATGCCTTTGGGCAGGTTAGATTTGTTCTTCTGGATAAGATGTTTTTTCCATGTTGTTGTCAGTGACACCACTACTGGTCGGTTTTTATTTGAACGTTGCCCAATTCTATAGATTTTGGCTATCTCTTGACTGTCTAGGTGTACACCTGTCTCCACTATTATTTCTTTCAAATAGTCTACTAATTCACACTCTGTTTTTTGTTTCTCTTCTATTCCGAAAAATACTAAATTGTTCTTTCTCTTTTCCTTTTCCATGAACTCTATTTTCTGTTCAAGGTTTGTTATTTTCGTTTTTAAGGTTTTGTTTTCTTCCAAGAGTGCTTTCATTTTTTCGTCTAGTGCTTGCATGACATTATTGGTGACATTGGCGGTTATTGTCAAAGTTTGTTGGTTTAGCTTCTCGTCAAGTTTAGTTAGCAACAATTTCATGCTTTGATCCATATTTATTTTGGTAGAATTTTAAATTTTTTTCTACTCACAACACTAGAACTATCAAAATACAGTTCCCTCATATACACAGTAATCTATGGATCCTTTGTTCATTCAACATTGTCAAGTTGGCACCATAGATAAGATGTTTATACGGGAAGTTGGCACTACGTTTGTGACAGTGTCAGATGGACGCACTTTTTTCTTTTTATAGGTTATCTTTATAATAAATGTTCTTGATTTCACTATATACACTATTTTCCACTGAGATTTCTTCGTAATTTGGAGTTATAGTGGGTTTCTTCAGATATTTTCGCAGTTTTATGGTTAATTAACTAGTTTTAATAGCAATTGTGAATTATTTTCGACGGAGCTGATTTTATACTTGTTTACGTCTACAATACTGGAACCGGACTAACAACAAAACCCACACTAAATACAGTCTTATGGATAACACAAGAAAGGACAGACATCTAGTTATAGCCTGAACCAGTGTTTTATAATTTTTTTGAAGCTTGCTAGACTAACTTTTTGAAGTTTTTAGTATTTACATACAACAGCAACCACAATATTATGCCCGTTAACATCACTGAGATTGGTAGCTGAGTTGCAATGAGTGGTGATATCATCAGTTAAGTGATTTTAATTTCAAACTCACATAATATGATGACAATGTCTTACTGAGTCAATTTCATATTGTAGCATTATAATATGCGACGGACAAGGGATTGCACAAAGCTAAAAACAATATAAGAACAATAAAATAAATATTAATGATACCTGGACGCATCTGTTTGATAGTGAACTCATTGATGAGGTGATGATTGTGCTCATTTAGGCTGCAGTGCAATGACACACAATCACTCTGGAATAGGAGGTCCTGTAAAACAATATAATATCTATTAACAACTTATTACACGTAACATTAGATAATAAATATAATGATATGAAATGCAAAATGTGTACTATGTGCACTACAAAATATGCCTATATGGCAATTCTTGGAGAGGCCTATGTTTAACAGTGGGCTGTATTGATGATGGTGGTGAGGATGATAACAATGATGATAATGATATCAATAATAATAATAACCGTGTGGAAGAAAGAGCTCCATGGGAGGTTTTACAAGGCTCTACATAAGTCATTCACAGACGCAATTGCCGCCCTTCACTGGCTATGTTTTGGTGACTTCTTTGAGGAAACCGAGAGTTTTGTCTGTTCGATACAGGATCAGGTTATTAAGACCAACAACTATCGGAGATACATCTAAGGGCTGGCACCGTCGACATCTGTCTTGTTTGTCGCCATCCCGGTGAGTACTTAGGAACGTCATCTCCGGTTGTTCGGTGCTTTCTAACTCTGAGTACTTACACAGGCACAACCTAGAAGCCAGATTTCTACACCAGGAGCTTGCTCTGAAACACGGTCTAGTGGATTGGTAAATGCCTTATTATAAGTACTTGCCAAAAGACGTGGTCGAAAATGACCGCGCCAGGCTCTACTGGGACCGGACTATCATCACGGACAGGACTATTCTTGCGAGTAAGCCTGATATTGTGTCAGACCGGTTCGTGATATGGACTAGGCACAGTCAAGGATATTTTTGGTGTATATTACCATTCCGCATGACGAGAACGTCGTTAAAGCCGGAACAGATAAACAAAAAAATAATTGGACCTGGCTTACGAGGTGACCGCCATGTGGGGTGGTCTGCTGACCGTAATCATACCTGTAGTCGTTTCTGCAAACGAGTTAATCCTAGTCAGTCTCTTGGGTGATCTGATGTGACTGGGACTCTATGGCAGATTGCTCAAAGCTCAAATGCAGAAAGCGGTGCTCCTCGATACTGCCCGCATCAACCGCAGGTTTCGTTTCCTTTCCTCTTAACCCTCGGCCATTTTGTCTTCCCTGCCTGGGGTTGCATCTGGTTGGCTTTTTATTTATTTACGTATAATTTATGTATTTATTTCACTATATTAGTATATGTATCTTTATCATTTCCACTTAATATGTTTTAACAGTCCCAGATGAGAAAACTATTGAAATACCCTATAATAATAATAAGTAGGCATAGGGACGTGACAAGCCCATCGCCCGCAGTAGCAGCCCTAACAGTTAAATAACAAAACTGCTACGTGTGCGCAGTTAGGCAGCGGCTTGCCAAGAGGTGTTTCACTGTAAAGTTACAGCCTATATATGTCCCACTGCTGGGCACAGGCCTCCGCTCATTTCTGAGAGTTAGCACTGTGCCTCGGCAAAATTGAGGGTGCAAAGGCTCGCTTGTGCATATGGCTCTACTATGAAACGGCGCCGAGTCTGGGCGTCAATCAACGGGAGACGCCCAGATTTGGCAACCAAATAAGTGATCCCAGTAGTAAAACGGCTCGGGAGCGACTTCTGGTCGAGAGCCTCTTGAAACTATCTGCGGGCACAGTGTCACACACCATGAACCCCTTTAGATGCAGAATAACTGACATTTGTCCCAGCAAATGTCATCCTGACAGTGCGCGCAATTCTTGGCCTGTTATTTCCCCACCTGAAGCTTGTCAGTCTGCCGATGAAGGCTGTTACCTCCCTCCACTGGCTACGTTTTGGTGACTTGTTTGGAGAACCGAGAGTTTTGTCTAATGATACAGGTCAGGTTATTTAGACATGTCATCTCCGGTCGTACGGCATTTTAACTCTGAGTATTTGCACAGGCACAACATAGTAGCCAGAATTCTAAAGATAAAGATAAAGATACATTTATTGCATAACTGTGTACAATATGATCTTAGTACAAAAACATATAGTTTTAGGCTCAACAAATACCCTGTGTGTGTAAAAATTTTTTTTAATTGTTGCATATCTGAAATGGGTAAACATTTTGGATATGCAACAATTAAAAAAAATTAAATTTACTACTTATTAGCATTCATCTCATTGAGATTGTAAAAAACATTTTCAATTAACAATTTCTTTAATATAGTTCTAAACATATTTCCATTTAATTGTTTTAATAGCTGGTGGTAACTGATTGTATACATGAATAGCAGTTATATAGGTATTTTTATAGTAAATCATATTTTTAATAATAGGTAAGCTTATATCATATTTATATTGATTGCAAATGTTTTTCTTTGAATCAGATTTCAAATTAAAATATTGCATATTGTTTTTAACAAATAGACATAATTCTAGGATAAAGATTCCAGTCAGTTTTAGGAAACCCTTTGTTCTGAAAACATCTCTTAATGAGATGACTAAGACATTTTTTCTGGAGAACGAATGTGGATTGTATATCTGTAGAGTTTCCCCAGTATATGATACCATAAGTTAGAAGTGGATAAACGGTTCCAAAATAGACATTTGTAGTAACACTACACTACACCAGAAGTCTCTGAAATACCGAATAAGTACCATACATATCCATTTATATATTTATACAGCCCAACCAAATGACGAAAGTATTTAAATAACCCCCCCCCCCCCCCCCCAATAATAGTAATATAATCGAGACCGAATTTTGTTATGGAGCAAGTGTCAATGGATACTAGCCATCTGTACAGAAATATAGTGCATGAGTGTTTGGGCAAGCACAGATGTACTCACAAACTTAATCTGTTGGAATTCTAATGCGACACAATCAGCGCGAGGTCAGGCACAAGACCGACAGATACACATGTTGTCCGAGGTTCAGGAACGGCTAATTTCCTGACTGGGTTGCTACTTAGATTTTATTGACAGAAAACTCCGATAACTAATTTTGGCCCAACCCAAGATTCAAACCTCATTACCATTATTAGACCAATGAGGCAGTGTGTGATAATATAGCCTGTTTTGATGCGTTAGTTTAAGCTTTATAACATATCCATATATAGAGCTACTCTCATTAAAAAAATATTAAAAAGATCAAATTAGTGTTTGTGAAACAATCAGCACACAATTCAACTTTTATTCCTTAATGTTTGTAGTTGTATTCCTCTTGAAAAATTAATAGTATACCTTACTACCAACACTACCTTAAAGTAAAGTAAAGTAAAGTTACAGCCTATATACGTCCCACTGCTGAGCACAGGCCTCCCCTCATTTATGAAAGGGTTTTAGGGCGGGGAAGTGTCCGCCGCGCTGCTCCAATGCGTGCACTACCTTATTATGTGTAATAATTCTCCAGTAATATCTAACTATAGTAGTATAAAAATAATCACTTATTCCAATCCATTTCGCAGTTTCTTGCTGCAGCACATGGTATTTTTTAAATGTTTTTAAATTATTATTACTTTTAATTTAGTTTTATTTATCTTTTGGCATTTAATTACTTTTTACTTGTTGTGCTTCATCCTTAAACTGGAATAAAATGCATTTCTTTATTTCTAGTATTTAATGAACTGAATTGATATTTCAGTTGGAGACAACGGTCTGGTAGTGTTTACTAGTTAATAGTATTTTGTTCAGGGACTTTTCCACATGGATGATTGAAATTCAGTATATATATAATTTCCGACTTTTGATTAATTTTGGGGATAAACTTTATATCATGATGTAAAGACCATCAAGAAAGAAGCTGGCATGATTGAAAAATTTTATTTTACAATGAGGTAGGGCAACAGCCTCTTCTTTGCACGAAAAACCCTACAATAAACTAGAATATATTTTTTATTTCATGTAGATCTCTAATAATCTAATACGTCAAATTTCAAGAACAGTCAAATTTTAATAACAATGAAACAGCATGAAATTCAGCAGGAAGTTTTACAATTATATTAGAAGTAGCATGGCAACAATCACCTCATTGCTAGGAGCATTTTCAATTATGTGTCAACAATGAGTACCTGCAGCGTGTAGACCCTGGTGAGGCCGAGCGACTTCTCGATGCCGTCGGGCAGGTAGGGGTCGTAAAAGATGACGTTGAAGCCGAAGGCCTTGGCGCGCAGCGCGACGGCCGAGCCGATGCGGCCGAGCCCCACTATGCCCAGCGTGTCGCCGCGGATGCGCGCGCCTCCCGTCGCCGCCTCGCGCCCCTGCTCCGGGCCTGACCCCCCGCAACATTCATTTATCATTACTTCTTAATGGACACTTATATTTATAACACTAAATATGATACAATACAACACATTAAGTACAACATTTTGAGTTACTTTATGATGCTAATTTTTTGTCTCTTTCACCCAAAATTGAATTGCATTTATTAAGGTAAATATCTATCTCCTCCCTATAGTCAATATCTCATATATTGCCTAGGAGACCTATTTTTCTTTACATTTCCGATTGATAAGCACCGAGTTGTTTAATATCCTGACTTAATAGTTAACAGATATGGCATGCGAATCAACAATTCTTTCTTCTTTACTTTACAATAGGTATATATTTTCATAAAATAATAAAGGCAAACACGTTAAACAAAATTACCTGTGAATTTCTTTCCTTCCCGTACCATATTCGCGAGCCAGTATGTCCGCCGGTATAGGTTCAATATGAGACACATTGTCGTGTCAGCCACTTCCTCCACACCATAACCCGGAACGTTACATACGGCTATACCTGGAAGGTTACGCAAATAATTTGAGTACAGCAGGACTAACTTGTACCAAAAACAGCAAAATATTTTTGGTACATGTGAGACCCATGGTTAAATAATTTTGGTTAGTGAAAATGCGTAATTAATTACTTTTCTTAATTTAGTTTTTTTTTAACTGATAAAATGCATGAAAAATATTTTGGGGTAACATTCTAAAAACGAATTTCTAATGATAACGCTGTACAAATTTTCGTTTTGTCCCATAAAATTTGACGTCTATTTTGCACACACCACAACATCATTTCTATAACATCAAAGTGACAAGAATATAGGATGTATTTTTTAAAATACAATTTAATTTTTCAAGTTAAATGCGTTAAATAATCCATTATCCTATTTCGTTCCGTGCGTTCCGTAAGAGGCGAATACGAGAAAGACTTCATGGAGTCCGATGGATGGCGATAAACCATTTTTAGTCTAGTTTTTTTAAGTCATAAAAAACATTCAGGCCTGCAGCGGGGGGTATTGTTTCCTGCGCTGTGGTCGATCAGCTGGTGATCTTCTGGTCTACCTAACTCATAGATGGGCGGAGGCAGTAGAGTCTAAGGAGGAGGCATTGGTCGTTAGTTTGGACATTGCGAAGGCCTTTGATTGGGTTTGGCACAAAGCACTTCTTTCGAAGCTCCCGTCCTACGGGCTTCCCGAGAAATCGTGCAATTGGATCACCAGCTTTCTTGCAGATCGGAGCATGAAGGTCGTTGTAGACAGTGCAAGCTCCGATTACAAGCTTATTAATGCTGGTGTTCCACAAGGCTGCGAGCTATAGCCAACGCCGTTTCTTCTGCATATCAGTGATATATTGCAAACCCGTAACATTCATTGCTATGCAGATGACAGCACTGGTGATGCTCTTTACACCGGCCATGCCAATATTTCTCCGGAAAACGTCTCCGAGTACCGGGACAAACTTGTGTATGAAGTCGAGTCTTTACTGAACAGAGTCTCGGATTGGGGGCGACTAAATCTAGTCCAGTTTAACCCCCAGAAGACACAAGTTTGCGCGTTAACCGCTAAAAAGAACACCTTTGTCGTATCTTCTTAGTTTCAAGGCGCTCCTCTTGTTGCCTCAGCCAGAATTGGAATCCTCGGCGTCGACATATCGAGTGACATGCAGTTTCGTGGTCACTTCGAAGACCTTGAAAGAAGGCCAAATTGGCCTCTAAAAAGTTTGGCGTGCTCAGCAGAGCCGAACAGTATTTCATGCCGGCACACCGCCTGCAACTTTACAAGGCGCAGGTTCGGCCGCACATGGAATACTGTTCCCATCTCTGGGCTGGAGCTCCCCAGTACCAGCTTCCACTTGACCGCATCTAGCGCAGAGCGGCTCGAATCGTTGACGACCGAGTGCTTTAAGATCGGCTCGATTCACTGGCGCTGCGAAGAGATGTTGCATCTCTTTGCGTATTTTATCGCATCTATTACGGAGAGCGCTCTGAGGAATTGTTCGGATTAATCCCAGCCGCCAAATTTCGTGAACAATCCTCAATTTTTCCGGACCGATACGACCTGGGGACCTTCAAAAAAAGAGCTTACTCTTTTCTAAAGGGCCGGTAACGCACCTGCAATGCCCCTGGTGTTGCGGTTGATCATGGGCGGTGGTAGTCACTTAACATCAGGTAAGCCGCATGCTTGTTTGCCCCCGCTTCTATAAAAAAAATCGCAAATCCGGCTGCCAAGCGTGAAGACAAACACTTTAAACATCGGGAGGCACATGACCCACAGTGGACTGTTATGGGCTGAAGCAGAAGAATTTATTCTACCGCTTCTTTGTAAGCCCATAACAGTCTAACAGATGATTTTTTTTTAACAATTAATATATCTGTATAATGTAGTGAAGTTTAAGTCTTGAGTACTCAGACACTTAAGAGGATAGAGTAAGTCAGCTCAAATTCTAATTTCGCCCCCACTTCCACGCGCGTCGTATGCTATGTACCGATATGTTTGTAATCACTAATACTGTAAGTAGAAAGGTTGTTAGACACTTATTTCATTAGGTTTATCATATTTATGCCTGTTTCTTAACGCCAAGCCAGCCGCTTCTTATTTTTATAACGGTTATTTCCCATTTTAATTTTACGTCGTACTGTTGCGTAATGTATATTCTGATCGTAAGCGACACAACTTCTCCCTTCAAAAGCCTAAGCGATACTAACGGGGCGATTGGAATCAAGCTCAAGACGCCGATAGTTTAGGTAATTTCTTTTTTACAGTGAAAATAATGGTATTTTAAAAAAAGTAAATAACATAAGCACTGCTTTATAGTTAGTTCAGTTAGTATGCAAAGTTTCATGATCTTATTTAAAGTATTTTATGAATAACAGCGGTTTATTGTTTATTTTGGAGGTAACTTTGGTGTTTAGGCCTAATTTAACGTTTGGCGGCCTGCGTCGGCGCTCGGGTCGAGCGGGAGGCGAGCCTGACGGATGAGGCGCGGGGGGTGCGGGCTGGTGCGGCGTCCGGCCGCGCCGGCGTCGGCGTTTTGCGGGTCACTTGCCGCAGAGCTTGGAACTGAGTAGTTGCGCGTCGTGTTAATAGCTTAGTCGCCCGCTGCCTCTGACGCCTATACTTCGCGAACCTGAGTTCTGAGTAGTTGCGCGTCGTGTTAATAGCTGAGTCGCCCGCTGCCTCTGACGCCTATACTTCGCGAACCTGAGTTGTTTGCAACGCGGCCCGGTGATATTGCATTTTCACAAATGTCGAGTTTGTTGTAACGCGCGTTCGGTTAAATCTTGTTGGAATTTATTGGACTAACCTAATGATAATTGACTTGACTCCAATTAACAAGTGAGAAACGAGTATAATTTCCGAGACTCTTAAATTTTTGTGACGGACTGCCACTTCGATATAAAGAATAGAGGTGAAGCCTTGGGATCGGCGGTTCTGCAACCAGCGGGAAGTCAGGTTACATAATATAACACAACACAACACAATACAGCACGCACACACTTACACCTGAATCTTCCTAGGGTTGACCCTACTTCGAAGGAATAGGTAAGTTTTGTTTGGTTCCCTTTTTACCGCTAACGTGTAATATTCCACAAGCCATTTAGGCCGACCTCCTGTTACTCGTCGAGTGGAACCCCTGATGGGCCCGGGTCCCACGACCTTGCCCGGGTAACTAGAGGCCGTAACATTTGGTAGCAGAACGTGGTTTTCCTGATGGGTTTTGAAACCACTCCCAGCTCAATACGTAACGTTTTGGTAGGAGTAGCGTAGTCTCCCAGCGCAATACGTAAGTTGGTAGCAAGATAGCGGTTGTAACCACGTGGCTGCTGGTTGTGTTTGTTGCAATACGTAATAATAATTTGTTTTATTCGCTTGTTATTTGTTAGCATAGGATCGGTGTATAGAACCGTGTAGTAACCGTATTTTTTGAGTTTTTTATTTATTTTATCTGGTCGCTTACTTTGTTAAGTGTTAGAATTGAGCCACGCCCGTAAGCCGTGGTGGTAAGGAATTATTGTACTCTCGTTATAATAATCGTGAGGACGAACCGTAATTGTACTAATTAAATTAATTGCGTAGTATAATTTACTGATTGGATAAATAGTATTTTGTATTGTATTATTTTTATTGTGGTAATTAAACTAATTGTGTAAAGTAATTTGTACTAAATTTAATTCGGTGATAATCGTACCTTGTAATGATGCCTTCACACCGGTCACCGACGCTTCGCTTGCAAGCGGAACTGCGCTGGGCTGCGAATGCTCACAGCTTGATAGGGAGACCAGATAGGATCCATAGCTTGGAGAAGCGGCTCGAGCAAGTCATGACCCGAAGGGCCGTAGTGGAGGAGGCATGCTCCGAGATTATGGCTTCGGGAGCGGAACAGGGAGTCCTAGACTCCTGTCTTTCCGACTATGAGCAATTTTTTGCTCTCACGGATGACCTGATTGAGGCAGGGGCCAAGCAGGCTAGTGACGCGCGTGAAGCTCGGCTGGGTGTCCTGCTCGAGTCCCCTCGGAAGCAGCCCACTCACCCGGAGCTGTTGGGACGACTTCCCACTCTGGACCTGCCAAGGTTCTCCGGGGTCCTCTCCGAGTGGTTAACGTTTGTGGGACTTTTTGACAGCCTGGTGGATGCCCGGAGGGATTTAACACCAAGCCAGAAGATGGCGTATCTCCTGGCCTCATTAGAGGGGGGAGGCCTTGGGCGTCGTCGGCCATTTGAAGGTGTCGGACGACGCCTACCTGAACGCTCGGGACCTCCTGGCCGGAAGGTATGCCAACGTACGGCGAATTGCGGACGAGCACGTCAAACTCCTGTTGAACCTCCCGCTGCTAAAGGACCGGGCCCGACTACGACCGGACATCGTAAATCCGGTCTTGGTGGCCTGCAACTCGTTGAGACGGCTGGATTTGCCGGTGGACGAATGGTCCTTTTTGTTGCTCCATATTGTGCTGTCCCGCCTACCTCTCGATCTTCGACTCCATTTTGAGGAGAGGTACGGCGGAGACGGCGCCTCCTATATTCTTCCCTTTAGTGATCTGCTGCGGTTCTTGGAGGAGCAGTGCCGGCAGATCGAAAACGCAGCGGGCACTGCCGAAGATCTACGGACTGCTAACCGAACCGTGACCAGGGAAAGGCGAAATCCCCCGGCCAAGTCGTTGTCAACCCCCCCTCAGACCGAGTGGTGCTCCTGCGGGAGGGCGCCCCCCTCCTATCATCTTATAGTGGCCTAGTGGCCAGGAAGGCGCCCCCCTGCTCCTATTGTAGAGCAGCAGAACACCGGGTGACGTCGTGCCCTAAGTTATTAGGCAAGCCTGCCTCAGCGAGACGAACCATCGCCAGGGAGCGCCGCTGGTGCTATTCATGTTTAGAAAGGCACCTCCAACGAGACTGCCCGCACCAGCGGCCCTGTCCGCACTGCCAGGGCAAGCACCACGCCGTTTTGTGCCTGGGCGCGAACGGCTCTTTCTCTCGGGGCTCTGCCGGGCCCTCATCCCCCACGGGCGGGGGGCGCCCAGCCACCCCCTCTGACAGGTGACGCTCGTCGCTCTCCTACCGACGACCCTGCCCCTGGGTTTGGAGGGGGTTCCTCTTACGACCAGTCGGGGGGTCGTTCCCCCAGGGGCGGGGGGTTCGTCACCCCCCCTCGGAGGGTCGAGAGGGACTTCACGGCCACTCAGCGGTCAGCGAGATCCTTCTCACCCCCATTAGCAGAGAGGCCGCGACTGGAGTACCACCCCCCCCTTTTGGTCGGTCCCGCTACTACGGGCTCCCTGAGACCTCGAAGCTGTCCAGGGCCTCCAGGCCAAGGTTCCCAGAAGCCCCCCAGGTCGGCCCGTTCTGCGATTTTCATCCACGGGTCAGTGAGATGCCGCCGGAATTCCGTTTTCCGGACCCCCGGCTTGAGTGCCGGTCCGACGAAGGCAGCTCCCGCTAGGAAACTGCCGCCCTAGCTCCCACCACGGCCGCCTTCACTGATCCTTTAAGCCGTCCGCAGTCCACCTGTCAAACTGTTCTATTGCCGACGGCCGCCGTGAAGGTGTACAACCCGAGTGGCGACTGCTTAACTGTTCGCGCTCTATTGGATTCAGGTTCAAAACGCTGTGTGGCCTCCACTCGGTTGGTGGGAAGACTAGGGCTCCCCTGGAGCTCTAAATCATGTCCAATGGTAGGTATTGGAGGTGCAGAGCCTCCTGCTCCTAGGGGACAAGCAAGGCTGGTGTTTGGTCCTGCAAGCGAACACCTCCACATCTTAGTTAAGGTAAATGTCCTCGATGATATTGTAGGCTTTCTCCCTAATGCCCGTATAAATGATAGCGCGGTTTGTTGTACGTCTGGCTTGAGACCGGCAGACCCTCAATGGTCCCAACCTGGGCCTATAGATTTGTTGCTGGGGGCCGACGTGCTGGGGTTCATCCTGTTAGGCGAGATACGAGCCCTACAGCCCGATGGCTTGTCAGCCGTGTCCACTGTATTTGGGCACAGTTTCTTTGGACCGGTTCTGTGGTCTCCACCGCATCAGGCAGCCGACCCGCTCCCTGTGGCGGGCGTGTCTCTTTCGGACGTCGTCCAGCGGTTCTGGGAAATTGAGGAGCCGCCACACGCGCCTCGAGTCAACCCTCTGGACCGTGAGTGCGAGTTGTTCTACCAGAACAATACCGGCCGCCGTGTCGACGGTCGCTTTGTCACCCGCTTACCCTTTCTTGACTCACGGCCTCCTTTGGGCCAATCTCGGACCATGGCCGAAAAGAGGTTGCTTTCTATGGAGCGCCGTATGCGTCGCGACACAGCCTTTCGCGACAAGTATGTCGAGTTCATGCGCGAATATCAAGAGCTGGGTCACATGTCACCTTCTCATTTCGACTGGCGATCACATGAACACTACTTCCTCCCCCACCACGCGGTTTTGAAGTCCCCTGGGAGTAAGATTCGGGTGGTTTTCGACGGCTCCGCCCCCTCGTCCAATGGGGTGTCCCTGAACCAGTGTCTCCACTCTGGTCCTAAATTGATCAAGGACATATCCGACATTTTGACCCACTTCCGTCGGCATCAAGTTGTTTTTGTAGCCGACATTCGGATGATGTTTCGACAATCAGTGGTCCACCGTGATGACCGTCGATATCAGCTGATCCTGTGGCGCGAGAAGCCCAGCGATCCGATACAAGTGTTCGAGTTGAACACCACCACCTATGGACTCCGATCCAGCCCGTATGTCGCTATGCGAACCCTCCTCGAACTCGCTGAGAGAGAGCGCCTAAGATACGCTCGGGGGGCTTCTATTTTGGAGACCTCGGTCTACATGGACGATATTTGTACGGGTGCCTCCACCGTCGAGGAGGCTCTCGTATTGCGAGACGAATTGATTGCCATCCTGAAGTCGGGAGGTTATGAGCTGCGCAAATGGTTGTCGAACTCCCCTCATATTTTGAAGGACCTCCCTGGAGAGGATCAACAAGACCCTCATCTATTCGAGCACCCTGACAATCCTAATTTGTTGACTGTGCTTGGCATTCAATATCAGCCTGTTCAGGATACCTTCACGTATCGAGTCAAGCTCGATCCCCCCCCCTAAATCATGGACCAAGCGCTCTGTGTTGTCAACTGTAGCTCGCACCTTCGATCCTAATGGTTGGATTACTCCGGTCATCTTTTTGGCTAAGTGTTTCCTTCAAAAACTCTGGATATCTGGGTTGGGCTGGGACGATCCTATAAGCGGTGCTCTCTTGCGAGAGTGGCTCTCAATTGTGTCCTCCCTTCCAGACATCGACCGGGTCTCCATGTCAAGGTGCTTCCTCCCTCCAGGGAAATGCAGGGTTACCCTGCACGGATTTTGCGACGCCTCTGAGAAGGGTTATGCTGCTGTTGTATATTTGCGGACGGTAAGCTCTTCTGGCCATACTTCCGTCCATCTCGTACTTGCTAAAAGCAAAGTGGCTCCCATTAGGTCCCGCTTAACTATTCCTAAGTTGGAACTGTCTGGAGCTGCTCTTCTCACGCGACTGCTCAACCACGTTCACTCCTCCTTGAAGTCGGTAATCGACATTACGGACGTCTACGCTTGGTCGGACAGTGAGATAGTACTTTGTTGGCTCCGAGCGGCACCTCACAATCTTGAGGTCTTCGTGTCGAATCGCGTGTCCCAAATCCAGAATTCTGCCACTTGTCTAACGTGGAGACATGTCCCAGGGGAGTTGAATCCAGCAGACTGTGCTTCTCGTGGCTGTGAAGCCTCCTACTTGGTTGATCACCCGCTGTGGTGGGGGCCCGGCTGGTTAACTGAGTCCCAGGCGTTCTGGCCCCAGAACAAATACTCTGAACCAATTGAATTGCCTGGCCTACGAGCCCGAGTAGGAGTGGTCAAGGATAAGCCCACTCGTGATCTCTCCTTACTAGAACGGTACAGCTCTCTCGACAAGCTCTTGGGAGTAACTGCTTGGTTGTCAACTCGAGAGACCCATCTAACCGAATATCTGATTCCGCCTTGTCCCCTAGCGAGCGGCGCGAAGCCTTGATGCATTGGACCCGTATGATCCAAGCGGAGCATTTCGAGCTCGTGATTGATACCTTGAAGCGGGGCTTAGTTGTCAAGGGTGCGCTGGCCCGCCTGAACCTCTTCCTGGATGACTCGGGGATGCTTCGCGTGGGCGGACGTTTGAAAAATTCTCAACTGCCGTACGAGGCTCGACACCCTCTACTGTTCCCCAAGGACGGCGCCTTTGTTCGGTTGCTGGTAACTCACTACCATGTTCAGAATGCCCACGCTGGGTGCAACGCTCTTTCGGCCATTTTGCAGCGGGAGTTTTGGATTTTGGCGGGTCGACGCACCATTCGGAGCGTCATCTTTAAGTGCATATCTTGTTATAAGTTGAAGGCCCCCATATCACAGCCGATGATGGGCGACTTACCACCCGACCGCGTCAGGGCCATCCGACCATTCGCGGGAGTCGGAACTGACTTCGCTGGCCCCTTCCTCGTCAAGTCCTCTAACCTTCGTAACGCGCGTGCTCGTAAGACCTATCTGTGCGTTTTCGTGTGCCTCTCCACTAAGGCTGTTCACTTAGAACTTGTAAGTGCCCTTAGCACGGAGGCTTTTTTGTCCACACTGGGTCGCTTCGTATCGCGTCGCGGTTTACCGGACCTGATCCGGTCGGATTGCGGAACGAATTATAAGGGTACTGATAGGTATTTGAAGGAGGTCGTTGAATTTCTGTCTAGCAACAGGACCTATTTAACTACTGCGATGTCCAAGAAGGGCATCCAGTGGAAATTCGACCCTCCGGCTTGCCCACACTGGGGCGGTATTTTTGAGGCGGTGGTGAAGGTTGCAAAGACGCATCTCCGTCGCGTTATTGGCGAAACTATTTTGACATTTGAAGAGCTTGCCACTGTATTCTGTAAAATTGAAGCAGTCCTCAACTCTCGGCCCCTCTGTCCTCTCTCGTCCGATCCGAATGATTTAGAGGTTCTAACCCCGGGCCACTTCCTGATAGGCCAGCCGCTTAACGCCCTGCCCGAGTACCCCTTCCGGGAAATAATCTCTTCGCGGTTGAGCAGATTTGACATGCTGCAACAAATAACTCAGAGTTTTTGGCACCGATGGTCTCTGGAGTACCTACATCTTTTGCAGCAGCGCGTTAAGTGGACTGACAAGACGGACCCCCCTCGGGTTGGAGACCTCGTGTTAGTTAAAGAACCTAACGCCTCGCCCTTGTATTGGCGCCGTGGGCGCATTGTCAAGTTGTCGTATGGACCGGATGGGATCCCTAGGGTGGCCGAGGTTTTGGTTGGAGATTCGGTTTTGCAACGTGCCGTCTCTACCCTATCCCGCTTGCCAATTTACTCGCGGACCTAGATCCTCATGTCCGGGACGGGGGCTTGTTTAGGCCTAATTTAACGTTTGGCGGCCTGCGTCGGCGCTCGGGTCGAGCGGGAGGCGAGCCTGACGGCTGAGGCGCGGGGGTCGCGGGCTGGTGCGGCGTCCGGCCGCGCCGGCGTCGGCGTTTTGCGGGTCACTTGCCGCAGAGCTTGGAACTGAGTAGTTGCGCGTCGTGTTAATAGCTTAGTCGCCCGCTGCCTCTGACGCCTATACTTCGCGAACCTGAGTTCTGAGTAGTTGCGCGTCGTGTTAATAGCTGAGTCGCCCGCTGCCTCTGACGCCTATACTTCGCGAACCTGAGTTGTTTGCAACGCGGCCCGGTGATATTGCATTTTCACAAATGTCGAGTTTGTTGTAACGCGCGTTCGGTTAAATCTTGTTGGAATTTATTGGACTAACCTAATGATAATTGACTTGACTCCAATTAACAAGTGAGAAACGAGTATAATTTCCGAGACTCTTAAATTTTTGTGACGGACTGCCACTTCGATATAAAGAATAGAGGTGAAGCCTTGGGATCGGCGGTTCTGCAACCAGCGGGAAGTCAGGTTACATAATATAACACAACACAACACAATACAGCACGCACACACTTACACCTGAATCTTCCTAGGGTTGACCCTACTTCGAAGGAATAGGTAAGTTTTGTTTGGTTCCCTTTTTACCGCTAACGTGTAATATTCCACAAGCCATTTAGGCCGACCTCCTGTTACTCGTCGAGTGGAACCCCTAATGGGCCCGGGTCCCACGACCTTGCCCGGGTAACTAGAGGCCGTAACATTTGGATTTTTTTTCTATCGAGAAAATTTTACGAAATCGTGTTTTCGTCTAACATAATCATTAACATTAATCCTCAACTTTACCATATATTTATTTCAAAATTAATGCTGCAATATTTTCGGCATAACGAAGGATCTTGCTAAGCCATTAACTAGTCTACTAATAAACTAATACTGCTACAGTGGCAAATTAGGGTGTGACTTGCACACGGATCGAATATTTACATACCCATGTTTTCATTACTTCTAAATTACAAAATTGCTATTGGAGCCGTGCGTGGGAATGCAAGGAGATTCTTACCACTAGATTCCTATAAGACATCTAAGTCGAACTAAAGCTAACTCACCCAATTCTCCGGCCGCTTTGACATCTATATTGTCCACGCCGGAACCTATGCGCACTATGATCCTCAATGCTTTGAACTTCTCGAGGTCTTCCTTGGTGAGGATGATGGTGTGCCACATCAGAGCCCCTACAGCCTCGTTCAGCACCTTCTCGTGTATCTCCGACGTGGACTGGGCGTCGCAAAACGCAACTGTCGCTACATCCTTCAGTATTGGCATCTCGACGGTGCAATCGCGACCGTCTAATAACGCCACTAGGGGCCTGAAATTTAAATAACATCGATATTAAACAACTGCTTAGGGCTAGAAGTATTAACATAATATAACAAGACAAACACTTTGAAAAGGTATACGTCTGTATAATTTGTAATATTTGTTTCACGTTTTGTTTTCTTTGCGAAATCAAGATAAAGTTAAATATGAAAATATAAGGTCACTACCACACATTACTAAGTCACGGGTGCTTAAGCCAAAGATAATAGTACTTCATCTCATTATACTAACTTGTGTCACATTAGCATCTGATAAATTTTTTGTAAATGTACATGCAGATATCTGCAACATTTCTACTTTTATTAATTAATGATGGCACCCGGTATACGTTGTTATTTATACAATCTAGACTTGACTACCTCGTTAGTCTAGCGGTCTTAAGCGTGACTGCAGATCATGTATTCCCGGCTTTATCATCCAGATGGGGCAAAAATTAGTTATTGGGTATTTCTGTCAATAAATTCTCCCAGCCTAATGCGTACAAACTTGCGGACTATAATCCTGTCCCGCGCAGATGGCAAATCTCCGTTGAGACGGTCACCGTATCGGAAATAAAAGTTCCAAATTCCACTTTTCAGTAATCATTATTAAAAGAATCATGTCTGTATTTTTCCACGGATGGACATGAATTTGTCACAATTAGAGTTATTCTTTACTATCTCAGTGAAGCCAGTAATATCTTAGTTTCCTATTAGCTTTGAATGGAATTTAATCCAGGACTCTGTAACTCTACACTGATTACTATGCCACGTGGTATACTATATACGTACATATACGCTGAACTAAACGGCCGTCAATTTAAGTGACACAAGCAGATATTATCGAAGCCCTGGAAAATAATGGCGTCGGAGCACGTAAGCCGATTGAGTAACGGTTTTAACAATAATGGACGTTTTATTTTCTAAAATCATTGCGATAAGTACTTTACCATGGTTAAAGCGCCTTTCGATGAATTAGATCAAATACATTTTTCAAATTTTTGTCAGGTTTACTTTAATTTTAATATCACGTCATCATCATCATCAAAATAAGATTATTATTCCTAAATTAATTAATAAACTACCTAAAACCTTGAAGGAAAATATCAATCCCAAAAATATTAAATACAAATTAAAAACATACTTTTTGAATCAACTAACATGATATAACTAAAAACTAACATACTTACTATATGTAATATAATTACCATATGTATATTCCTAAAATATAAAATAATATTTTCTCCAAACATCCTGTATACTACTCTAACTAAATAGCCACTACAACTCATCCTCATGTTATTTGTATAGAAATGAGCGAACTACCTTCTTACTCTAAATAATATTAAAATGTTTGAGCTCGAAAGACGGCGAACTGCAGTGTGCAGAAAAATCTTATATAGGTTTATGTTGCACTGTATTTATGAACTTTGTTTAGTATGTATTTTAGTTGTTGTAAAAATAAAAATAAAAAATAAAATAAAAAAAACATCCAATGATGTTTTTTTTAAATAATGGTAACAATTGAGAACACAGTCCATCTGATGATAAGTGGGTGCTGTGACCATAGACATCTACATGTACCCTCGATTAAAAATCAAAATCCAGATTTATTGTCACCCCAGAGTACTAATATCAAATGCCTCGTTTCCAGTAAAAAGGGTCTCCAGTTCTCTACACTTACGATACGAAACACAGCAGCATTATAAGCTGCTAATTTACGCTGGTATTCTATTCTGTAAGAGCGTGGTCCTACCCCGGTAGAGTCGACCCATTTGTGTTAAAACAGCTGCAGCGTGACACTACCACGTATAAAAAGTTACATACCGTATTCCCATACTAGTTTACGTGGTAAACCTATATATAACCATGGAACTAAAAACTCGGTTCGAACCTTTTATGAAATCTGTTAAAAAAGATGTACACGCAGATACTGAGGCACCAACTCAGCTTTCAAGTGCCTGATATAACAGCATTTATTTGACAAAATTAAAGGTAGACCAAATAGTATTCCATGAGGCATCTGGGGTTGTGCTGTGAATATCCTCTCACAACATTACCCCGATTAGAAACTAAGTTTATTTTTTGTACAAATTAATGCTCCAGTCTTGAATGGAGTTTAAATCTGCGACGTTGTAATCTGGTAATCATAACAATTAGGGCCACCACCTGGTCTTTAGATTGCTGAAGCATGTAGATGTGCTCAATAATGTTGCTATATTGAATTGTTTTTTTTTTTAATTACTGGAATGTTAACGTTGCAAATAATGACTCTTTAAGGACACAAAGACAACATGCAGTCACGTAAAAATGTAATTGATTTAAGAATCTCAACATTATTATTTATGATTTAAAAACCTCAAAACAGCGACTGAATTCATTTATTTAATGAAATGTATATTTATCATTGCAAAATTAGGGCATTTAAACTCGCTCAAATTGAACACGGACTGCACTCGCATATGCTCATGCAAATGAGCGGATAGCAGCAATCTGAATACAAAGAAGTGACATTAACATTTTACAATAACCACAGTTGAGGATATTCTAGTTGTAGGTTGATACAAAAAAATTGCACTGAACTATGCTAAATAGCACCGATAGACAATACTGGCCTCAGTTTAATGGTAGGTGCACATCGAGCTTATCAAGTCGAACATTGATTTAATATAAACTAGTGGGCAGCGCAGCGTTCGTTAATCGAAAACAACACGTCATTTATGGTATAAGAACAATACCACAGTTGGGCGCCGCGCCGGCACGGCATAGCGCAGGTCGTGGGCAATGAGTGTCATGCAGGTTTTCAACAAGGTATGAGTGGTCTAAAGTAGACAATGCTCGGCACGGTTAGCGCCCTAAATACTTTTATAATTTTTATTTAAAAAAAAAGTCTTTCTCTCATTTGCTTTATGTTCGGTTTACATTAATCTTAAGTCTTAGTCATTCGGAGAGTACATAACAACACTCGCCTGCAGTGCTCGAAACAAAAAACAAAACGTTTTTATATCAGATAGAAATACGAGAGTCATCGTAAAGTGAGCCATTAGTCTACAGAAAAAATTTGGGGATACATTCGAACAATTAGAAACGTGTAAACGGTACCTTTTGATGACTAAGTAACTCATTTTGGTACGATTCTTAATACGTTTCTCACCTTCCCACTAAAATAAAATAGAATAGCTTCTCATTTTTGTATCTATTGAAGTCGGAGCCGTAGTAACTCCCGTTGAGTTAGTAAGTAGCTTGGTTCTCGTCGTAAATACCTACTCGAACAACCCGGGCTCGATTCCCTCTGAGAAATTATAAATATTTCGTAAATATGTGAAGTCTGCATTTGAGTTAGAGCAGTGCGGTAGACACTTCCTAAAATCTCAGAAACGAGAGGTCCGTGCCCAGGAGTAGGCCGATTAAAGACTAACTGTATTTTCTAATTTTTATGACACTAATGCACTCGCATTCTATTATGTAAACCGGTCATTAATTTGATTTCAGTTGACGGCAAGTTTTTACAATGATAACTACTTACACTGTTAAAGTGATTCCCTGAGACCGGAATAAGGCCGTTAGGCCGCCATTACATACTAAACGTTGCAAAATAAAACCGTTTTCCCACATAAAACCTAATTAAAAACAAATAAGCAGTGAGTAATATAAAAAATGAAAAATAAAATACCTAAAATATGAAAAGCAATTCAATTTCAGTAAAACTTAAATCTTCTACGGAGTTATGTGGTACACATAAAAAGGCTAAATTATAGCCATTCAATTTAATTCAATGTTGCTGTAATTAAAAAACGGAATGAATTCATTTCAAAATTGGCGCAAGGTAATGGGTCCTTTTAAAAACGGTACGAGTACAACGTTTGGACGTTTAATCGCTTAATTAATCATAATAATTACAACCTACAAAATGAAAGCACTGAAAAATTATTCCGTAATAATTTTACTCCCCTGTCAATTTAGTGTCGTCATTTACGCGGTATATTTATAAAAAAATATGCTTTTATTTTAGTAATTTACTTTAATAAAATGTGCGAATGTTTCGGTAAAGTATGCACTTTATAGATTGCGAGTCTATCGTAGCGTAAAAGCAAGCAATATTATGTTAATACTTTAATCTACTAGTCAACAAACATGGGGTGAGTGTGACAAACCTCGTCGTAATGAAATGGCATTGGAAATATTATAACAAATACGTAAGCGTTAGCGTATTCGCACAGACACGAACCGGCACCGGCACCATTGTTGACAAGAACGTTCTTTATGTGAACATGGCGTCGTATGTTTACGTCTGCAGCATACTGGGCTGCACTAAAAGTATCGGGAATGGAATATTTCCACTGTTCCTGTCATATTAAAATCTTTTTATTTGAAAACTCCTTGGTTTTAAAAATCGAATACCATTTATTTATTTAAAAAAGATTCTCGGTCTTGTCACAAGGTTTTGTCAAACTTGTTTAGTCGTTGAAAAAATGGAATTGACTCGAGAAAATTCAAGAGCGATGATTTATTATGACTTTCGAAGTGGTTTAACACAAAACCAATGTGTTGACCGGATGATTTCTGCATTTGGTGATGAAGCCCCATCCAAAACCACAATTTATCGCTGGTATGCCGAATTTCAACGTGGACGTTTCAAGCTCAGTGATGATCCCCGTAAGGTCGTCCAAAAACTGCAGTCACCCAAGAAGACGTTGATGCTGTGCGTTGAAGCTGATTGAGAAAGATCGACATGTGACATACCGCGAAATTCAGGCAACTTTAGACATTGGCATGAGTCAAATACGAATAACCTTGCATAAACAATTAGGTGTAAAAAAGTTGTTTTCCCGATGGATACCGCATTCGCTCTGTGAAGAGCAAAAAGCGGCTCGTGTTACTTGGTGCGTCAGAACTCTCGAAAGATTCCACGCAGCATCCTCAAATACTGTATACAACATCGTATCAGGTGACGAATCCTGGATATACGCGTACGAACCCGAAACAAAAAACCAATCACGAGTTTGGGTGTTCGAAAATGAGTTAAAGCCAACAAAAATTATTCGTTCACGGAGTGTTGCAAAAAAAATGGTGGCCACGTTTGTCTCCAAAACCGGCCATGTTACGACTATTCCTCTTGAGGGACAAAGAACCGTTAATGCAGAATGGTATGCTAGCATTTGTTTGCCACAGGTCGTTTCTGAACTCCGTAAAGAGAACTGCAACCGCCGCATCATCCTCCATCACGACAATGCGAGTTCTCACACCGCACACAGAACAAAAGGTTTTTAGAGCAAGAAAACATAGAATTATTAGACCATCCGCCGTACAGCCCCGACCTAAGCCCTAATGATTTCTATACTTTCCCTAAAATAAAGAATAAATTGCGTGGACAGAGATTTTCATCACCTGAAGAAGCTGTGGACGCCTACAAAACGGCCATTTTGGAGACCTCAACTTCCGAATGGAATGGTTGCTTCAATGATTGGTTCCATCGTACGGAAAAATGTGTCAAATTTCGCGGAGAATACTTCGAAAAGCAATAAATACATTTTTAAATAGTAATGTTGTGTCACTTCCTTGATTCCCGAAATTTTCAGTGCCGCCCTCGTACTGTGGGCATGGGCGGTTTTAGTATCAACGCGCCAAAGTACACGCACAGACAACCAACACCATGAGTAATGAAAAATTAATAGAATTTGTAAAAATGTATGTACATAACTAAAGAGAAGCGAACTGGTAAGAAATGTATGTAAATAAGTAAGCGATCATTTAAATCGTAACATAATATGTTTGTACATTCCGTTTTGATTTAAATGATCACAAGTTCTGTGATAAAATACGTTGCGTGCATGGACAACAAACCTCTTTCGCTGTGGCTGTTTTACATAACTAGATTTCTCATTTTCTAACAAAACTACAAATACGACTAGTTCGTCTATTAAAGTCATTTTCAAAAGACGCGTGTTTACTGTGTAATTTGTCTGACGACATCTGTAAGTGGCTGTCAGCCGTATGTCGATAGAAGTGAAAACTAGGGTCTTTACGACAGGCTAAGTGCTGGTGTTAGTACATGTGAATCGAACTCCTAACGTAAACAAATACAGACATAAATAATATACGCATAATTATTTACGTGATATAAGCCATGCTGCAGCCGTACTATGGTTGCAGCATAAATAGATCAGATCGACCGTGGAATGACCACGTTCTCACAGAATACCAGCATGAAGTAGCAGCTGTGTTTCGTAAGGTGAGAGGCACGGAGAAACCCTTTTTACTGGAAACGAGGCATTCCATCTTAGTCCTCACGGGTAACGCATCTGCATTTTAATTGTTAATCGAGGATAGATGTAGATGTCTAACACTAATGAAAAATGTAGACGCTCAAGAATATTAATACAGTCTATCTACTAAATGTAATGTAATGTTTAAGCACGGTTAAAATTAACATAATGGCATATAATATTCTGTAACTGAAGTAATTATGTGTTTCGGTAACAATTATTCGCACATTAAACGAGATATTTAAATACAAAGCTAATCTATATTAATGTACCTTTTAGGCAAATCAAGAGTCGTAACAGTAACGCATAACACAACAGATATATTTTAAAATGCTATGAAATCTAAAACTACGTTTAAGGATAGAGATTAAGGTTGAACAATCAGACTGAAACCACTTCGGTTACGCAGTATACACATTAATTGATGTTGTTATGTTAAAACTGGTTAGCTACTGTTGAAGGTTGAATATTCACCGAAGTGAAAGTTGAAGAGCATCAAAATTCTTACATTGCTGGTTGGATACGTGAAAAGGTACTTGCGATCGGATAAATAAAATTATTTAATACTGAACTGAGTTGAACCTTTAAATAAAATTAATCAATGTTCGCTTATAGCTGGGTTTACGGGAGGCAAAAAATCGATCTAGCTGCGGCAGATCTTGCAGAACTTAGCTCCGACCGCATGGACAGTTTCCACGAGCTTGTCATTCATATCGTCCACTGTATTGGAGTCTTCTAGGCACTGAAAACGGTTTTGTAATTCGAGGTGAGTTTTCGGGACCTTGGATTAGCGTACCGGTGATAGAACTCGAGGATTAACCGTGTCATCCCCCTCTCTTCGGACCTCGGATAATTCAATAATATGCCAGCGCAACTTGTCTAACTCTTCTTCCAGCTCCAGTATATTCTCGTCAGTACTCAGGGTGCGTGCATTATATGTTGCCAGATCGAGTCGTCGTAGGTAGCAACCGAACCTCCACCGGAGATTCTTAGCACCCCCTGCCCTGCCGTTACCATGGTCGCCACCGTAACCAGGAATAGCGGGGCCGCCGGGGACTGAGGGCAATTTGTTTGCGTCGTTGCTCATGGGGGGATATTTGCCATAGTTGCCACGCTGGCGAGCGGGTTAACAACCGCAGCTTTTTATTATATTATTGTTGTTATCAGGAAGATTCTGCTGTCTATCACCTGTTCCAGTTTTCCTCAGTCGCCTGTACGAAACCCACAGGAAGATATGGGGTAGTGGATATTCTCAACCGCCACTACACAGCCACTAGCTATATGTTAGTTCATTATAGCTAACTTAATCTAATACATTCCGCAGTGTAGTGGTGGCGTAGGAGAATTTATTATCTCATAATATCATCCCGTGGATGTCTTAAGAAGCAACTCAGGGAAATGAAGCAGTAGCCACTACTGTACTGCAGCAGTGGAATATGGTAGGCTGTAATTAGTTAATTAATGAACCTTTAAGGATTATTTAGTTTATTAAATTATGGCACGTTGTTATTATTTTAAACTATGGGAATTACTTGGTAAAGTCTAATAAAGCCCTTTAATAAAACTAATATTAAAAATATGGAAAATGTGAGGTATGTACTTAAAAACCTACGAATATTTTACCTCATTTCACAAATAAATTTGTAGGTGCTTAAAAAAAGCTAAATATTAAGTCCAATGTAAAAAGACCTAAGTTTTTTAAAACATTTTTTTTTAAATTACGATGTGACTTGAGCTTATATGCATAAAAACCTATATGAATTAGTAACTAAAGTATCTATTACCCCCATTAAGAAGTGAAAACGAATGAACCAGTAACAAATATTGTCTGGTAACACCAAAGTTTTGAAATTGTAGATTCGCTACACAGAGCGCCGCCCTTTCTTCATCATACTAAAATAATTAAAGCAACGCAAGTGCGAATAAACTAATAACTTTCGTCATAGCGGAGCAAAATTGTTATTGTTGCCAAAGAAACTTTTAGCTGAGAGACGAGAAAGTAATACGGCGTGGCGCGAAGGGAGTTTCGAGAATTTCGGCAAACTTTCCCGGGAATTAGAAAACGGATTTTGAGGGCCACGAAGGGGATAGGAAAAAGACGACTCCCGTTCCTAAGTTATGATAGAAACCAAATAAGATTAGCGTCAAGGCTTAACAAGTTGAATAGGTTGGGCACAGAACTTTTGTTATTTCATCATGATGTCTGCCGGTTTTAAACTAACGCTTTCAGTAAAAAAATAACTATGCGTTGACTGTGTGATCATCCAACAGTCATATGCCTCAATTAACAAACGACTCCAAAACATTAAAGATTTTTAACCACTTGGACGTTTCATTAACTGAGTTCCAAAAAAACAAAGTTATATTATATTCGACGCACATGTTTTTTGCGAAGTTATTCAGAATCAGAATCTCAGAATGTCCTTTATCACAAGAAATGACGTCCTTATAGAATGGGTCATCCATTCTCGCCAGGAACTAATTACAGAGGCTGCACACTTTGCGATTATGCATGGTGAGCGAGCTTAAAAAGCCACGCTCACTATGCTTTCGCGGCAAGTACAGCCTCATTACCTACGATCTCGGAGGATGCACTCTATGGGATGTCATGATAGTGCGGACTTTTCTATCCAGGGCGTTAAGTTCAGTCTGAGACCACCTGAGTATGCAAAAGGTATACATGAGGACAGGCATGCGTGTGTTTTATTCACACCAGACAAAAGGCTGTTAAGCATGCATAAAACACATCAAAAACCGACTGTTTCATACCAGCCTCATCGATACTGATTTTCAGTGACATCATACCCATATCGGTATGTTTCAGTCTCGGAAAGGGTCTTTGTTGACGGACATAGATAAGTCTTTGCCCTTAGAGTTAGCAACCCTTCCCTTTTCAACATGGAGAACCGCACACTTATCCGTACCAAACTCCATTCTAATAGAATTGCTAAAATTACAAGTGATGTTTAGCAATTCCACAAGATGGCAGCGACTGGAGACGAACAAATTAAGGTCATCCATATAGAAAAGGTGGGTCACTTTTGTCAATCAATGAACTGATCATTGATTTCTCGGAAGCGGCTGAACTGATTTAAGTGTCAATTTTTTTAAATATATACTCTTCAGACGTGGTTATAATACGTATGCAAACTTTTCTTTTTATTACTAATACTTTAAATTCCATTCCTAAGTGAGGAAAATAGGAAATGACAATTTTAAATGTATCAATTTAAACGACATTCTATTCTACTTATTAATTTAAACGACATTCTATTTATTAGCTGGAACTTGTGATATTTCTTAGAGCAATCAGGATAAAATAATTAAACTTTTAATAAAAAGTAGAACGGACTCCAAAAATTAAAAAATAAATAAAATTCATTTTTATATAATAGCTTCTGAAGTCGGGGTTTTGTTTTACCTATATACCCGCTTTACCCATATTCGTTTACAAAAAATAAAAATATACGGTACACATAGCTAAAAGCAAAAATGCCTAGTATTTACGATCGGTCGGCAATGCAGGAACCGAACTTAATATTTATGAAAATACGAGGTCATAAATCTCGACACTAAAATCCGCGTGTAGGTACAGCGGACAGCGATACTGAATATTTTACACGATAGTACCGCACCGCTAACACCCTGTTACGTTACACAAACATGTCCAAATTGTTTAAGGATGCTATTTCAGATGAAGTCGGGAAAATCTATATAATTTAAGTATTATATATATACGTGTGTGTGTGTGTGTGGTGTGTGTATTTGACTGCCTCGTTAGTCTAGCGGTTGTGGTAGTGCGACTGCTGATCGTAAGGTCCTGGGTTCAAATCCAGAGTCGGGCAAAAAAATCAATTATTGAGTCTTTCTGTCAAGAAATTCTCAGTAGCTGCCCGGAGTCAGGAAGTTGGCAGTGTTTCACTCCCGTGCCTCGGAAAGCACGTAAAGCCGTTGGTCCTACGCCTGATCTCCCTCCGGTCGTGTCGATTTACCGTCTCATCGGATTATGAGAGTGAGGGAATAGAGAGTGCACCTGTGCTTGCGCATACACTTGGGCACTATAATCCTGTCCTGCGCCGTTGGCTAGCCTCTGTTAAGGCAGGCCGCCGTGGCCGAAATTCGGTCTGGAGGACATTATTATTACTATATGTATTTACCGTGTTCTATCTAGTACTCCTTACATAATTATTTCTATCGTATTGTTAAATCTTCGTTAAAATAAAAATACTTAACGGATAGTATTTAGACGATTTTCTTACTGGCTAATTCGGTATTTTATATTAAGGATGATCAGAACCACGACGAAAAGATAGGCATAGATTCTGTTACTGCAAAATATTATGAAGTGCAGTATTTATTATAAATAATGGAGAATTTTAACGAATTCTTCGCTAAGCATAGGTTTGAGTCTAAACAACTTTTAATTCTCAAAACTCCTTTGAGGATTATGGTTACCTCACCAAAGCTTTCATTTGTAGCAATGGAGTGACGAACTTCGGTAACAGGGGGAAAATGGCAGACAGAAGATGGTGACGAAGACTGTGGTAGAGCTACGTCACAGCTATACTATGGTTGCAGCACGAATACCGCTAATATCGCTAGTAGTCACGTGAGTGAGTGAAAGTGGTCCTTCACCGGTCAAGCCGAACCATTCATGGTGCAGCTATACTATACTGCAGATTAGCTCTACCTCGTGAACAGAATAAAAGTTAAATATAAAATCTTTACAAACACACTATCAACACGTGCTCACATGTGCTCCCCGGTATACCCCGCAACGAAGGGTCCTAAACCATCCAAAAACAACAGCATCCAACATCCATCGACTACCTGCGTGTTTCATCAGGTCGTCGATACGCAATGGTTTTCACACTTTCGTCTTAAGGCTCTGAAGAATATCGGATGAGAAGATTTGTCGCTGTTTGTGTGGTAGAGCTAAACTACAACTGTATTATAGTTTTAGCACGAATGGGTCGGCCCAACCATGGTAGGACCACGTTCTCACAGAATACCAGTGTAAAATAGCAGCTCAATACTGCTGTGTTTCCTATGGTTAGTGTAGAGAACCGGAAACCCCTTTTACTGGAAACGAGGCATTCCATCTTAGTTCTCACGGGTGACAACGCATCTAAATTTTGATTCTTAAGCGAGGATAAATGTATATGTTCATGGGCCACAGCATCCACTTACCATCAAAGTTGCTCGTTTGTCTTCCTATTCTATAAAATAAGTTTCCTGAACACACTCCAGCCGATTTTCGTGTTTGGATTCTAATCGGTAAATACAATACAATTTAAATAAAACAAACTCACCTAGATTGCAGGGGTCCGTTAGCGATGGGACCCCGCATGCTATCCATACGCGCTCTCTTTGGCATCATCTTGCGTTTGTCCATTTAAAGCGGCAGAGCCGCTTTAACCACCGCTCCGCAGCGCGTCACCTGTAACAAAAAAAAAACTAAATTATAATCTATTAAATACTGTACAATTTAAAACCACATACTAATGTATAATCATATACATAGGAACGTATTAACAATCAAGAAAATAATTCTGCAATTAGTTGCATAATTATTTTATTACCAAATTTTATTTTAAAATAAAACTAGGTCAACAAACAGTAATATAAAAAGATCACTCATATTTACAAATATGACTAATTTTTAACTTGGAACATAACATTGGTGTCGGGCGTTATAATTAAAGGATAAAGAAATAAGAACATATTTCAAATAGCTCCACCTTAATAATCAAGTTATCATTAAACGCTGTTATCAATGTTACACGATGTGAATGTGTTGAGTCATTAAATGTTGATGTGTCTAATGAGTTATGGATTTTCAAAATGTTTTATCAATTTGGCAAAATTTACAGATAACTGATTTTACCAGAAAACCTTCGACATGGATTATTTGTATTTTATGCGAACAGTAGGAGGTACACATTGTATGAAACTAGAGAGTTTACACATTTTATCGTATTTACGGTTATAAATTTAATTTATTGATGAATTTATGGTACAGGCGTTACTTAACTCGCCAAACTTTTACGTTCGATAGTATTTATCACGAATATACCAAGAAATAGGAAGTAAACGCGATAAAATGTATAAAAAATATATATATATAAGATAGGCCGACTATTCGTTTCATATTCGGTATTCAGCATATTCGGCATTTTAACAGAATATTCGGGTAAATTACCGAACATTCGTTTGAGTGGTAAAGTCATAATTTTACCGTTGAATGTATATTTCATCTTATGGGTTAAATCTATTTGTATAGCATTATGTTTTTGAGGCACTGTAGATTTATTTCCAATTATACCAAATAGAAAGCTTGATAAAATATTTTTGGAATCAAACAAAAAAATATTACATTACATTCACTTTACATTTCACTTTACTTTGGTCGTCAGTTTCTCTAAAATAAGTCCAAATAGTAGATCTGCCACTCATATCTGTCATATAATTATCAATTTTCATTAAGAACATCAAAACGAAATACTTTTTTCTCACTAAAATGGTCATTTAAGCATGTGCCAGCAATTTGCTCAGTAAGAGATATGCAATAACATGTCAGGTGTGGCGGGGGAGCGAGGCGCAGGGTCCGGCGCTAATCCCGCGCGCTTTACTGCAACAAGTTTCGACATAAATTGTTTAGGTACTGATGTTATCCTGCCGAATAATGTTCGGCCGAATATTCGGTTCGGTAAAAGTTTTACCGAACTTTCGGCCGAATATTCGGTGTTTTTAAATGGGTACTTTTCATAAATGTGTGTAAACAACTCTTCATTAATTTATTACTTCATTCATTACGGCCTATGCACAGTCCAAGGCTGAACACAGGCCTTCCCCTAGACCAGGGGTCGGCAACCTGCGGCTTGTGAGCCACATGCGGCTCTTTGGTTGTGAAGCTGAGGCTCTTTAGTTCCATATGCAAATATTATTTTATAAAAAAAAAACATTTAAAAATCGTTCTGAATCGATTAACGAGTATTAGGCACCATTTTTATCTTCGAGCCACTTGTACTCGCTTTTCACCGCACCCACACACACGAAATCCACAGTAGGCCATTTGAAGTTGATACTGGATTTCTAGAAATGCAATTGATCGATTTAAAAAATAAAGCTTTATGGAGTGCAAAATTTACAGAGTTGAAAAGCAAGTTGGAAGAGTTGGAGGTCCAGAAATGTATGTATGTAAAGCAACAAAATGGACAATTTTAAAAGAAATGCCGCGAGTTGAGTCACTTATATTCGATGCACGGAGTAGTCTTCAAGATTGCTACAGTGAAGGGAAGAAGTTGGCATTTGGAAAGCTGTCTATCTTTGGATCGAAATATTCGTGCGAGCAAGCGTTCTCTTGCATGAATATAACTAAAAGTAAGGTAAAAATGATAATTTCGAGTCGTGTTTGAAACTTAAAACTACAAGTTATGAGCCAAATTTATCAAAACTTTTTAAAACCATACAAAGCCAACGCTCTCAATTAAGTTTGTTTGCTCAAATGTATGTTATTGCTTTTTTTATTTTTAAGTACAAGTTACATTATTGAATAAAGTTTAAATATTCTTCTTGAATAACTATGCAAAGCCAAAGCTTACATTGAATTTGTTTGCTCAATTGTTTGTTATTGAAGTACAAGTTGGTGTTGTAAGACTTTATATTGCAATGTAAATATATGTAAATGTTGCATTATTTTAATTTTTTATTTTAATAATAAGATTTATATTATATATATATATATATAATCGAATAAATACATAATAGTAATAGAAATTAGATTCTAATTTGTTGTGAAAGAAAAACTGCCTTTGAATGATGAATAAAAATATATTTTTCTTATGAATAAACAGATAATTTTTTTATCAAAAATCTTTATTTATGCAAGTACTACTTATGGTTGGCAAGAAAAAAATTGTGGCTCTTTAAAAACCTTGAAATTTTGTTAATTGTAATTTTTGGCTCTTCCGATTAAAAAGGATGCCGACTCCTGCCCTAGACTGTCAAAAGGCAGACATTGGTCGTAGTTGTCATATTACGCTCTCACAGAATACCAGCGTAAAACAGTATCTTAATGCTGCTGTATTTCGTATGTTGAGTGTAGAGATCCGGAGACTCTTTTTACTGGAAACGAGGCATTCCGTCTCAGTCCTCAGGGCTGGCAAACGCATCTGCATTTTGACTTTTAATTGAAGATAAATGTAGATGTCTATAGGCCACAACATCCACTTACTATCAGGTGGACTGTGTGCTCGTTTGTCACCCTCATTTTATAAAAAAGGAAGATGCCGCTGCGAATCCCCTGCTTTAGATTCCCTCTGTCGCCTCTTACCGCACCCACAGGAGGTCATGGAGGTAGTGGATTGTCTAGTACACGGTTATCCTAGTGAGACATGCGGTAAGTCAATAGATGCAGATGGCTCAGGAACGTGCTTTTGTGGCATTACTTAGGGAATGTCTGACGGAAGGATGTAATGACGACAATTTTGAAATATAGCAAAAAAAACCTTGAACTAAAAAAAAGCTTGTTGTGATAACACTTGCTAAATAGCAAGAAACACTAATATAATCCTGCTTATCACAGTTCAATTTTCCGGTTTTGGCCGTTTAGGCTTATAATTTTTTTTTTGTTTAAGTAGTACTGCTATCTAGTAGCTTAACACCCACAGGAGGATTTTCTAGGATACCTTGGATGAGTTTGCAGACATAAATCACACTTGGACAAACACCTAAGCCCGGAACAATAATGCGTTGACCATACAAACACTTGCTAAGTGCGGGATTCGAACTCGCAGCCCTGCGGAGCTTAGTCATTAAGCAACAGACTGACTCTTCGACTAGGCAACCATAACTTATTAAGCTTTTAGAAAGTATAATGAAAAAACAGTAAACGTATGTCCCACTGCCCAGCAATAAGTAAATAATATATATATATATATATGTTTTCCCCGCAGTCCTTTCCTCATTATGCTGGGCCACAGAGCTTTTGGGCCCTGCATATACAATATCTCACTGTAATGTCAAAGCTGCAGGCGGGAACCAAACTTTGCTCGTGTACTATGAAATCTTAAGCTAGAGCTACCACGACGCTACGAGGGCGTCACTAAAAAAATTTACAACTGGCCACTTGTAAAACGATATAATAAAAAATAAGTTTAAATTTCGAAAATGGAACTCTTTGCCAATATTATTGTGTAAGTATTTTATTAATTTGTCTTTTTGTTGACAATTTGAAGGTAAATTGAAAATTATCTGTTACGTCAGCATGAATTTAAACGCGAGAAAATTTTCGTACATTGATTTTTTATGACTTTCGACACCAAATAAATAATAGCACTACGTACAGAAGTTGCACTCCTTTGATGTTGACTGCTTGCCGACGCGACGTTTAATAGTCTACATTATTATTATTAATTAGACAAATCGCGTACGCAAGCTAAATAAAACTTTATGGCTGCGCGCGTGTGTCCATATTACTTTGCATCTTTTCTCATTCATATGTCACGGCAGACTTTCTGTGGTTACTAAGGTTGTTGATAAAGAGTAAAAGAATACATTGTTACTAAGGTGAAGTACCTATTCTGATTATGATCGACTGACCATATTTTCGCACCTATGTGGGTTCTGCGATGGGGTTCATCTCATGTCAAATCAACACACTGATTGAGACTTGATGTCTCAGATTTTCATGACTTTTTTAATGCTATATCATAGACTTATGAAAAAATACCAAATTTCAATTATGTAGCACAATTATTTTATTGAAGTTATTAATTTTTAAAAATTAAAATTTTATGGAAAAATTTCGTGTTTTGGCACCTTTGGATGCCTACAGGCTGGCAACCAACGATGATATAAACCTGGGAGTGGTCTCATTTTAAAGCTGTTGAATGGGGCTTCAATATGATATGCCACAAGATAGGGCTACAATTTTTTTTTTATTAAAATTTTAAAATATAATTTTAAAATTTAAATTTTTTAGAGGCAATTTTAAAAAATTCAAAAAATTCTCAAATGTAGTTTATACATATAGCAAAATTTTCTCTGTAATGTCCTAATACATATAGCAAAATTTTATCATGGGATCTCAATGGGATCAAGAGTTACGGGGCTTCAGAAATACACGTTTTGTGAAAAATACTAGCATTAGTATTGTTTCAGAAAATTTTTAATAGTTCATTGAATGAAACAGGAAACACATTACAATGAAACAAGCAGTGGGTATTACTTTTACATTTTATTAATGCAGAAGAAAGTTCACATAGACGCTTACCATTAAAAATCCAATATTATGGGTAAAGTTATGGGTTAACAAATTAGTTCATCGAGACTTCAATCGTTAGAAGATATACCCACATATTTGTTAACTTCACTGTCCGGTAAACTGTATGTTCAGCCAGTCATACAGTTTACCAGACGTGGTCTGACGGGGTTTACTTTGCATATCACATCTGCAAAAGGAATCCACAGTGTATCAGGTGGTGTACGATACATAAATATGAGGGTCATGAACCTGAAGAATAGAGGAATGTAACTGCAATCTTCATCATTATCCAGAACATAACTCAACTACTAAATGTCACCATAGATTGATGTTGCATGATGTTGCACTAATATCTGCAAATAATATATGCTGTATATCGTTTATGAAAGGAAATATGTTTGAAACAACTGCAGAAGAAAATAATTTCACATTTACTTTGGTTCCACATTTGAGAGGTATGACGGCATGAAATTTCTGGGTACCTGATATAGTTACAGATGTATTGAACTGGTTGGCTAGTTGTTCTTTAGTTTTAATGTATTCTTCAAAATCGCAAATAAAAAGTTTAGATATGTTGTGATATGACCATTTAACCATTCATAGTTTGGTCTTTATAGGCTTGCTCTGGCTGCTAGTCTTTCTACTGTGGCCGTCAGCCCATCGCATGATTATTTGCGATGTTCTGTTGTTGAAAAATGCCATTCAGCCTCAGCTCCAAAATTTTGCTTGTGAGTACACAAGTTAGTAAAGTTTTTTCCTACAAGCAACTCAGAAGCTATACTAGCTTGGATGAGTGGTCTTGTCTGTTTGACTAATCAGCTTCTGCCTTGTGGAAGGGGATTTTCCTCTGAAGGAAATTCCGTTTTTATCTGAGTAAAAGGGGATTCCCTTCTACTTGTAGACCAATCAGCTTCAGTTTTCTTTTAGAGAGGTTTCCAAACATGGTACTATAAAATAATCATTGCGTTTTATTAATTTAATAGTGTCCTGCACACTGCATAGCAAAATTTGTAATTAAAAATAAAATTTTACTAATTTGGTACATTATTTACAAAACATGTGTATTTCTGAAGCCCTGTATCTCTTGAACCCATTGTAATTCCATGATAAAATTTTGCTATATGTACTAAGACATTATAAACTATATTTGTCAATCTTTAGAAAATTTTAAAATTGCCACTATTAAAAAAATTATATTTTTAATTTTTAAGCTATTGCATAGCTTCTATCGCGGGCCTTGAGCGCGGGGACCGAATCCAGAAATTCCGTAACGAAAAAAAAACCTCACGCTCCCCACTCCGACGGGCACGGAGGTGTGGCGTTGAAAGCCGTGCATTGTCTAACGTCGTTTTAGTTCGGCAGACTTCGGCACTGGGTATTTGTGTGCGTGTACACTAGCTGCCAACTCAATGAAAAAAATTCCTGAATAACCTACATGTATTGGTAAGATATTAAAAATATTTTAAACAATATTAACTTCTCATTTATTCAATAAGAGAAAAAAAATTGTTTTCTTATCGGTCACCACGCTCAAAAAGTGTAACTTGATTTAATATATCAAAGACTTAACTGCATAAATAAAATAAATAAATAATTATAATTGCATAAGTTGATAAAAAATGCTATGCAATAGCTTTACCGCGGCAGTCATCGAGTGCCACACGTATTTTTTTTAATTATATCTATCCCTATCTTATGGCATATCATAAAAGCCCCATTTAACAGTTTTAAAATGACACCACTCCCAGGTTTATATCATCGTTGGATGCAGCCTATATGCATGAAATTCTTACATAAAAATTTTAATGTTTAAAAATTAATAACTTCAAAAATAATTGTGCTACATAACTTAAATTTGGTATTTTTTATAAGTCTATAATATATTGCTGCATAAAAAAAACATGAAAATCTGAGACATAAATTCTGAAAATCTCCCAAAATTATGTTGAATAGACACGGAATGACCAACGCATGCATCTTCCAAGGCCATTCTTCGGGAATCGCGTAGCTTAGCTTGGAAGATACAACAAATATACCTCAAATACCAAATTTAAGTTACTTACAGAAGTGTGATCGTATTCCACTTAGTTAAAAATCTTATTAGTAAACAAAGTTTTAATTTCAGTATTTTGTGTAATTATAATTAAAAATATTTTAATTACAAAAGACAAGTATAAGTAAATGTACGTAGATACTTGGTTAGAGAAGTGAGTTTCAACTAAGTTTTGTAATAAAGTACGTAGGTATTACTTCTGTAGATAAATTATTACTTAATTATTTTTGCTATAAGTACCTAAAAATGAAATAAATTCACCTTTCATAACTTCCTACTAAATCCTTCTGTAACTTAAAGATATATCTGAAATCTTTTGTTGGACAATTAGCATCTATCCACGCAGCAGTTATATGATCAAATAGGTAATATACATAATATATTTAATTTTTAAATTATATTAAAACTTTTTAAACTATTTTATCCTACAATTAAATATACTAAACACTAAACAAAACCTATTTCAACAAATATTTACAAATAACTATTTATTTACGTAAAGAGCGTTAAAAACTTTAACATTCAAATGGGTGCCTCGCGATTGTAGGTAATTATTTCCACGCAGGTTAGCAAGAGTGACAGAGGGCTGCTTTCGATGTCATTTAACTCAACACAAAAGTTATGATAGACTTCGATAGGCCTTTCCCAATGAAGCCCCATCGTGCCACTGTTTACAACTAGTTTAATGAGTTTAAACGTGGTCGCACTAATATCACCGACGATCCGCGTGAGGCACGGCCTTCTATGGCGTCGACTGAAGATAACATCAGTGTTATGCGGCGTATGATAGACCGACAAAAGAGTGACTTATCAGCGGATTCGGACAAGCTAAGGCATCGGTATGAGTCAAGTGCACAAAATCCTGCACGAACATTTAGCGGTCAGGAAGCTTTGTGGTGGATACCTCATAATTTGATAGAGGCCAAAAACTTCTTCGTGTTGATTGGTGTTGTGAAATGGTTCAGTTTTAACGGAGGTGACTCAAATGCTGTGTTCGACATACTTACAGGTGACGAAAGCTGGATTTATTGTTATGATCCTGAAACTAAGAAACTTCCGAAGAGTTGCCAACTAAAGAGCGAAGAGAGGTCGAAGCGTGGAAAAAAGATGGTAACCTCGTTATTCGGAAGGACAGGTCCTTACGCAACAATTGTTTTAGAGGATCGAATAACAGTTACTGCAGAGTTGTACACTAACAATTTTTGCCATTTGTCTTGGAAAAAGTTCGGGAGAAACGACCTCGCAGTAGGATCCCCCTTCACCACGACAACGCCTCGTCGCACACCGCCAAGCAAACAATCGACTATTTGGCGACGTCAGACGTGGAATTACTGGTTCACCCCCGCCCTATAGCCCCGACCTCGCATCTTGCGATTATTTATTTTCGAAAATAAAAGAAAAACTTTGCGTTTCAAAATGCCGTCAAAGAGACTCATAAGGACGACTGGGCAAAGTGCTTTTCTTAGTGGTTCCATCGGATGCAGCGATATGGACACTATTTTGAAAAGATATAATAAAATTAAAACTTGCTAGTTTGTTCAGTTTTTCTCGTAAACTAGTTATAAATAATATACAGATGAATCGCACAGTAAACTTTGGAAGTGTATAACGTAGTTTTTAGTCAAGAAACTCCATTCATTATTTTGATGAAAAAATTATAATAATCAAATATTATGTAGTTAATATTTATGTTAAACAAGTATGAAATTAAAAAAGCAAGCGTAATATTATTACACCAGTACATCAATCATACATACGTGCTCTTTCCCGCATCGCAACAAACGAAAATTCTGGTAAATTAAAAGCAAGCAAAATTGTTCGTGTCGCACGATTGAGTACTTAAAATAAATGCAAACGTGTGCAAATTGTAACGACATTTTTACCGCAATCCAATTTTTATTATATGCGATCCGTGTTGTTTTTTAATTTATTTTCACTTTGTGCTGATTTATAGCAGTGAGTTGTTTGTTATGTAGGCGTAAATACGATGATATATATGACACGAGCACTCATCGAAATAAGCAACGAGATAATGTTCTTGCTTTATATAAATAAAATTTCATAAATAACTATTAGAATTACCAATAAATAAATAGATTTGATTAAAATAATATAACAATAGATTTGATTAGTTTCAGTAAGCAGTTTCTAAGTTAGTTTTTATCCAAGTAAAGGTCACTAAACGAACAAGTCCACGTGATAGTAAGTGGATACAGTGGCGAAGCTAGGGCTCCAAACAAGAAGCAAGCCCAATATATGTTTTTTTTTGTTTTTAGCAGTTTTATAAAAATACACCAATCTTGATCTGTCTCTACTCTTCAGTTTCATATTCAGTGCTGTCAAGGACGTGTTTAACAAAGCACACAGAAGGCATACTACTGCTAGATATATTGTATGACATATCAGCATTTGCATGCCTTCGGTGGCTATGAAAAAAGCCGTTTGAGTTTGCTTGAGCGAAAGAAAAAGATATTTACATACTATAAATATAAATACTATACATGAACAAAGTACAAACTATGTACAAAATTATAAAAAAAAAAACCAAAAGATTTATATTAAAAACTGAATGATTTCTCTTTCTTAAGGAAAGATTTGATTACGTCCGCATAAAATGTTGGTGAACATTTAAATTGTATCAATACTGTTTTTCAATTGCTATAATTGATAAGTCCGAAAGACGCTCTTGACCTTGTGTATTTTCTCAACAATGTTTAAAGATTTTACCTTTTCATCGCCGATTAGCACTTTAACACACTTAAATTCATCACAAGGAACACTCCTCTATGTGTAAACACTGAACTACACTATATACTTCAATATTATCCTCCATTTTCACTAAAAATCTTTGGAAACCATTACTTTTAAACAGTCAACGAAAACAAACATAAACATTGAAATGGTAATTGAACTTGCAAACGTATCGCCCGCACGCCGGCGCACTCCTAAACAACTTCAGAGCAAAGCCCAGCTTTTGGTTCCATAGTAATATTGCTATATAAACATTTCGTAGTTTTTATTTCATTATAGTACATTTTGCCACAGGTTAGAAAGGGAGCGATCGTCTTCTTCGTTCTCGAAAGCCCGGTAAAAAGCCCACGCGTGCGAGAGAGAATACTAATAGCTCAAATCAACTCGTTGCTTTCATTAATTTTGATAGTCCATTGCGTGTTCGCTTTGAGACAAAGAGGAAACGAATCAGTGTATTTCGAATTGAAAGCAAACTGCCAAGTGTTGACGTTACATATATGCTACGAGGTCATGACCTGTGTAGAACAGAGGAGGGCGCGGGAATTGAAATAGTTTGAAACAATTTCCGAGTTATTTTATTGGTTGATATTATTGATTGAGCAGATTGAAAAAGCAAGCCCGGTTTTTGGGATTTTATGGAGGTTTCGCCTCTGAGTAGATACTATGGTTTATAGACAACTGGAGTGGAATAATTTGCTGGCGTCTATTTTTCCATCCTAATATAATCTGGGCGTCTTCAAAGCAAGAGTGAATAGGCTTTTGTAATGCTAAGACAGTGCGATTTTCCATCTAGAGCTACATCATCATTTACTACCAGGTGGGATTGTAGTCAAGCACTGGCTTTTAATAAGTAAAAAAAAAAACAATATTAATCGTCGATTAAGAACCCAAAATGCAGATTTGTTACCAGTGCACACGAGGCGAATAAGTTGGCAAGTTTTTTATTAGTTGTTATTTAGAAGATGCCACTGCTGATATCCTAGTGTTTTCTCTCCGTCGCTTCTTAAGACACCCAGGGCCGATATGAGGGTAGCGGATATTTTTACATCGTCACGACACGGTAAAATATATACGGTACAAAAACATAGCAATCGCTCCGTGGCCCAGTTGCTTAAAAATAAGTTGCAGTACATAGAGCCGCGAGTTCCGAATTCCGGAACAAGTATTGGTAATGATCTACAAATAATTGTTCCGGGTCTGGACATTTGTCCTTGCGCAATTTAAGTTTGTAAACAGCTTCTACGATAGGGGCATTAGTAATTACGTGAGATTTGGGGAGGGAGTTGAGCCATATCATACGACATCTCCCTAAGGGGAGGGGGAGATGGAGGGTAGAAAAAACTACAAAATCGCCTCACGTAATTAATGAACGCACCCATACAGGAGAAAATTTAAAAAAAAAACCAATGAACTATTACCCAATTGTTAAATATTCTCAATGACATTCACCACCAATTATCTAAGATGGTCGCTGTTATTGAACATGTTAGACGGGAATCACCTGAAACTCTGCCACTTGCGCCTTGTAACAATGCACGTACCACGTACGTACATTATACGTACATACACAATGCAAGAGTGAACGCGCACGCGCAGGCGCCGCGGCGTCACGCGACACTTAAGTATCGACGACTACGAGTTAGCTTTGAGGTCACCCCACGTACATTGTCAATAAAGTGTTATCGTAAGTGCCGTCACATATTTTTATAACCTGTTGTTTAAAAAAAAAGCAAGCAAGAACGTTGTATACAATTTACGTTGTGCTAAAAATAAAAATATAGAGAAGTATAAAAAACATACCAAGGTTTTAAACATGTATAAATTATGTATGTCACACGATATACATACTCATCAATAATTATGACCCAATTTTAATGATATTTTTTATTAAATGGTTATTATCATTCAGAGGTAGCCATTTTTCCAATTTGGAAAACTAATCCACCCCCTAAGGCGAGGTGAAGTTTTCAATGTAACCATTTAGACGACATTCAAGTTGTTTTAAGAAAGACATTATTTCTTATTCCACTCAAACGGGTACAAAAAATAGTTTCGCGGTTGCAAGCGCAAAATATCAGCTTAATGCTGCTATGTTTTGTATGGTGAGTGTAGAGAACCGGAGACCTCTTTTTACTGTAAACGAGGCATCTTAGACATCAGGCGTGACAACGCGTCTGCATTTTAAATGTAGATACATATTTATAAGTCACTGCATCCACGATTACCGTCAGGTAGACTATGTGCTCATTTTTCACCAATCTATATAAAAAATAGTAAAGCAGTGATACTGGACTTGGAAGACCTGCACAGGTGCTCGCAATAAAGAGCGAACCAGGTTCAAGGGGCTCAACTTTCACTGAAGGGGATATGGGCCTCTCCCGTTTAACGGGTGCTTTTATCGACACCACGTTTGATAGACGTATTGCCAATCGCAGTACCAGAAGTCTCGCACCTTGGATGGTACAAGTATAAATAATTGTTTTTGTAGCTGCCTCGTTACCCTAGTGATCCTAGTGAACCCTTATGATCTCGTTAGTCACCATTAGTTGTATTAGAAAAGTACCTTTCAAAGAGAACACAGCAATGCGTGGTCCGTTGCTTGACGACAGAAGTAAGAGGCTATAACAGGTGACTGTTCGGTAGCACATTGGCTAGGCGCTTCGCTGCGGGTTTGCGAGTTCGTATCACGCAATGAAAAAGTGATTTGCATGACCTTGAATATGATTTCGAGTCTCAATATTTGTTCATGTGCAACAGAAAAATCTTCTATGTAGGGTAAAAATTTATTTAATGAAAACAACAAGAAAAACAAACCCAGAAAAGGAGAAATCTAAACCTAGAAGTCTAAAGCGAACAATGTGATAATGTCTCTATGACAATGTAACAGGATTTAATGACGAAGCATCGCAAAGAAAAGACGACTTAGCTTGGAAGCCTTCCAAACGGGACAGTACTTGAGCGTGCATAAATAAATGTGGTACAAAACGCGACTTCATGCGACAGCAAAATAAATCTGTGTGAACACTTTTGAGACGTAAATAAATACGCGGTTAATTCATGCAATATGCAATTATGTGCAATTTATGTACACAACTATAATTACACAAAGTGTAAGTTTTAATTATTGTAAAATTTGTGTTGATTGTCAATAACACTCAAATGAATAAATTATTTATTATATCATAAGCCCAATTCTTTTTCTGAACAAAAGTTTATCAGAATTACGAATGGGGCAAAAAACTAATTCTCCCCCAGAAAATTAAATACATACTATACAAGAAGAATTATACTCGATATATTAGTAAACAACTCCCATTTTACGCCATAAACATATATTTTTAACAAAATTTAATAAAAACATAACTATGCCGCATTTCAAACATTCAACAAATGCATATAAACATGTAAATAAATAGACGGAGGGATACCGGGGTACCTAATTCCTATTTTCGAGTAAGTACGAAAAACTTAGAACTGATTATCCTTGATAACCGTATTTACTTCGTCCCGTGGGTGTCGTAACGAGCAATTTTTTTTTCAATTATTATTTTCTAGCACAATTTTTTTTAAAAGCATTACGTTCTACCTGTTACGTGTTTCTAAAGGTTTCTCTATTGCCATCTGTCTGTGGTATTACGTAGATTTAACGGGCCTCTTACGACATTCATGTGAACAAATGGGATGATAAATTCCCTAACGCCGTCATTACAAAAGCAAAAACAAGGTTAGCACATTGAACTCTTAGCTAACAAGAGAATGTTAATATAATTCCGGCATTATACGCATGAGTTTTGTGTATACATGTGTTTGAAGAAAGTTTTAACAAATAAATTTGACGCAAATCAACGTAATCAAACGATTTATTACATCGTTTTGCGTCATGGCATCGAAGATGAAACCAACTAACATTTTTATCACAACAAACAATCAATGGTACGGTAATTTTCCTTGTTGAATGCGGAGCCGAAGTTTATAAACGATTTAGGTAAAAAATGTGGTTATTAATGGATTTTTGGATACACAGTATTGTAACTTAGCATTTTTTCATATAGTGCATGAAACTCACTCGGTTAATTATGGCGATTAGAACAAAATTTCCTGGGAAAGTAAATGTGTCATTATTCAGCCACAGACTTAGCAGACCGATGATGGACGTCTAGTAGCCTTATGCGTCAACTAATTTAACGCCTAAAGCTACATTCAGATCTACCAGCACGTAGCGCGCAATCACGTAACGCGGCAGGCACCGCACAGATAACAGTTTTCACATCTCGCGCACCCGGCATGAACAGACGCTATCAGGCAAACTATAAAGATCATTTGAATTTTTAAGTGCGACCACATTCATACTAGCCGCGACTGCAACAGATACGCGCAGACACGCACCAGCACAGACAAAACATTCTTGTTGAGAATGCTGGCCGGTGCCGGCCCGTGTGTGCGCGGACACGCTCCGCTTGCGTGCGCTAGATATGAATATATCTATATAAAGTGTATAAAAGAATATTATTTGGTCTGCCACGCCACGTGTCTTTGTATGTATTTATATGTTTCCCTCGTGGAATTTGATTATTACGGAATTTTTTTATTCTATTCCTCGGAACTCCTAAATCAGGATAAAAAGTATCCTATATTAAGTTAATTCAGGTAATAAATTATTTGTGTGCCAAATTATTCCATTCAATCTGGTCTGATACTTTTGGCGTGATTGAAGAACAGACATTCAAACTTTTGCATTATAGGTTGAATAATGTGAGCATGATGACTGAGCCTAATTTATTGTCTAACAAACAAACAAAAATTCTTTAATTAGTATTTCTTGTTGAGTAATTCCCGGGAAATAATTGTAAAATTAATTATAGATAGTTACATTATAAAAATGTATGTATGTGTAATATATGTAATGAACTGAAAACATAGGCATAACTTATAATATATTTCAGTAATCTCCTTTTAATTCAATTTATTTTGATACCCCTATCGATAGGTTGAGTAAAAAAAATTAAGGACTTACAATTTAGCGTCAAAAATCCGTCATATTGATTTAAAAAAAAACCTATCTAAAACACACGGGTGTTTGAGACGAATCACACGAAGAAATCTTTTTCTAAATAAGCGCCACATTATCGATATTAAGTATAATGTGCAGCACTACGTCAAGTCGCCATCTTGGTGCCAGATTCAGTTTAAGTATACACTTTTTTTTCGTAGGTATCTCATGTCCTTTCTTTTTTCTCTAGTCAAAGACGTAAACAACTTCAACACCAACCAATGTAAAACATGTCATTTTATAACAACAATTTGTAATAAAAGAGGAGACAAAAGTCAATTCAAAACGAGCACGTTCCAAATGACTATCAATTGCGTGGACATTGTAATTTGTTAACCTTTTAAATTGGCTATCAACACTTTTAATACATATCAAAGTTTTTGTAATAAATTTGTTTGTTACATGTATACATTATGAGGAAGAGTCGTTGACGACAGTTTTATTGAACAGTTAAGGTACCATCATTAGAAAAATAAAACCCATATCGTTTAAGGTGTATGTAAATTTGGATGTTTGTTTCTTATTTCTAACAGTTAATATCCCTGTTTTATATTCGTTTCTATTTTTTTTAAATATCGTTTGTCAATAGTCATGCAAATGTATATATATAATAAAATATATAGTTCTCAAATATATTCACCCAAATATCTCAATATTAGAACGCAATTCATATAAGAAATATTAGATGGTGAGGTAGCTGGGAACGGCGATATCGGCTTTGATAAAACATTTAGGTACTGTTATCAGATTAATCAATTCTCTCCGCGCGTTGCTGCTAAAGAGAATTCGAAACCTTAGTTGCAATAGATATCCTTCAAGTCTCCAAAGGGTCGTCAAAGTCTTACAAATATCATCATCATCATCATCATCATTACAGCCTTCACAAGTCCACTGCTGAACATAGGCCTCCCCCAAGTAACGCCACAAAGCACAGTCCTGAGCCACCTGCATCCATCGACTTCCTGCATGTCTTACCAGGTCGTCACTCCATCTAGTGGGGGGTCGCCCTACACTACGCCTACCGGTACGAGGCTGCCACTCGAGAACCTTTCTTCCCCATCGGTTATCGGTTCTTCGAGCTATATGGCCGGCCCATTGCCACTTCAGCTTACTAATCCGTTGGGCTATGTCGGTCCCTCTGGTTTTACTGCGGATCTCCTAATTTCTGAGTCTATCACGCAGAGAAACTCCGTGCATAGCCCTCTCCATAGCTCGCTGAGCGACCTTGAGCGTCCTCATACGGCCAGCAGTGAAGGACCACGTCTCAGATCCGTAAGTCATTACTGGCAACACGCACTGGTTATACACTTTAGTTTTCAGAGATTGAGGTATACCTGACGAGAAGATGTGTCTTAATTTCCCGAACGCTGCCCAGCCGAGTTGAATCCGTCGATTGACCTCTCGGTCGAAGTTGGACTTACCTAGTCGGACTATTTGTCCCAGGTAAACGTACTCGTCAACAACTTCGAGCATAGTGCTCCCAACAACTACCGGCATAGGTGTGACATGGACATTAAACATGATCTTTGTTTGTCCATGTTCATCTTAAGAACAATCCGTTGGGAGACACCATTGAGGTCATTGAGCATAGTGCTAAGGTCCTCCAGCGATTCTGCCATAAGGACTATATCGTCGGCAAATCGAAGGTGAGTGATGTCATTGATGTTAATACCGTATCCTTTCCAGTCCAGTAGCTTGAAAACGTCTTCCAACGCAGCGGTGAAGAGTTTCGGGGATATAACATCACCCTATCTTACACCTCTCTGCAGTTGGATAGGTTTCGAACTCTGGTTCTGTACTCGGATAGCCATCGTAGCCCTACTGTACAAACACTTCAGCACTTCGACAGCATTGCACACGACAGTCAACTTGGCACCGCTGAAGGTACTGTAGCACCGCCCAAATTTCGACGGAATCAAAGGCTTTCTCATAGTCCACATATGCCAGGCAAAGTGGCAGATTGTACTATTCGGTCTTCTGTACAATCTGCCGCAGGGTATGTATGTGGTCTATGGTACTGAAGCCTTTTCGGAAACCGGCTTGTTCGGGAGGCTGGAAGTCGTCGAGTCTGCGTGCGAGACGATTCGTAATGACTCTCGAAAATAGCATTTAGACGCGGCTCAGAAGGGAAATCGGTCTGTAGTTCTTCAAGAGAGCGTTGTCGCCTTCAAGAGAGCGTCGTCGCCTTACAAATATATAAATTAAATTTTCATATTTAACAAGTTACATTAAAAATACAACAGCGAGCCAAGATCTAGCCCACTGTAATTTTAATCAACAACAATGATTACGAGATTAGTCAAGTTTAATTTATGCAATCTTAAAGAGAAAGAAGCAAACAAAGGAAAGAGAAAACTATAAAATAAATTGGAATGACATAATATCTTAACTCATGAGACTTGTCGTTGAATTCACTCACTTCATTCATAAAGTATATAACACAAAACACAAGAACGCGAAAAGTATAGTATATAGTACCATATTAATAATGCCTTAACAATTTTCAAACGCCTCCAAAATTGTTTCTCTTTTTATGGAAGGGATAAACGAGCGTATGGCTCACCCACCAATGATTATCTACAACACCAGAAGAGTTGAAGGTACGTAGAATAAATTAGAGGATTTCCATAGAATAGTTTCTTATAAAGATCGTAAAAAATTAACAAGTAGTTTACAAAAGTATTGAAATAAAAACAAAACTTCTCGGTATTCGAGCAATAATGGCCTGAAAAGATAACAAAGCTTCTGTGGAACGATATATAAGTTGAAGAGCAATAAAGACAAACTTGGCAAACTTCGAGATATCGCCAATAAGTCCTCCTTTGTCTAGTGAATCGTCTTGTTTATGGAGCCGTGCAAATATATAATTACTTAAATTTAATAACGCAAAAAAGATATAAAAACTATTTGTCAGAAGGGAATCGAAAATAAATATATTTTTAATTTATCGTTTCTAAGATTACAGTAAAAATTCTGAGCATATAAAAAAAGCAAAAAGTTAAATGACACGATCTCCTATCGTTTAAATTATTAATTCGCATTTCCCCTTTGGAATCAATTGGTTGATAATTGTTTAATATTTGTTTGTATTTTCATTTCATATTGCTGCTGTACCATTCACTAAAAACTATAAAAACGAGCGGCCTGCCAAAGAGACTCACAAATCATAATGTATATTCTTTATAACTAATATCGATCTTTTCACAGTTTTCACCTTGAGCACGTAACGTTTCCATAACTCAAAAAGTAAGAAATCTCAAAATTATAAGCTACGAATGTTTCTAATATTGAGATTTTTGGGTGACTGTATTTTTAGCACAATATTACATTTTATTATACATACATTCAGATGACGACTGACAAACAATTTTTTTATATAAAAACGAATATAAAAGAAGGATATTATGTGTTAGAAAGAAGAACATAAACATCCAAATTCACTTAAATTTTAAACGATATTTATTTTTGTTTTTTAACAATGGTAAATGACTAACTATAACTGTTAAATAAAACTGTCGTCAACGACTCTTCCTTTTAAGTATGCATGTAACAAACAAATTTATTACAAAAACTTTGATATGCTTTTAAAAATCTTTAGTGACGTTACAAATTTATTGAAACGGGTAAACATAACAAGGTTATAGGGTAATATAGCGGGTGGAATGTTCCGGCTTTTGGCAGACCGTGTAGTCGTGGCGCCATAGGAGCCGGATTCTTGACTTTGTTCGCTTGTCACATCAACTAGATTATACGTATGCGGTACGAACTGACACAACCACTAGTACCGCAGCAGCAATATGACGTCTTGCGGAAAACAAGGCAACCATTTATTTGTGTGCTTTGCGCACGGCGACATTTCGCTGGTGTTGGCTCATCTTTAGAGTACCATTCAGTTGATTGTCCCTTTGTTCCGGGATCAGAGTTATATAGTCATAGCCAGTCAATATATATCGCAAATATGTTTCTTTTTCGGCGTCGAATTTTTCAATCACGTGTTGGCACCAACCTACTCGATGGTCCTTACGCTTACGTAGAGATAGATGGTAGCGAATGATGGTTTACTACTTATTTTTACTCATTTTTAGCTAAAGCTTTATATATGTGAATTTATACATCGGTCGGTTTACTTCAGTAAGTTTTTCGACTGCTGTAATATTTTCAACTATTAAGAGCCTATACAATCTCAGCTCGAATTCTAATTTCGCCCTGATTTCGCAATCAAAAAAAATCGCACTCAGCAATCGAATTTCATATAATATGTATTACATGTGAGATACATTGTGTTTTTATGCGATAGCCCAAGTCAATCTATTTATTTAAAACGTAAAAGATTTTTAATATTGATATGGTCAAAATAAGATGTTGTTAGATTAGCTAATTACGTAATAACGTAAGACAGAAAGACCCTTAAGTAGGGACTGAATAAATTAACCGACTTGGTATTACATGGATCTCACAAATTTTACGATAGAAGAACTGAATTGCAAGAGACTTGGTTTTTTTACAAGTTATGTTTTTGATGGCATCATTTTAGTCTTATTATATTTATTCCAATTGGAAACAGATATTGGGTAGTTGCTATAGAATAATATATCAAACATACCGTCCGCAGGGTACTAGAAAATTGACGTTTCCGACAATATTCTCGATATTATAAGAAAATTAAAAGCTATGAAAAGTGCTCAAATATAATTTACAACCTAAAGAATCCTTATAAATATTGACGTTAACTAAGAGTTGGATTCGAGCCCAGGACTAAGAATGATCTACAGGAACTATACAACAGTACTATTTCTTAACATGTCTAAAGCCTTCGATCGTGTCTCACATGATTAGTTACTGACCACACTAGACGCTAATGGAATAAGGGGACCTGCTTTAATTTGGCTAGAAAGTTATTTAAAAAGTAAGTGTAGAAAATAACACAGTGAAATTCTATTAACATAGCTCCGGTGTATAGATCTGAATTTAAAAATTTCAATTTCGGTGTTCGCCAAGGTAGTGTATTCTGACCAGTGTTGTTTATTTTATACATAAATGAACCTGACATCTCGAACTACAAAACTACTTTATTAGCAGATGACATCTCGGTGACAGTAGAAAAAACAGGTCAACAGATCAACAGATCAACATAAAACGGTCAGAAGCACTGAGCACATACACGATCTAGAAGCACTGAGCTACATGATTAGAAAACGATCATACAAATGAGTTTTCCAATATTGAGTAATAATTACTACTGAAATGAAGATACGAAATAATTTACAACGTAAACTTTGGCACGAAAGAAGCACTTTATAAATATCTCATCGATTTATAAATAAAAATCTCGACCATCTACGCGCATTAAAGCGCCGTGAATTGCTTTATCTATTATTTCTGTCCGACGCAACAACAAACGACCGAGGAACGTGGCGTTTCCTGCAGTAATATCATTAAAGCATTCCATGCATTGCACGTGTTATCGCGTACCACGAGGCGTCAGACTCTACGCAATATAACTATCGGTAGGTTACGCAAATGAGCTGAATGAACCAATATCGAGATTTGTTTACAATTATTATAACGCCGTTTTTGTAAAACCAACTTATGCAATAAAACTATTATTGATGTAATTGTGTAGGTAATAAATAATTGTTCTAACAATATGTCTACTAGTAATAGCACAGAATAAATCAATGTGACACACTCTTTTTACGTAAAATAATAAATTTAATAAATTAATAACGTTAAAAGTTATGACTCAAATAAACGTAACTTTTATCTCCCCAACTGTGGGTAAATGTACTTTTTAGAAAATCACTTTCACTTGAAATATATAAATGCTGCACAAAATAATAATATCGTATATTATAGTGTGTGCTATCTCTGGCGGCACATTCAACGCGCGACCTTCGTCTGTCGTCTTCATTTTCACACGTAACTGATGCGAGTGTTTTATTTCACAGGCGTGTTGCAAATACGGTGTAAGACAATGATTCTGAAGTGGTTAATAGGTCCGCTATAGATAGGATTTTATCACTCACAGAAGTGTTTTTTTTTAAATTGTTCTTATTGTAACCTCTATGGCGTTTAACAAATTTATTATAAATTAAGAATGCACATTTACGTAACCCAACTTGATATTGTTTTCTTAGTCTAAACACGTTCTCCTTTTATTCCACGTCACCTTTTATTTACCTCTTTTTACCGTTACCACATCTTAAAAATCCCTTCGATTATACGATATACCCTTTTAGTGATAGGCTAATTACAGAAGGCAGCATAGACGTCTACGTCTCCATCATATTCTAAGAAATATTTATTTAATTTCCCAGACTTGTAGTCTTTTCTCACGATGTTTAAAGTTTTCTTTACAGCCAAACATTTGGCACAAATGAATGATTTCACAAATGAATTTCGAACTTAGATTTTTGAGATGAGAGAAAATTTTAAGGAGAATTCTTATGCCCTGATTTACAATGGCTCAATCTCAATTATTATGAAAATACAGTTACTTTGTTGGCATGATTGTTAGTTACGTTTGCGGCAGCTTAGGGAGGGTTGAAGTGGAAGGAGACGAAGACTTTTTCCTATATCACATTTATTTTCTAATTTACAAGTTAACTTAACACAGTCCCCCCTACATGGTTGTAACTGGGAATTAAAAATAAGTAAAAGTATGAAATAAATTAAATTTTTATTATTCTATATACTGTGACTATGTGAATACACAGGAATACTAGACTAGTTAACTTACAAACTAACTTAATTACTACTGGGCTGTCTTAACAATAATTGGTTTTTATGGTTTTGATTCTTAGTGTAAGTATTGAGTCACATCTTTAAAGACGTGCTGGTTTTTTGCTTAACAGGCGGTAGGTGACTTCCTGACGGCACTGTGTTGAATATTCTTAAGGCATGTGCTGTTATTTGCTTAGCAGGCGATGCTGTATAGTACGTACCTTCCTGATGACTTCCAAGGTTTCGGTAGGTATATGTAACTTGTTTAATTCAACCTGCCTGTAAACAATAACACTCCATCTCAACTACAACAACATTAACAAGTATGGAAAAAACGCTTGGAAATTACTACCGGCTGCTAACCGAAGCGATTACAGCTTGCGGTAAATAATGCTAGAACAAGATTTGTCACGTGGTAGAGCCACGCTGCTGCATGGGTCTGCTCGACCGGAGAAGGACCACGCTCTCACAGAATACACGCGTAAAATAGCAGTTCAATGCTGCTGTGTTTCGTATGTTGTGTAGAGAACCACCCTTTTTACTGGAGATGTGGCGTTCGAGCTGTCCAGAGGTGCACAACGCATCTGCATTTTGATTTTCAATCGGGGAGATGAATGTAGATGTGTATGGGCCACAGCATCCACTTACCATCAGGTGGACTGTGTGCTCGATTGTCATCCTAATTATTAAATTTTTTTTTTTTATATATATATATATAAATAGTAATATTTTCATATTATTAATTATATATAAGAACTTTTCACTAAGGAATTGGATTGTTTACATTATAATATGCTGCATATTTGTAAAAATAACAATACTAAAGTACCACTAAAAGACGTTAAATGTTTAACTAAATTCTAAATGACGTTCATAATACTAATGTATTATAATTATAATTCATTAGGATAAAGTTCGAGGGCATACTCTATTTCATTCCGTGGGTGAAAAGTGACTATGGCTGTGGGAAAAGCCAGTAAACTTAAAAGGCTTCCGATAAATGTATTTATTTATTTAATCTTCATTGTTAATACCTTAATAACTAGGGTAATAAAATTCGGACTACATGCCTAATTCTCTGCCAGTTAACCCATGGAGTGATGAGATTTATACTTGTATATCTGTATAACATTGCGTTTACACCAAACGTACTTGTAAAAACCAGTCAATCGTGTGACACGTTTGGTACTGCCATACTCAGTACACCTCTACAAATACCAAGCGTGACGATTAAACAAATCTTCCTACAACTAGAGAGTGCACGGTAGACAGTAAAGAATGTACAGAGGACAGTGAAGGGTGTACAGTGGGCAGTGAAGAGTGCACAGTGGGCAGTGAAGAGTGGACTGTGGGCAGTGAAGAGTGGACTGTGGGCGTTGGGCAGTGATGTGTACAGTGGGCTTTTACGAATACTGATGAAGACGCTACCCATCATCGAATTATAATCAAATGCCTTTTCATGGTTGATAGTAAAAGTTTAACGTTACGTTGTATTACACGTCATATTGACGGCTATAAAAATAAAATATTTTTACTTTTGTACATAACAGAACTGAGTAGTTTCGGGTGGGTTATAAATTTGTCTATTCAGATATGAATTCTTTATAAGCACGACACTTACTCATGAATTTTTATTGCATACTTGAATTATTTAAGTCTCTACCTACCAAGTTATCGCACAAATTTAGTAACAACAATATTATGTCTCATATATTGCCATACTAGTATTAGCCTCTGTTTTTCATATATACTACATATTAAAGGAAGTCGCGCGTTAACACCCTTTAATTAATGAAATACTTCTATTTCATCCATCATTATTATTATCATCATCATTATACATCTCATCAGAAGTCTACTGCTGTACACAGGATGCCTCCTTAAATGTCCACAAAGCACTTACGGTACGCCTTTTACGCCATTTAACGCTCGCCAGTAAGGGGCTGCCACTCGAAAAATTTCCTCCGAGATCGGTGGTCACTTCTTATTTTTCCTTTTTCTGCCACAAATGTCCTTATTATTAAGGATTCACGCAGAGAAACCTGAAGCATAGCGTTTTCGACAGCCCTTTGTGACTTGAGAGCTTTCACATAAGGCCAGTCAGTAACGAAGGAGGCCGATTCAGTGCCGTGACTAGTAACTCACACTACCTGTATGTTTTTTTTTTAGATTATGAGGTATAATGGACGAGAAGAATTGTCACTATTTTTGAAGCCCAGGTGCACAAATTCGTCAACAAATTCGAACGTAATGTTCTGTGTATTATAACTATCGGTGTAGGTGTGATAAGAACGTAAGAAAATCATCTTCATCTTATTCGTGTTCATATTATAACTTATCCGTTGGAAACACTATTGAAGCCTTCGTACATAGTGCTAAGGTCCTAAGATGAGTGATACATTGTTAATTTTGATGTTGATTTCGTATTCCTTCCAGTGCATATGCGTTTAAAAACGTCTTCCGATGGAGAGGCTAAGTTTCGGATAATGTCACCCTGTCATAAACATTTCTGCAATTGGGATCGTGCAATTATGTCTCGCAATCTGGTACTGCACTCGGATAGTTCATTTCAGGGAGAATAGCACAAGCCAAATTCGAATGAATATTATTTACCTATACCAACGGCATGATAGTTAATTTTCGATGTTATCAGATATCGACATAGTCGGATATTGCGATTTGGTTTATTTGATTCAGCGCTTTTGAATTGTAATCTCAGTACAAGCTGTTACATAATATTCGCCTGAATTGTCTATTTATCTTTTCTATATAAGCAAGGTAGCAAACGAGTAACAAAGTTCGCGTCATGAGAAATAGATGTGTGGCCCTTAGACACCTCCATGTTTTTCATACTCGTGTAGGAATCAAATACAGACACGTTGTCACCTACGTGATATATTCGTGTAAGTGGATAAGGACGATTTCATAATACCTCTGCATTTGCGTGTCTTAACTTGTAACTCAATGAGGTACGCACATATGCAGGGTCGGATTAAGGGTAGGGAGTTGATACTCTGAGGCCTCTATAGGACAGGCAAATATAATACAAATTTTTATTAAAATTCATCAACTATTAAATTGAAATTAAATAGTATTAAAACAAAAAACGACAGCTGATCGGAACGAAATTTTTGAGTCGCAGCCTCGTACGGACAAGCGTAGTGAGAACCTGGTAAAATATGAGAAGAGAAAGTTAATATAGATTATGTAGGTGACTCAGAAGAACTGTGCCTTGTGGCACTCCATGGAGGAAGCCTATGTTCAGCAACGGGCTTGTGATGGGATATGATGATGATAATGAATAAAACATGTGAGCAATTCACACACAGTAGAAGAGAAACCTTCAGAAAAGTAGACAACAGTGGAGGCTACGAAGCACTGCACAAAGATGAGGCCGAGATAATAGGCGAAACTGTATATTGTATTCTATCTCATTCTCTCGTAAGATAAATCCGGGTTTCAATTCACAACGATTCTGAAAAAGTTTTTTTTGCACTTACCAGCGCTGCTCTTGTGACGTAGTCAGGCCGCGATCACCGCTCCATCGGCGCACCGGCATTGACTTGACGCTCGCGTCGGCGCCACCACGGACGCGCGCACTATCACCACACTTTCGCGCACTGCACAAACTAATTACACACCGCACTACCTAAAAACACACGCAGCGGCCGCACCTAACACACTCACCACAAGTTCGCACTTAACACCTGCAACAAAATTGATTACGTTAGATATTGTATCTGCACAAACGTAAGTTTCTTTATTCATTTTAAATCTATAATTAAAACAATCATTTAAATGAACACTTAAGTCCAGTATTTTATGTTAGGAAAAATCTGCTGGCTGCTGTTTCGAATAGTGAACGTAGAACACAAGAAGATACTTTTTACTGGAAACGAGACATTCCATCTTAGTCCTCAGGGTTGACAACGAACTGCGTTTTGATTCATAATCGAAGATAGATGTAGATGTCTATGGGCCACAGCATCTACTTACCATCAGGTGGACTGTCTGCTCCTCTGTCATCCTTATTCTATAAAACAAATCTAATAGTTCAATTACATGTTGTAAATAGGTACAGACTTCGCCGAAGAAAGGATTCGTAGTATTCTCCACTTTGACTGAAGAGCACATCACAAAGTTAGTTGGTTTCTACTAGATCATTTTTTTAAATGAAAAACGTCAAAAAAACCTTTATTGGAATAAAATCTTAAGTCATAAACAGAGATATCCAAAATATCTGTTGACGTACACGTTATATGACTAAATAGGTTAGCAAGTTAGTTCCTTTCTTTGCGACGGCTTATAATGTTCACAAAACTTAGAACAACGAGGAAACTGTGGCAACAGGAAAACTTTTCGTCTAAAATGGAAAAATTCGAAACTTTTTTTTACAAAGCTATCTCAAAACGTGAATAGAATTGTGTCTACTTGGAGTTAAAAACAATTCGGTTACGTATACATATTTTACATTTTATGTTCAGAATCCAAATCCACTAAGACCAGACGTATCTAAGAACTTTAATTACATTATTTTGGAAAGCTTGCAGCTAAGATCATAAGAACATACATTAAACAAGGAATAAGGCCAATTATAAGTTTCCACAGGTAAAATCCTATTATTTATTGACATAATAAACACGTACGACTGTCACCTAGAGGGGTAGTCAGAGACTACGGACTTCCATTTGGTACGATCCTGACATACCTTCTTTCGCCTCCTTTACATCCATATATCTCTACGCATACATGCTCGTCGGTTAAGGGTACTTCTAATGTGGCCCATTTTCAAAATATCGCCAATTTGGTTGATAAATTTTTTTCTAGTTCGTCCCTTCCTGACTCTGCCGTTCACATCTGCCATATAAATTTTCTTTGTCACTCTTTTCTCATTCATTCTTTCCACATGACCAAACCACCGAAGCATTCCTTTCTTAAACCTGGTCACAACATCATTATTTATTAAATAATGCTTTACTTAGCACTTAAATTGTATATGTGTGACTAAGCCTACACGAGGTACTATTTTTAACATGTAAACTAGTTCGTATTAAAATCATAAAGACGTCCAATTCGTAACTATAATTTCAAAAGATTGACCACATGCCGCGATCTTATCAAGTGGAACCCTCTCCATGTTCCAATATCCAATGAACGTGTGCGACAGCGGAGTAAAAATCAGGCACGTGCTTGATGCCTAGCATCAAATTGTAGTTAAAATTCAATGTGACCTCCTTCTGGGACCCTTGCATGTAGCGTACAATGAAATCCATGCCAAATTAAATGGCTAGTGTCTTAGTTTCGACAAAAACATAGTCAAAATATGATAAAATATAGTAACCTTATTTGCTATGTAGCAATAAGACCGCCTTTTGTTTTTCCCTCATTGTTCATTATTTGTTATATTTATGTTTTGTTGGTGTACAATAAAGAGTATTGTATTGTAACCTTAAAAGAAATAAGAAGGAATTACAAAGATTTATTGGTATTTGAACCAGGTCTGTAACTCGTTAGAAAGTATAATTAATTGAATATATTATGTACGTATGTATATATGAATGTAATGTGATTGTATGAATTTCGAATAACTAATTCATTTTTGAGATTTGCTTACTTAATTCATGTTTTTTATTTATGTCGGCCCGTTGATCGATAGATATTGTACGATTCTTCAATTTATTTAACTCATTTACATATTTATATCATCATTTTTTTAATTTACGTACATGCAGATACTGTGGAATATCAATTTCCTAATATTATCTGGCTTTATGTATTTTCATATCTCAACCACTTACAACAATAAATATTGTGCGCGATTTACGATACTTGGCGGCGAAATATTTTTATCGCCTAAGTTATGGTTGCACGGGGGCCCGCCGTTATATTTTACGG